>CM054150.1:35003813-35011313 GCA_028751875.1 Rapana venosa
TGATTTTGACCAAATGTTTGTTTTCGTGGTGTTAGAGCAAACATAGCTTTTGTGAAGCGAAAAAGATGGAGAGGGAGAATAAGCAAGAGACTCTATGATCTCAGAGCCAATTTCAGCCCTGAAGACTTTCTTACTTTCTGTCTCTCCAATTTAAGCACCGAAGTCTCTCTCCTCTCTCTCTCTCTCATCCTCTCATCTCTCTCTCTCTCCTTCTCTCTCTCTCTCTCACTCTCCTCTCTCCTCACTCTCTCTCTCTCTCTCTCTCTCTCTCTCTCCTCTCTCCTCTCTAACCCACATAGGCACTCTCTCTCTCTCGTCTCTCTCTCTCATCTCTCTCTCCTCGTCTCTCTCTTCTCTCCCTCTCTCTCTCTCTCCTCTCTTCTCGTAACGACATAGGCAACTCCTCCCTCCCTCCCTCCCTCCCTCCCCCCTCTCTGTCTGTCTGTCTCTCTCTAGTAATGACAGTACTGCTTTCGCGACGCACGTGTTACTAGCGAGCCGGCTAGTAATGCAAAAAACAAAACAAAAAGAAATGGCAAGCAACAACCTCGTAAAACGCCTCTCGGAAGAAAGAAAAAACCCAAGGAACTTGGTACATGAAAGGTCGAAAGCAATAGGGAACAGATTCGTGGTTCTGTCAAAACGCAATACTCCAGCTAAGCTAAGCATGTAAACGATGAATTAACCAATGCTGGGTGAAAAGGGGATAGTAAGTAATTCACCCTTCTCCAAATCAGTGGTCATAACAGAGAAAATTGGTTTAAATAGATCTTTATTCAGAAAACGTTAAGTTTTCTATTTGCATACACATAATTGATGTTTTTGTTGTGTCAAATAAGTCTAAATGACTTAAATGGCAATAAAATATTCTGAATCTGAATCTGAATCACGTATTGAGAGTACTAACAACCTAATAGCTTATGGGTAAGTTTTTATGCATCCTCTTTTTTATCGACATTAACAAAAAAACTAGCAAGGGGGATGTTGGCGAGGAGGGGAGGATAACTGATTTGACTTTCTGGTCTGGACTTTCAGATACCCCATGGTTCTTTCCCCCTTCTGGTTTCGAGGCATCGTTTAACATTTCTTTTTTTTCAGAATCTTACTCAGTGCATGTCAAGACTGTAGAGTTTGGTAACAGAGATGTCTCGCTGACCATATTTGTACATATTGGCCTCATTCAGTCGGTGTGTGTGTAGGTGTGTGTGCGTGTAGGTGTGTGTGTGTGTGTGTGTGTGTGTGTGTGTGTGTGTGTGTGTGTGTGTAGGTGTGTGTGTACGTGTGTGTGTATAGTGTGTGTGTGTAGGTGTGTGTGTAGGTGTGTGTGTGTGTGTAGGTGTGTGAGTAGGTGTTTGTGTGTACATACATAATTATATATTCACATAGACAGACAGACAGACAGAGAGAGAGAAGGTATTGAGGTGACTGCGGGTGTGTCTACATCACCAAGTTGTGAATGAACATTAAACAAAACAAAACAAAACCCACACCTGCACTCATGCACACACGTATGCACGCACGCACGCACGCATACACACGCGTGTGCACGCGCGCACAGTGTGCAAACAGTGTTAGAATGTCCAAGCCTGAGCTGAACGCGTATGTCTGTCTCTGTCTGTCTGTCTGTCTGTCTGTCTGTCTGTCTGTCTGTCTGTCTGTCTGTCTGTCTCTCTCTCTCTCTCTCTCTCTATAATATAAATATAAATATATATATATATATAATATACAACATACATACATGTGTGTGTGTGTGTGAGAGAGAGAGAGAGAGAGAGAGAGAGAGAGAGAGAGAGGGAGAGAGAGAGAGAGAGAGAGAGAGAGAGAGAGAGAGAGAGAGAGAGAGAGAGAGAGAGAGAGAGAGAGAGAGAGATTTCACGTATATAATTTTGTTTTCACCATTTCATTTTTTCCCTCGCCTCTTATTTTCTTTGCGCATTCGTTCAGTCTTATTTAAAAAAGAATTATATGCTTTTCGTTGTATGTATTTTGTGCGTGTGTTCATATCGATTATTATTTGCCGTTGCTTCCTGTTTCCTTCGTAGTGTTTAAATCTTTTTACCCCCACGCCTGTCAACGCTGGCTTATGACGGCTGTCTTGACAGCAAGTGTCGGCAGTGGGTTTGCTTGTTGTTTTTGTGTTTTTTTTTTGCCCCTGGTGGTTCAAACAAAATAAAATTCGTTCAGAGCAACGTAGCACCACCACATGAAAATGAGTTTATCAAGCATAAGCTTACAGACTACAAGTGCTCTAAGATAGATGTGGAAAGAATAGGCTGCCGCTGAACAAACTGATATCAAACAGATTTTAAATGTGTTAAGAAGAGGGTGTAACTGTATTAAAGTTGTGAAAACATCAGGGAAAAGAAACAACAAACAAGCAAACGTGGGTAAATGTATCATGGCAACACAGCCAGGCCACATTATCGCAAGACAGGCTTGTGACAATGTTCACGTTGAGGAAAATGATAGATTCGCGTTTAGTGCTTAACATGAAGATGAGAACTTAAAAATGCAGTTCTCCCTCTGTCTGTCTGTCTGTCTGTCTTCTCGTCTCTCTCTCTCCGTCCTCTCCTCCTCTCCTCTCCTCTCTCCCTCTCTCTCTCTCTCATCACTCTCTCTCTCCTCTCTCTCTCTCTCCTCTTTCTCCCTCAGAGCATGTAAGTTAGTGCGTGAACGTGTTTGTGTGCATCACGAGTGTGTGTCTATGTATGCTCAAGCTTACCCTGTTAATGTTCATCTGCCAGTCATTTTCATTGTTAATCACTTTGTCTTTTTTCTTTGGGGGGGGGGGGCTCAGTTAGAGGCAATATATGTTTGTCGCCCATGCCCACATCTTTCCCTACTTGTTATTTGTTTTACCAATTTGATTTTCGATTTGCACATACTCAGGAGTAATCGTCTGGATGCCAGTCTTTTGGATGAGACAATGGTTGTGTCCTTAAGTGCCTCTTGTTGTTAAGTCGACAGGCTAAACGGAGAAAAGAACATCCCCCCCCCCCCCCCCCCCCACCCCTCCCGCCCGAAACTTCGAGTGGAATGTTGCGTGCTGTACTTGACGAGGAAGTACTCGTTTTAGGTTGGTTTAAATAAGGTTTATTCATTAATAAGCGTGTAACAAGCATAGCATGATGAACGTAATCAGCATAGCAACAACAAACAAGTAGCTTATGTTGTACTCAAGTACAACAACATCATTCTTATGGCGTCTGATGATCCATAAGAATGTTGATTGTGTTTCGTTTAAGGTTCGCAGCCTCGAGTGAATTATTATTATATAGAATGTCTCTTAATTACCGTTAGTTTGGGTCGTGTTTTCACCTATGTCGAGAGAAAGCGATGTGCTAAGCACGTTAAAGACTGATTTCCAGTTACTTTTTGGCCAGGTTGGTGCAGCTGAACGTCTCATTTCAGTTAGTGACAAGGACATCATTTAACAATGCCACAGACGATGAACTGACGTCTCGTGTACAGAGTTTTACCAGCTCATGCACAATAAAGCCATGGCAACACGAAAACTGCCCCTGGCAAAATTCTGTAGCAAAAAAAGTCACTCCCGTAGGGGAAACAAATGCATACGATGCTCGCAGAAAATATTTTAAGCTGGCGCTGATCCCGAACATCAAGGGAAGAAAGCTGTCGATACTGAAAATGGTACACATTACTGTATGGAGTGCAGTATACGAATACTCAGGCTGTTATGTACATGCACAGCAGCCAGCAAGTACACACACACACACACACACACACACACACACACACACACACACACACACACACACACACACCACTGTTATGCGAGCTTAAGTATGCATGCAGCAGAACTGAGCGAGCAAGTAAGCGTGAGAAATTACTGAGGCAGAGCTGAGAAATAAAAAGACAGATTGAGTCAAAAAGACAAGTAGAGACAGGACAGAGAGTCAGTCACAAAAATAGACAAACAGAAAGACAGACAGAGAGAAAGACAAATAGACAACCAACCAACCAACCAACCAAACAGAGAGAGAGAGAGAGAGAGAGAGAGAGAGAGAGAGAGAGAGAGAGAGAGAGAGAGAGAGAGAGAGAGAGAGAGAGAAGAGAGAGAGAGAGAGAGAGAGATTAGAAAAGGAACCATGGGTGGGAAACCCCGATGTTGTCAAAACTCATCCAACGTTTGACAACGAATCGATAGAGAAAGCAGAGGCTGTTTAGGCGGTGCTACCGCGAGGTGTGGCCCCCCACAGTAAAGTTCTCTTCGAGTCTGTTTTTCCTTCTATCCGTCACGATGAGACTTCCTGTTCTTTGATAATGTGTTTTTTTAAATGCTTTCTCATGTCTTAATTTCCAATCCAATCTAATCCCGTTGTTTACAGCCCTGCTGACCTCTGTGGCCATATCAGGGCTATCTCCTGGTAAAAAAAGATTAATCTCAAACAATTAATCTGTGAAAGATTCATACACATCAGCCAATAATCGAAAGCATTTTTGTAAACCGCTGAAGTGCAAGAAGAGAGAGACTGATAAAAAATAACTTTGTTGTTTTGTTTGGGATTTTTTGTGGGTTTTTTTAAACTGACGATACTTCACACTCAACCCTACACCACTAAATGAGTGACATTTACTTGAAAACTAAACCCCGGAAGAATTCCTCACGAAATTTAAGAGCAACGTTTTTCCTTGGCATCCCTATGAACTGTTATTTGGTTTCTTGCTAAGGATACTTCCTGATTGACAAAGTAAATCTTGATCTACCAAGATAGCCGACAGTTACTTAACTAAAATATGACAATGAAAACCGCAGAGCTGTATCCTCTTCAGGGGCACCTCTGTACCAGGACATGCACGTATCGAACTTCCCTCTAGCATGAAGGCATCTTCCTGCCGGAATTTCTCAAACTAATAATAATCACACCGATGAAGCAGCCCACCGCGTCTGCATTACGATACTACAAACAATATAATCATAAAGCCATATACAACTTTTCAATCTTACAATAGGTTTGTCCGATAAAATAATAATTATCAGAAGCAGAGTTATTCCGCTATAAAAATGCCCGTGCCAAAACTTCTTCAGGTCAGACTACCTGAGGCACGCGAACCCTCCATCATGTCACCTTCCTTCCTCTCATTACCCACAACAATGGCGGAGAGCAGGGGCGGTAATTACAGACCGCCCATGGCCTCCCTTCGGCTGCTGTTTTCTTGGTTTCGTTCTGTGTTTCTTGTGGCTGGCTCATTAGCTGGGTCCTCCGGTGGAGGCATGCAGTAAGTGATTAGCGTTGTTGGAGGGACGGACAGGTTGATGGCTGGGCCTCATTAGATCATCATCCTGTCTCCTTGCCGGTGTTCCTTGTGGAGTCGTCAGGTCAGGCTGAAATGGGCGTCTGTTATTATCTTTTTTTTTATTTTTAATATCTGTTATTGTCTTCTTCTTTTTTTAAGTGATGGGCGGTGAATTGACGTGGAATGGGAGAAAAGGGGGAGGAGAGGGGAGGGACAAGAAGAAATGGAGATTGTATCTCCCCGCCTCTCGCCCCCCCCCCCCCCCCCCACCCTCCTCCCCACCCCCACCCCACCCCACCTTCAGCTTTCTTTCTTTATCTAGGACCATACTAGAATTTGAATGATAAAAAAGCAGAGAGAAAAAAGTAGAGAAATTTTCGGTCTACAAAGCGCTCTCCAGAGCACAACCCCCCCCCCAAACATAATTTGACTATGTACCATTCTTCAAATCATTACGTATTCTCAAAATGGTGTATTTAAGATTACAAGCTGCTTTTCTACAAAATAGTTATCACATATCTTACATCGCAAGACGAACTAACAAAAAATAGTAACTAGTTCGGTAAAAAAAAACAAAAACAAACAAACAAAAAACAGCCAACCAGCCAACCAAACCAACAAATAGAAACTAAGTGTTTAAATCTGTATGAAATAGCAGGACTTGGCTCATGAAACAAACCAAAACATATGGATAGGGCAGCATTTTGTCTCCTGTTACGTTTTATCTTTTTCCAGCTAACTTCTGTCAGGTGGTCTAGTTTTATATGAATAGTATAGTAAGTCACAGACATAACTTGACCATCTGAACATGTCACACCATCACGATGCAGAACGAACGTGCACTGTCATAATCATTCTTAGAGACGTCCTTCCAGCATAGAATGAAAACAGCTACTCTGATGTGTGTGTGTGTGTGTGTGTGTGTGTGTGTGTGTGTGTGTGTGTGTGTGTGTACACGTGCGTGCAAGCCTACTTTGCGCAAAGCACGTGTGTGTGCATGCATGGTGTTGGCAGATTTGATGCATATGAGTGGTATTAGTGCGTTACCTCTAGTCTACCGATCTACATAATGATGATGATGATGATGATGACCACGACACTGACAATGCTATAACAGCCCTGGTATAATCTCTTCTCTTCTTCCTTCACTACCTAAGGGGCAATCGGGCGAAGCACTGCATTAAATTTTGGGGGGACTGTGTCTGTTGGGGTAATTTATCCTGGCCGAGCCCATCCCTCTCAGGTACTTGGTGCATGCTGGGTATGTTGGTGTTTCCGCGACTTACCGAATCGATGACATAAATGATAGCATCACTATATCAATGCACATAGTTTGAACTTCTGCATGTGTATATTATACATGAAGAGAAATAAGGCACTGGCAGGTGTGCACTTTTAAGTTGCCCTGGGAGATCGGGAAAATCCCCTACCCTTGATTCACAGACTCCGCCTCATCTTCTGGCCTGAAGACAAGCAAGATGCATTGAAAGCCAAAAAAAACCACGCAAACAAGCCAGGACAGAAAAGAAAAAAGAGAAAAGAAAAGAAGAACCCAGACAGTCAAACAACCAAATGTTTCGACCACTAGTATTGATAATAACCTGGAGGAGGAGGAGGAAGAAGAAGAAGAAGAAAAAGAAGAAGAAGAAGAAGAAGAAGAAAGAAGAAGAAGAAGAAGAAGAAGAAGAAGAAGAAGAACAAGAAGAAGAAATAATGAAAGAGCCGAATTATAGGCTACAATCAGTGTTACGTAAGTTATTATTAAATTCGCGGAAACATACAATAAAGGTAGCGGCAAACAAGAAATGAAAAAAAGAAAAAAAAAACATGTAGAAAACTTGTCACAAGTATTATCAATAATGAAGGTAATTACACGTTTGGCAAAAACCACTAGTGAGGGCGATTTTTATCTCCCTTGTTCTTACGTTTTCTTGTTTTGTTCCTTCTTGTTTTTTTCTTCTCCTCTTTTTCTTTTGTCTTTCTACAGTTTTTCTTTTCCTTTACCCCCCCCCCCCCCCAGATATGTTGTTTATTATTATTGTAACTTTTTTTTTCGTTTTTCGCCATTTATCTTTGTTTGTTTTATGATTGTTATTGTGTTTTTATTTTTTGTGCAGCTAACGATTTTGCGATGGCGCCAAAATAATCCGAAATTTGTCATGATAGGGCAAAGGTCAACGACGAAATGTCGCTAGTTCTCTCTCTCTCTCTTCTCTCCTTCTCTCTCTCTCTCTCTCTCTC
>CM054150.1:35013813-35021313 GCA_028751875.1 Rapana venosa
AAAGTGCAATTACATTGTATTGCATGAAAAGCAGAAAATACAGGAAAAGACGAAGATATAGTGTAAAAATACATAAAAACGTGATTTCTATTCGTACGACTATGCTGTAGAGCTGCCACGTTTCTTTGTAAATATACTCTTCAAATAGACTGGTGTACGACTATAAGTGTACGCTTCTGTTTGTATTATTGGTTGTATTACTGAAAGGTTCTTAACCTTTTGATAAAGCAGAACAGACAGACAGACACACACACACACACAAACACACACATACACACACACGCACGCACGCACGCAAGCACAGACACACACAGATGAGAGACAGACAGACAGACTGACAGAGAGGAGAAAGAGAAAACAAGAAGACAGTCAGAAGCCAGCCCGCCACACGAACAGAAGAAACAGACAGATGACACTTCCAGGGAATAGAGAAATCCCTCTTAGTAAAGTATGTTTTTCTTCCAGTAGCTTTTTCAGTCAAATCTTCAGTAATGAATTATATTTTACGACATACTGCACAGGACATTATTTTCCTTCGATTCTCTTCTTGAACCAAAGCTATAGCAGTTACACAAAATGATCAACAATTAGGAATGTGGAATATAGATATTGAATACTTAAAACGGTCGATGCTTTATTTACATTTGTTTGGGGTTTTTGTTTATTTGTTTTATTTACTGCATTCCATATACTTTGCAGCTGATGATCTCAGAGTCAGCTGTGTTTTCGCTACATTTACGATAAGTAGAAGTAGTGCACCGACCTTTTAAGGAGGAGGAGGAGGAAGAGGAGGACCAGCAGGAGGAGGAAGAAGAGATCACAATAACATTTTATTACGATCTTGATCAATATTGCGTTGTTACTGTGGAAGTGGTGGTGGCAGTGCTTTATAAAATTTGGTATTTCTGCACACAGGATAATAATTATATCCTATTCCTCTCTTTTGTCATTGAATATCTGATTTGGAATTGTCCCTTGTTTTTCAGCTAATGGTGCTACTTATAGTGTTTTTGTTTGATTGATTTTTGTTATTACTATACTTTTGTGAGTTATTGTACATTATAGCTGCTCAGTGCAAAATGTGTCTTTGTATTATCTAAAAAGCAATAGCTATTAAACAAGTAAATACAACAATCATTCCTATCAAAATCATCAACAGCATCACCACCATCATCATCATCACTATAGATAAATTCGTTATTATGTGACCACTAATTGTGTAAACAGGGGACGGGATTACCGAGTGGTTAAAGCGATCTGATAGAAACAGGCGCGGATTCGAGCCTCCACTGAGGTATCTGTTCGAAAGGAATTTCCTCTGAAGCTGACGTTGTTATGTTGGTATTGCCCTGAAAGTCCTTCATTTGAGACAATAAAACGAGATACCGAGTGCAAACGCAGACAAAACACCTTGCACACACGTTAAAACTATATCCACCTTTAGTAGAAGACACTACAAATGGCTGGTGGCATGGATGACACGAACATACCCAGCATGCACTGTTACTCGGAGAGGGATGGGCTCCACCAGGTCACACTTATCCGAGGCACGCTGCCTTTAAAAAAAAAGTAAATGCAGTGCACCAACAACTTCTCAAGGAGTTAATGAAGAAGTTAAGTCAAGAAGTCAACGTCGTAAGCACAGCTGCATTTTCTTTGCTGTCTTCTCAAGTCCCACCCCCACCCCTTCCCTTCCCTTACTTCCCTCCCCCTCCCGGCCTCAACGTTTCTCGCCCCCCCCCCCCCCCCTCCCCCTCTCCAACCCCCTCCTGCTCTCAAAATGACCCCAGTGAACTCATTACAAGGAAAAAGTGTCACTTTCGTGTGGTTTTCTGCTCTTGCGTGCCATGTGTATGTTAAATGCCTTACATATTAGTAAAGGGTCATCGTTTTTTCTACGGCAAACCGCTCATGACAAAAGTTTTTTTTTTAATTTATTATCACGTGGTCGACTTTCTTAACAGCCTCTCAAATACATTATGTATTTATTTTCATTTATTTATTTTTTTTTATACTAAATTGCTCACAGACTTGGAATTTTACTGCTTAACTCCCACAACTACATTTTGTGATCTGATTAAGCGGGCAGATATGATGATTATAAGGTGATTACAGGGTAGAAGGGAATCTGACTCGTCTCACATTGCTAGATTTGAATGACAATATCAAGATGGACAATGAAAATGCTAAATATCAAATATGCTGCAACCGAGTTTCAACCCTCACCCCCCCCCCCCCCCCCCCCCCCCCCCCCCCCCCCAAACTTCAAAAAGTAAGTTCTGTGCACAGACCATGCTGACAAGAAGCAAATGAAAGGATTTGCGAATGTGAGCTAAACAGCTTTTGAGTGATATGCATTATCTTATCTTTATTATGAGCGAAAATGTCTCGTGTTATTTGATGATTATAGATGCATGTGTTGTTGCGCTCCAAACGTCATGTTTGTGCTGATTGAGTATACTCGAAGTCATAATAGTTCTCTTGCACAATACAGTGTGGAGAGAGAGAGAGGAGAGAGAGAGAGAGAGAGAGAGAGAGAGAGAGAGAGAAGAGAGAGAGAGAGAGAGAGAGACAGACAGACAGACAGACAGACAGACAGACCGACAGACAGACAGACAGAGACGGAGAGTATGCACCTATGCAATGTTGCAATAATGACGATACTGACACCTTCGACTATGGACATAACATTTATAATTGTTCAAAATCAATACATAAGAACTATGGTTATGATAAAACGACAACAGTAGTGATTAACTTGATGAGAGACATGGTGAACTGAATCCTTTCATTGATTATTAAGCATGAAATCGTCTATTGGTCAACTTCACATCAACACACACACACACACACACACAATGCAGACAGGAGAAGAAATAAAAACAATGGGCGACGCCCTCACCAAGGGGAGAGCAGCCCAAATTTTACGCAATCTGCCACGACTTAAAGTGGTACAATACAATACAATAACACACACAACTTGTGCGAGCACGCACGCACGCGCTCACACACACACATACTCACGGAGTCTTTCGGATGAGACTATAAAATCGAGGTACTGCGTGCGAACGCACATAAAACATAATTATTGCAAGCATGTTAAAACCCATTCCGCTTTTCGGAAGAGAAGGCCATTGTGTACTGGCGGCAACAGACAATAAACATTTTAAAACCGCATGCACACAGGGATTGGGAGTAATAAAGCAATGAGTGTTCATTCCATTATCCTCGAAATAAAGGAATTTAATCTCTCTTTCTCTCTCTCTCACACGCACACACAAGCAGAGAGAGAGAGAGAGAGAGGAGAGAGAGAGAGAGAGAGAGAGAGAGAAGAGAGAGAGAGAGAGAGAGAAGAGAGAGAGAGACAGACAGAAGACAGAAGAAGAGAGAGAGAGAGAGATGAGAGAGAGAGAGAGAGAGTAGGTAAGACAAGAAGGGTGGTGGTGGGGTGTCCCAAATATTCATGGCCTCACTTATCAGTCATCAATACCACATTGTGCCGGAAATCAATCACTTGCATACCTGGCTGATAATACTGACTGATCACGATATGTTTTCGGAACACACACACACTCACACACACTCACACACACTCACGCACTCTCTCTCACACACACAAAACCACACACATAAACACACACACACACACACGCATGCAAGCAAGCACGCATGCACACACACACACACACACATCTCCCCCCCCCCCCCCTCACCACCCCCCATCACACATCCCCCCCCCCTACCCCCCCCCCCCCCCCCCCCCCCCCCCACCCACTCCCCTTGCACTTAACAGACACTACAAACACGACACAGATAAACACAACTAAACAAACTCCCCTCTCGAGGTTAGGTTAGGTTGCTATCATTAGCAATCCAAACAACAATACGCCCCCGTACCGAACCCGAACCGAACCCAACCGAAACACAGTGCTTTGCATGCATTAGGCCAGTTAGACCTGGTATGGGCCCATTCCGATAGTCAGCCCTCTCTCTCCCTATACATAGAGCAGTATTTAAACAGGCCACGATGCACAGCTTACTAGCAGTTTGGCTGAGCTCTCTGCTTGCACTTGTCGGAAGTAAGGGGTTTGGGGTTTTTTGATAGGAAGCTTTTCAGGCTTTATACTGCGTTGTCGTTTGTGTTTGTTTGTGTATGTGTGTGTGAAAGCGTTTTGATGTTGTGAGGGAGGAAAACAAAATTAATGTGGAGTGTTATTGGGATGATGGTTTTTGTTTTGTTGTTGTTGTGGTGATGTTATTGTTGTTTGGGGGAGGGTGGGTGGGGGAGAGGATAGTGTGTGTATGTGTAAAGGGGGTGGGGTGGGGGGCGGCGGCGGTGCAGTTTGTGTGTGTGGAAGGGTGGGGGTGTAATGTAGTGTGTGTGACAGATTCAATAAACTTGTATTATTTCTGTCGTGCTATACATACACACATTGTGACAGATGACTTCATAATTATTATTATTCAGAACAGTCCACTAATTCAAAAAGTATACTTGACTAAAGCATGACTATAGTTGTAAAGTAATATAGCGATAATATGTTTATTCGAACAAGCAACAAACTACTAACAAGTCAACTTATTATCTGCTGTTCACCAGAGTATTGGTTGCAAGAATAAGTGTGTGTACATGTGTGTGTGTGTGCATATGTGTGTGTGTGCATGTGTGTGTGTGTGTGTGTGTGTGTGTGTGAATTCAAACTTGAAAAAAGAGGATAGTTACTGAGGGCAAAAGAGCAGGGGGGGTTTCTCCTGTACTGTTCGACACCCACCCACCCCCATGATTTACATTTTGCTGTTTTTTTTAGTGCGCCATTCAAAACAGGGAATACCAAATGCAAAAATAAGGACAAAAGCAAACTTTTGTAAGAAAAAAGTCACTAAACTGGATCTGAAGAGATTTCTGGATTGCTGATGTGTAGTATGTGCGTGCGTGTGTGTGTGTGTGTGTGTGTGTGTGAAGGAGAGAGAGAGAGAGAGAGAGAGAGAGAGAGAGAGAGAGAGAGAGAGAGAGATAGCTCTGAAATAGATTAGTAGTGCATCAGCCTTAGGCCACAATACATCAAAACGGAGTTTTGTGGGGGGTAGCGACAGAGAAGACAGAGACATAGACAGAGAGAGAGAGCCGGCCAAACCGCCCTTTGGGCAACTCTCGTAGCATACATTTCATTTTTTTCATAGTTGATAATTAAGCACTCTTGACTGCAGTGGAAAAGAATTGCTAGTAGTGACATTAATTAATTTATGTCTTATTTGCTGCATATGTTTGTCTAATGCACAAGCAGCTGCAGGATGTGTAATCATATTATTAGTTTGCTTGTTTGTTTATATTATGTTTATTTATTTCCTTGGCTGTCTGCCTGATGTTTTTTCGTTTATATGTATATTTTTTCGTTTATATGGATTATCAAATAGTTATGTCAAAGCTTTAGTTTCATATACACGCCTGCCCATAACATTTACATTCTGCTTGTTACATTCAAAACAGGGAATATTTGTACCAAATGCAGCAATAACAACAACAAAAACCAAAAGAAGAAAAACAAATCTGTACGGGAAAAAAAAATCCAGTAAACTGAAGACATTAACGGATTACCAATGTGCAGTGAGTGAGTGTGTGTGTGAGTGTGTGTGTAAGTGAGTGATAGATAGATAAGAGAGAGAGAGAGAGAGAGAGAGAGAGAGAGAGAGAGAGAGAGAGAGAGAGAGAGAGAGAGAGAGAGAGAGAGAGAGAGAGAAACAGACAGACAGACAGACGGAGACACAGACAGAGACCGACACACAGACAGAGACAGACACAGAAAGGCATTAAGGGGGAGGAGCTGGGTGGGGCAGAAGCTCCCAGGATAAACCCCCCTCGGCATCTCTCGTCACACACGCTGCACTTGTTGATGATTAATTAAGCAGTCTTGTTTACAGAGGGGAAAAATGTGGTCGTAGTGACATACATTTTAGTTGCCGCTTGTTTTTGTGTCTAATGTACAGCAGTTGCAGTTTTGTGAAGGTCTGTCTGGTTTCTTCATTTCATTGCTCGTTCGCTCTTTTAAACAAAAACACAAAAAAAGAATTTTTTAAAAGTTTTATTCATAATAATAATAATAAATGGAATTTATATAGCGCTATATCTTGCAAAAACAAATCAAAGCGCATGCAATCATCCTACTCTAACACATGCAGCAAGTTACAATTAATAGTTTTTACAAAAAATAGTTTTATTCCCCCCAAAATAGTGTGTTCGTCTTAGTTTGATATCCAAACATTTAGGCTGCCTACTTTTGATCAATTTTCTGCACAGACCTCAGCCTCTTTTCTCTGTATTTTTCTGTTTATTTATAGTTTAAAATAAATTGCTGCGTTTTAAAATGGCATCTTATTATAATATGGATGCAAATCAAATAATGCTCTTCCATACGGTTTCTTTAAATCTGCATTCTAGCATCACAACAACAGAGCAACATTACAGCAACAGCAACAACTCCTCCTCTCCCTCCTCTTACTACTGGTGCTGCATCCCCCCTCCCCCCTCTCTGTTACCCCCCCCCCCCCCCATATATATATGTATATATATATATATATATATATATATACATATACATATAATCCAACACACACACAAACCGCGCGCACACACACACACACACACACACACACACAACAACACACACACACACACCGCGCGCGTCCCCGTTCGGAGGAGGAGAACGCAGTTTCCCGGTGTTGATTCTCTCTCTCTCTCATGATGGACAAACGTGTGTCATGTTTACGGTGATCACATACGTCTGTGTGCTTGTCACGCGCTTCTCCTTGACGTCACGCTTTCTGCGCACACACTGTGCAAAGCAGAACGGTGCTGGGGAATGCACACCGAAGTGGGTCACAGTTGTTTACCTGTCCTGCCATTATGGTAATGAAGGGATTAAGGCTTCAGCCACAACAGACTATTTTGTTTCTCCAGTGGAAGACAGAAAAAGTGAGAAGGCGGAGTACGCACGCACACACACATACACACACACACACACATCACACACACATACACACACACACACACACACACACACACACGCACACACATAGTGAGAGAGAAGTTTGTATGTTATTAATATTTGTTTGTATAAGGCCTATGCCTGTCATAAGAAGGGCACAGCTATCAACAGAATGACAAGCTTTACGAGGAAACTAGACACACGTAAGACACTAATGGACATTATAAAACCATGAAGGATCGTAAGTTAAACGCTTTATACAAGAAATTAGAGACGGGTTTTGTTTTTTCTCTCACAACACTGTCTTTTGTATATGCCAAAAGCAGACTTAACCTGAAACTTAGTTGGATATCTAAAACATTTTTGGCAATATGTTTCGTGCTCTTAAATGTTCTGAAAACAGGACAACACATAATGAAATATGTTTCACCTTCATTTTCATATTCACTATCGGACCAAGTAAGATGTAAACCACTAAGTCTTCTGTAATGATTCATGTGGATGGGAGTATCAGTAC
>CM054150.1:35026313-35038813 GCA_028751875.1 Rapana venosa
TTGGGAGGTAGAGGATGCAAAAGGTCTTGTCATAAGATTTTTTTTACATACTGGGATTCTTTTTTGTAGACAGGCTGTCAGGGACAGTGGTAGTAAAACATAAAGGTGGTAAAGGAATTCCCATAATCTATGTTGTCAAAGGGAGCGAAGCATCAGAGTCCTTACTTCTCTAGGGTCCAGCATATTGAGGTTGGTGCCCATCTACTCTCCCTCGCTGCTTTACCTTCCCTGACCCTAAAGCGGTAGGTACCCATTTACAGCTGGATGAACTAGGGGACTGTACTGAAGCCAAGGCGCGCAAACGGTCACCCATCCAAGAGGTAATCACGCTCGGTGCTGCTTAACCCTGGCGGGGATAAAGCGAGTGCTCTGACCACTGATAGTGATAGCGACAAACAAATAAACAAAAACCCTTGTGTACGTCTTGGTCTTCGCTGCAACTGAAATTCCTCAATGGAAGCTGTTGTTTCATGTCGCAAATTTCTCAGCAGTTGCTCTCAAAACACAAGACATCTGCTTTTGTCAAAATAAGAAACTGAGTGGTGAACACATGTGTAAAAAAAGCATAACAAAACACAATTAATCCAAACAATACAGCATGACATTATCAGAAAGCATTCTTTAAAACAAAACTCCGGCGCAAAACATCGATTTTTTTCTCACAACGAATCAATACTGGGAACTTTATATAAAAAAAAAACCCACCTGCAAAATAAAACCAAAAACTATGTTAAAGTTATGACCAAAAAAAAATCTCATTCTACTCCATATTATCATTATCTAAAATTGCCGTCTTATCTCACTCACAATGTGCATACACGAACACGATCTTCACCCAAATCTGTTGTTTATATGGTTCTCCCACAGCGCAGTGGCCGTCTTAGGTTGACCCTTATGGCTAGGATCAGGAAGTCTATACAACGAACGATAAAACCTGTTTTAATGTGTATATAGCTGGACAGTTTTAATCTTCCTCTTCATTATCTTCTTCTACTTGTTTTTGTTCTTGATGTTGTTGTTGTTGTTCTTCTTCTTCTTCAATGCGTTGCGCTACCATTAAACGCCTGACAAACTAAACCCAGCACATCCGACTTCGGCGTGGAAAAGAATTGTTAATCTTTTAAGTCTTTCTGGGAAAAAAAGCAGGGAAATGGACGAAGAAGGCAGAAAACAGACAAGACAGGGGTGACAGGAACAAACGGAACAAGGCTGAAAGAAACAGAGGGATAGAAAAGCGGGAATTCCTAGGACAGAATTTCCAGAAGGTGGGGAGGCTATTATTTATGCTGACAGCCTCCTCCCGGCATCTCCACAGGAGAAGTTTTAATCTGAGCTTCCCCGATAATTATGGCCTCTGTGGTCGGCGGGGCTAAAAACAACATGATTGGATTAGATCTTCTCCCTGTACTGATAGACTAGTAGCTTTGGTGTTGATTGTCAGAAATTTTGCCCCCAGCGTTAATCTCTATACCAAAGAAAGCAGAGCCTTCTATCTAGGCACTGTCAAAGAAACAGAACCCTCTTGGCCAACCAAAGCTTATCGTTGCCAGCTGTGATGTGTCAGTATAATCCACGGCGTACATCTGTCTACGTTTGTGGTCGGAGAAAGCCTTTCAGAAAGGTTGACTAAATGTGTGGGAATGATTCAGCCGAAGGTTAAGTAACATTCACACTAGTCATACGGTTGAAATATATTATTGATTTGACATTTTGCACTCAGGAAAACGGAAGAGCAATCTCGCACGCTAGCGAGGAGAAGAAGAAAAAAAGCACGCAGAAACCTTAGTTTTACATGGGTCTGTCTTTTTGCTTTACACGTTCGCTGTGTGTCTTCGTCTCATTAGGATCTGTGATATGTGAAAAATGAAAAAAATGTATCAGGAAGAGTTAAAGAGTGTGTCTGTATGTTTAATTTTGAGCCTGAAGGAGCGTGCCTGCACATGTGCATGTGCATGTGCACACACGTATACATGTATGCGTATATATCTATCTTTCTATCTATCTATCTATCTATCTATCTATCTATCTATCTATCTATCTATCTATCTATCTGTCTATCTATCTATCTATCTATCTATCTATATATGTGTGTGTGTATGTGTGTGTGTGGAAAAATATATGTTTATAGATATAATTAGTAAACATTTATATCAAAGGATCGAGATCATGATCTGACGGTCACTGAGGATGCTGACAAACACACAGAAAGACACAGACACAGAGATGAACACCCTCTTTTGTATTTGTATGCCACTCACAAAGGAGAAGGATCTATGAGTGAAAAGTACAGTCTTCGAAACAGAACCTTGCCGTCAGTTGATGTGGTCAACGATACCCTATTTCACAAATAGCAATCTTCAACATGGCAGAAGAGTGTAAAAAAATAAATAAAATCTTGGCATACTAGACACATAAAAATTATTCACTCGTGCACGCGCTCCCAAGCGCGCACTCGCAAGGATGATACAGAGAGAGATAATAGGGAAGGCTAGACGAAGAGGCAGAAAGGTGGACAAGCTGTATACGAGAGAGACAATGACAATGACAATGACAAATTCTTTTATTTCGAGGATAATGAATAAGCACACATGTGCTTTTTTACATCCAGTCCCCGCCCGTTAGGGATACATCTTAATAATAATAACCCAATACTTATACAGTCTCACAATAAAAACAAGGGGAAATAACCCTTTTCAAAACAGCTCCCCCCCAACAACCCCCCCCCCCCCCCCCAAAGCAAGTAATTAAAAGAAAATCCTAAAAAAACCCCACCCCTACCCCACCCCCAAAAAAACCCTAACCAAAACAAACAAACAAACAAAGAGAAGAAAAAACTAAACCAACAAAAGATGATAAAAAAGAGAAAAAACAGACAAACAACAACACAACAACAAACAAGAACAACCACAAAGCCAAGAAAAGAGAGAGAGAGAGAGAGAGAGAGAGAGAGAGAGAGAGAGAGAGAGAGAGAGAGAGAGAGAGAGAGAGAGACAGACAGACAGACAGACAGACATACAGACAGACAGACACAAACATACAGACAGACAGACAGGGAGAGAGATTATAAGCGATTAAAGACACACTCATACACATCTTTCACAAGTGTACAAGACAGCAGAGAAGACTCTCTAGGAATACTAAGCATCTTGACAACTCAAGGGATCAGTACAGAGGCAAGTAACAACAGTTTAAACAGTACGCTTGTTTTCACACATCTGGCTCCATAAATCATCGGATGCTGACCTAAGTGTCCTGTAGGGAAAAGATAAGCAGAAAAAAGACAATATAGCAGTGTAGTCTTGCCCGTCGTGTGGGACAAAAAAATTAATGTACATCAACTATGTCACAAAACTGTGCTTTCAGGCCAAGATGGAAGACAGGGGTTTTTGAGGAACTTTGTAATTTTGTTCTCCCTTCAAAACTCGCTTACACAAGCGACAACGCGCACACGTGCATAGCACACATAACATTCTCAAAAGCCTGTTGCAGTTAGGCCAATGCGTACATGACCGACTTTTATACTATGCTCAAAAGTGTTATGCACTACTCCAACTGTTTAATAGTTTCCACCAGACCTTGATTTATGTAGCTGCTAAAGAAAATAATGCACTTAAACAATATTATCAAACATATGCACATGCACAATATGCATAACCGGCAAACCGTCGCGCGCATGTGCGTCTGCACAGCTGCTAAAGGAATGGATATTCGTTTGTGTAATTATTTATTTTCCAACGAGCGAACATTACCGTGCTCAGATTTACTGAAACATGCACATCGTTTTCTCCACAACTGCCGAACAAATACATAATGAGCTGACAAGCAAGTAGGCCTACTCATGCGTTTTCACACAGTTGTTCAACAGGCATGCTGTTGCAAACAATGCCATAGAGCATACGTATACTTTTCCAATAAGCTGATGTACAAGTGCATCTGCATACAATTAATAACAATAATAATAAATAATAATAATAATAATAATAATAATAATGTATGGGATTTATATAGCGCTGAATCTTGTAAACAAATCAAAGCGCTTGTATTCAAATCATTCACATGCATGCAACCGTCCACAAATATCAAGATAAACAAATATCAAATTTATACACACAACACACCTAGGCGGGGTGGTGGAGGTGAAGGTAGCTAATGAAAAGCAGGAACAGATGGCGGGGGAAGATCTCAAGTAGAAAACAAGTGCGCCTTGAGGCTAGATTCGAAAGTATCAACTGAAGGCCCTCCATGACACGCAATGACAATCCTGTCAGCAATGTTACCTACCCCTCATCACCCCTCAACATAGGCGCAAGTGCATTCACATGCACACGTGCTCCTAAGTTTGTGCTGGTTTTGTTTTCGTTTATTGTGCTTGCGTTTTATTCTTCCTTTTACCACACAATTGCCATACAAGTGCATTTATCTATTTGCTCACAGCTGCCCTACTAGTGTGTTTGCACAGTTGTCATACAAGTGCATTTCCGCACAGATTTCAAATAAGTACATATGTTGTTGTTTTTAACGTAGATGTCCAACAATTACATTTTACATTCTGTTTGAACACAGTTCCCAAACAACTGCTGTATACAGTTTCTAAGCAATGCGTTTGTGCACAGTTTGTGTTTGTTTCTTTCTTTGCCAAACAACTGCTTTATACAGATCCCAAGCAACTGCATTTCGCATACATTTGGCAAACAACTGCATTATACTCACATTTGCCAAACAAAAGCATTTGCACACAAATTTCAAACAATTGTGTTAGCACACATTTGTCAAACAACTACATTTGCACAGTTTTCAAACAGCTACATTTGCACAGTTTTCAAACAATCATGTTTGCACATAGTTGCCAAATAACTGCGCATGTACACAGTTGCCAAATGACTACGCTTGTACATAGTTGCCAAATAACTGCGTTTGTACATAGTTGTCAAATAACTCAGCTGCCTAATAACTGCGCTTGCACACAAGTTGCCAAACTGCGCTTGCACACAAGTTGCTAAACAACTGCTTTTACACACAGCTGCCCAATAGCTGTTTTTGCGCACAGTTGCCAAATAACTGTGCTTGCTCAGTTGCCAAAAAACTGCGTTTGTACATAGTTGCCAAAATAATAATTTCGTTTGCATACAGTTGCCATGCAACTGCGTTTACACATAGTTGTCAAACAAGTGCACACACATTTTTGCCCACAGTTGTACAAGTGCACCGTGGAATATAAGTACTTTGGTGGCGGTCGGGTTAATTAAAACAGTCGAATATGCACAGCAAAGGGGCAGAGAGAGAGAGTAAGAGAGTGAGATTGAGAGAGAGAGCGACAGACAGACAGGCAGGCAGACAGACAGACAGAGATAGGAGAAAAGGAAAGAGAGAGAGAGAGAGAGAGAGAGAGAGAGAGAGAGAGAGAGAGAGAGAGAGAGAGAGAGAGAAAGACAGACAGACAGACAGACAGACAGACAGACAGACAGACAAGAGAAAAGAGAAGAAGAATGCAACATGTTTTTAGAGGATATCGTGATGTTTGTTTTGTTGTGTCAAATAAGTCTACATGACTTAAATGGCAATAAAATAGTCTGAATCTGAATCAAACACGGATATACACACACACTCATACAAGCACACACACATACAAACACACACATAAACACACTTATATACCCACACACGTGCGTGCGCACATGCAAGCGCGCGCTCACACGAATGCACACACACACACATACTCCTGTACTTTATAACATTTGTGTCGAGGAAAGCGAAGACGATGGGATGGAGTGTAGTACTGGAAGGAGATCCGATGTTGAAGAGCAGAACCAACAAAAAATAATTATAGGGAAGAGGCCAGCCGCTATAGATGCTCATAATATTCTGTTTCATCACAAGTAAAGGTAGTAAGAAAGAAAGAAGAAAGAAAGAAAGAGAGCGAGAGCGAGAGAGAGAGAGAGAGAGAGAGAGAGAGAGAGAGAGAGAGAGAGAGAGAGAGAGAAACAAACAAAGAGAAAAAAAACAGTAACAAACAACACAATCAAAACAAAACTAAAAAAGAACACACAACCAACCCCCCCCCCCCCCCCCCCCCCCCCAAAACCCCAGACATAATTATCCGCATTTACAGGAAAGAAAAAAACACCAGAAAGACAGAAAGAAAGAAACACAAACAAAATAGAATAAAAAGAAATACAAAACAGGTTTTTGTTTGCATTTTCAAGACAGAAAAAGCATACGCTTTTGTCAACAACAAAACAAACAAACGAACAAACAAACAAAAACCCCATCAAGTCACGTTTGTGCCAACTGAAACGACACTAAATCTTTAAAACTCGTACTGTTACACAAGAAAAGTAAACCACATTCTCCTGTGAGTAGGGAGATATTGTTTCTGTGTAGTTGTGTTTTCTTCTGTTTTGACTGTTGTCCATGGGGGGCGTGTGTGTGTGTGGTGTGTGTGTGTGTGTGTGTGTGTGGTGTATGTGTGTGTGCGCGCGCGCGCGCGTGTGTGTGTCCGTACGTGCGCGCTCGTGTGTATGTGTGCTTATTTTGTTATGTTAGCTTTTCTCATAGATGTACTATCATGAGTTGTGCTTAACTTACACTCGCCTCCTCATTGATCAAGCCACAATCATTGGAAAATCATTCCTCACCACATAAAAATGCGCAATATCAGTTCTGAAGCGCTGAAATAAAACAAAATTTGAAGAGAGAAGAAGAAAAAGAAAGGAAGAAAGTGAAAGAAAAAACCCGAAAGAATAAAAACAAAGAAAGAAAGAAAGAAAAGAAATGTATAGATACCGAAGACAAACTGAGCAATATCAGACCTTAAGTGCTGAAACAGAGATTGAAAGAGGAGACAAAGAAGGAGAGCAAGAAAGAAAGAAAGAAAGAAAAAAAACAAAAGAAAGAAAACAGAAGAGACAGAAATAAAGAGAGAATGGAAAAAAGAAAAGGAAATAAGTAAGAAGAAAAGAAAAGGGGATCAAAGAAAGAATAAAAGATCGAAAGAAAGAAAAACAGAAAGAAAAAAGGACAAAAGAAGAAGAAAAGAGAGAAAGAACAAAAGAAAGAAAAGAAAGAAAAGAGAAAAGTTCTCTGCAATCATAAGCTAAAAACAACAACAGCGACAAAACAAAAACAACAATAACAAAATCAACCACACCACACACACGCACACACACACAACACACACACACACACACACACTCACGCACAAACGCACGCACGCGCGCGCGCGCGCACGACCCAAGACATGACCGAGCTCTTAAAGTGCTATCGTGTTAGTCTACATGCAAGCCATGGCAGACGAGCGGGATTGACGTATGTATACATGACTATAAGCTAGCTTGTAAGCCTGACATCCACGCAGAGAGAGAGAGAGAGAAAGAGAGAGAGAGAGAGAGAGAGAGAGAGAGAGAGAGAGAGAGAGAGAGAGAGAGAAGAAGACAGACAGACAGACAGACAGACAGACCACAGACAGACATACGGAAAGTCACAGAGAAAAACCCATAGACAGAGATGAAGATAGAGGAGACAGATAGAGGCGAAAAGATGCAGAGAAACATAAAGAAACAGAGAGAGAGAGAGAGAGAGAGAGAGAGAGAGAGAGAGAGAGAGAGAGAGAGAGAGAGAGAGAGACAGACACACAGACAGAGAGGCAGAGACAGAGACAGCGAAAAACAGAGTGAGAGGGAGAGAGAGACAGACAGACAGAAACAGACAGAGAGACAAAAACAGAGACAGACAGACAGAAAGACACACACACAGAGAAAAACCCAGCGACAGAGACGAAGACAGAGGGAGACAGAGAGAGGCAAAAAGATGCAGAAAAACATAAAGAAATAAGAGAGAGAGAGAGGGGGGGGGGGGGGGGGGACAGACAGAGACAGGCAGACAAAGACAGAGGAAAACAGTGAGAGAGACAGACAGACAGACAGAGACAGAGGCAGAGAAAAACACTGAGAGAGACAAACAAACAGATAGAGACAAACAAACAGACATAGACAGACAGCCTGGCCTCAGAGACAGGCAGGCAGACAGACAGGCAAGAAAAAAAAATATTTGTGTAGGCCTTCTCGTTAAAGTTGCGTGATTAATGGTAGTATATCTTTCAGAGAAAGGTTAGAGGCGGCTTGAGCACATACATCAGAACTTGAGATGTGTGTGTGTGCGTGTGCGCGCGTGCGTGCGTGTGTGCGTACGTGCGCGTGTGTGTGTGTGTGTGTGTGTGTGTGTGTGTGTGTGCTGTGTCTGTGTTGGTGTTGTGTCTGTGTGTGTGTAAACAATATGGACAGAAAACAACAGGACAGACAGAAAGAAAGAGAGTAAGTCGGGAAGGGACAGTCAAGGAGGCAATCGGAGACTGAAGGTGTGTGTGTGTGTGTGTGTGTGTGTGTGTGTGTGTGTGTGTGTGTGTGTGTGTGTGTGTGTGTGTGTGTGTGTGTGCGCGCGCGCGCGCGCACTTTTCGTGTCTACGTGCGTGAGTGAGAGAGACAGAAAGAGAGAGAGACAGAGACAAAAATGAAGATAGAGATACAGAGACACAGAGACAGATAGAGACAGGCAAACAGATATAGAGACAGAAAGAAATATCAGTAAGAGATAAACTAGTAAACAAGCCTGAAAAACACAGAAGGCTCCCGTTATACATAGAATATACCCATCAATACCAACTCAAAAAACTCTTTCAAGAAACTTTTGTTTTAGAAACAGCAAACAAACAAACAAACAAACAAAAAGAAAACAAACAAGATCCCCCTTCCCAACCACCCAACACAAAACCCAAACAAAAACCACCACCAACAACAACAAGAAAACGAAGAACCCCCCACCCCCCTCCCCCCTCTCCTTCCAAATAAAGAGACGCAAAATATAATTTTATACGCGAAGGAGAAAAACAGAACAGTAAAAAACAAAACAAAACAAAACAAACAACACACACACACACACACACACACACACACACACACACACACACACACACACAGAGAGAAAACCAAATTACAACATGACAGGTTACGCGAATCCCACTATATTCTGCCCAGCACATGTCCCATAAAGTAGACAGAAACAGTACTTCATTAATATATTATATAGTTCGTAACTAGTTACAGTTCTGGTTGTCCTTCCCCACCCCCACCCCCATCTCTATACATATCCTGCACTTTAGCGTTTGAATAACATTTTGCCTACACGTAAAAACAAACAAACAAAAAAGGGAAAAAATGGAGAGAAAAAAATACACACAAAAAAAAATCATCAACCAGAGTGACACCTGAAAGGGGGAAAAAATGCAAAGAAAGGAAGAAAGCAAGACAGGCGACAGACAGGCAGAAAACGAATGGAGAGAAGAAAAAAACAAGAAAACAGAAACTGATAGGAGAATGAGAGAGAGAGAGAGAGAGAGAGAGAGAGAGAGAGAGAGAGAGAGAGAGAGAGAAGAGAGAGAAGAGAGAGAGAGAGAGAGAGAGAAGAGAGAGAGAGAGAGAGAGAGAGAAGAGGAAGACAAAAGGAAGACAAGAAGACAAAAAGAGAGAAAGAGAGAAACGGAAAGATAAGACAGGCAGATGATCTACAGACAGACAAACAGACAGATAGATAGATAGATATGAACAGAAAAAAATAAAAGAAAGTCCACCACACTCCCACAATCTCCCCCCCCCCCCCCCCTTCCCCCCTTCCCCAAAACCTCCCCCCTTCCCCGAAAAAAGAGAGTGGATAAAAGCGAGGAGAAAAAAAACCCAGAAAAGAGGAACCGAACGAAAAAAGGTTCCCGGATCCCACACACACACCACACCACCACCACACAAACACATACACACAGTTCTACACACACACACGCGCGGAAAAGAGAGGGGGAAAAGAACCACTACATGAACGATTCTTATTTTTTAAAGAAAAACAACCAAAAAAACCACCAACCCCAAAACAACCAGAGCAAAAGAAATAAAAGAAAAAAGAAAAAAAAAAACGGACACAAGAAAAGACAGGCAGACATACATATACAAAGAGACAGAAAGACAGTCAGACAGAAAGAGAAAGAAAAAAAAAGGTGACTAGTGTCACAACTAGCTGATTCGGCGTGCCCTAGAGCACTGAAGGTAACCTGTAAAGTACCTATGTTCTTGTCCTACAGCGCCACACATAACACACCAGCAGTCAAAAAGCAAACCAGTGAAGCATGGCGTGTAGAAACAACAAATCAGTCAAACCCTCAACAAGCTCCCTTCCTTCTTTCTTTCTTTCGTTCTTCTCCCTTTCAAGGAAAATGACTCTCAGAAAGATCGTATAGCCTTGTGCAAAACCATACTGGGTTTTTTTCTCGTCTTCATGCAATGCATTTTTTGGAGGGTTTAATTGCTTGGTTGTTTCTTCTTCTTCGTCGTCGTCGTCGATCGCTCAGACAGCAACTGTGTTTTGTCTGTGATAAGAGCGAAAATGCGTTGCGTTGCAGTTAAGTGCCTGACAAGTCAGGCCCATCCCATCCTTTGTAGAGAATCGTTGTCTTAAGATTATTTCCAGAAAAAAAGAAAAAGGCAGGAGAAAGGAAGAAATGGGGTAAAGCAGACACAGATGAATAGAGAAGAGAGAATTGCTGCACACAATTTCCAGAAGATGGGGATGCTATTTATACTGATCCCCCCCCCCCTCCCCCCCCCCCCCCCCCCCCCCCCCCCCCCCCCCCCCCCCCCCCCCCCCCCCCCCCAGCATCCCTACGAGGGAATTTGCTTGTTTAAAAACTGGGAAGATGCAGAGCCAAATTGAATCTCTCTGTCTCTCTCTGTCTCTCTCTCTCTGTCTCTCTCTGTCCTACCCCTCTCTCCCCCCTTTCCTACCCCCCCCCCCCCTCTCTCTCCTTCTCTCGCTTCACTAAACCAAGAAACAATGACATTACAGATAAAAGCAGCATCAGCAATAACAACAATAGAAACAACAACAACAATAAGAAACAAACGCTTCCGGTGACCCTCAATACTAAAAGAAACAAAGCCACACACAATACATTCTCTAAAACAAAGGTTAGAGGTTGTCGTGATAGTATTAACAACCATGGCCCAATTACTCCACTATAAGATCAAATGGAATCTTAAGTCTTCCACTAGTTTCAATTTCAACCAAGCCTTCATGCCACTTAACATTCCGCCAAGTAAGCTATTCTTCCTGATATCGAGATATTTCTCAACTAGTAAAATGGTCATCCATAGTATCCCCAAATCTTTTTTTGTGTGTGAAAATATCCGAATAATCATCAGCTTCCAAACAACGTACGGGTTTTGAGAGAAGAAAAACTATGTATAGGTTGGAAGTACTTTAGTTTCCTTGGATATAATCATTTCTTCTGAGTTCTTGTTTTCACACACACACACAACACACACACACACACACGCCCGTTCGGGACGGGTTAGCCTGGTGATTAGAGTGATGTATATGTATTCGTGATCTGCTGACCAGGGTTCGATTCTCGTTCAAGAGGATTTTTCCTCTGGATTTTTCCTCAGTGTCGACTCCACTCTCCCCAAAAGTCTTTCGGATCTCATTTCTGTCCTTACCCTCAACAGCTGAAACCCCCACCACCCTGCCAAAGTACACAACCTCAGTGTGCGTGTGTGAGTGTGTGTGTGTATGTGTGTGTGTGTATGTGTGTGTGCGTGCATGTGTGTGTGTGTGTGCGTGTGTGGATACATTTGAATTTGTAAAAAAACTATTAATTGTAATTTGTTGCATGTGTTAGAGTAGGATGTATGCAAGCGCTATGATTTGTTTTTGCAAGATATAGCGCTATATAAATCCCATTTATTATTATTATTATATTATTATTATCATTATCATCATCATTATTATTATTATTATTATTATTATTATTATTATTATTATTATTATTATTAAACCGAGGTCCCGTGTGCGAACGAACGCAGAACATCTTGCGCACACGTTAAAACCCGTTCCGTTTTTCGGAAGAGTAGGCCATTGTGTGGCGGTGCGAAAGGATGACAAAATTTACAAAACTGCATACACACGGGGACTGGATGAAAAAAGCACATGAGTGCTTATTCCATTATCATCGAAATAAAATAATAAAAAGAAAAGAAAAAGAAAAAATGAAACACACACATTCCCCTCCACCCCTTCACACCCCCCCCCCCCCCCCCCCCCCAACACACACACACACACACACACACACACACACACACACACACACACTTCAAAATCACAGCAGACTCGACCCGAATCGTCCTACTTTACACAACCAACAGGTCAAACCAAAGCACACCACATCACCACTCTCCCCCCTCACTCACTAGCCCACTAACAACAATACAAGCACAGCGCGCGCCTCACTTCGGGAATTCCCATTTCGGGGTCACTTCATACACCCCTGTCACTCAAAACCTTTTTCCTTCTTGCGCTTTGTCGTGCGATCTACGTCAAGGTCGCTGGGACGGTCAGGGCTAAAATTAGCAGAGGTATATAAATGGAGACTGCTCTCTCTAGAACGTTCAGTCGGTTGCCTCGAC
>CM054150.1:35043813-35046313 GCA_028751875.1 Rapana venosa
GTGTGTGTGCGTGTGTGTGTGTGTGTGTGTGTGTGGTGTGTGTGTGTGTGTGTGTTCAATTTCATTTTACGTCTCTTCACAAAATGCGATATTAGACACATTAAGGGGAGACAAAAAGTGATGGGGAGGGGGGGGGGGGGGAATTCTGGGAGTGGGGTAGGGGATTAATGTATCAATTCAATCTACATAGAACTGTAAGAAAATGTAAATACAAATAATTCTTGAGAAGAGAATAATAAAAATCCCAATTTCTAACAGAATCGAACGAATGAACAATAAAACTATTTGTAACCGTAACCAACGAGAGAAAATCTAAACCGCAGAATGATAATGTCTTTAAAGTCCATAATAATCATAACAATGAACCAATTGGACTGTGCAATAATGATTTGAAAAAATTATACTTCAGGAAAAGATCACTGAATATAGCTGATGACGATGTTGGGGTAGGAACAGGTATGTAACTTTTCAGCATACTGCATATCAATAATATGATCAAAAGTTATGCTATGGCCACATATGCATGAAACATGTTCATTATATTTTGTCTGAAAACAGTTCAATTCCCATCTACAAGCCAAAGAAACAATTTGTTTCACATGATAAAAATCGGTTTAATATATTTTAACAAAACGCTCAAATGTTACCATCTCTTCATATACATTGTATCAAAGTCAAAGTCAAAGTCAAACTTTTATTTTCAGATGGTACATTGAATAAGCAGTGCATTTGCTTTTTTTCATCAAGCCATCTATCTAAAGAAAGAAAAAGAAAAAAGCGAGAAAAAAAAGATAATGTATATGCAGACATAGAATAAAAAAAACCTAATCTATGGTAAACTATACAAATCAAACAAAAAACCCAATAACATATGCATATGTGGAATTGAAACAAAACAAAAAACCCCAAAAAATATGAGACCATACAATTCAAATAATTCAAAAATCTTGAAAAAATATCCGTCATAACACAAACAAACAAGCAACAAAGAAAAACCAAACCAAAACAAACAAAGAAGACAAAACAGAATAAAAATAAAAAACCCACACCAACTGCTTCCCTCCCCCCCCCCCCCCCCCCTCACATACACATATACACACAAACCTTCAACCATACAAACAACTGAATAAAACAACAAACGATGAATCAACAAAAACAACCACAACAAGGAAATAAACAATCAAACAAACACAAATATACATACACAACAACAACAGCGACAATAACTAACATAGGACAAGAATAACAGCCAAGACAAATGAAGAACAATATAGAACTAACAAAAGACGAGAAAAAGAGTCCAAAATATCCCCTCCCCTCCCCAAGAAAACCACCCTAAACCCAAAACAAACAAAAGGGAAAATAAACCAGAACCCCACCCCACCCACTACCAACAATAACAACAACAACAACCAAATGGATATAAACAGAGGAAACTGATGTATCATTTAAACACTTACATACACATACACAATCCTCACCCATATCCCCTCACCACATAATATACTCATATATAAGAAAAACAAGAATAACCAACAGCTATTGGATTCAGAGCAAAGAAGTATAACAAGACATCCATTCCCTCCTTTCCCCGGTCATATACACACATGTACATGTGCTTTTTGGTTTGAGGCAGAGCAACGTTAATCCTTCGATCAAAGAATAAATCAGGCAATGTAAATCGACCCAGCAGTACTAACGTCAGCAATAACACTTAGCTCATCTAGTACAATGAACCAGAAAACTAACAGTGACAAAACTAAATAAATCAGCATATTTATGTGTAATACAAAAGAACATAAAAAGGCCAAAACAGCAAGAAAGTAAAAAACCAAAACCGAACCAATTACACAACACACACGCACTCACACACTTGTACACACACACACTTGTACACACACACAACACACACACACACACAACACACACACACACACACACACAACACACACACACCAGATTCAAGCGTGCTGGGGTTGATATCATATCAACCCATATATAGATCAATGTTTACACATGTACTCTATATGAATATGAAAACTTGGGTCATATCTGATTTTAATGACAAGAATAACGTCAGTGACACTTAAATCACTCTTTTGAGTTACAAGTCGTGTTCTGTACTTTTATTCATGAAATATCTTTTTAGATGTGTTTTATACTGATTTTTGCTTTTAATACATTTCAAATTTTGGGGGAGTCTATTCCATAGGGGACGGGATAACTCAGTGGTCGGAGCGCTCGCTTTCCCCCAGCCAAGTTAAGCAGCGTCGAGCGTGGTTACCAGTTGGATGGGTGACCGTTTGCGCACCTTGGCTTCAGTACAGTTCCCCCAGTTCACCCAGCTGTAAATGGGTACCTACCCTCTTTAGGGTCAGGGAAGGTAAAGCAGCGAGGGAGAGGAGATGGGCGCCGCCCTCAATATGCTGGCCCTAGAGAAGTGAGGTCTCTGACGCCTCGCTCCCCTACGACCTTATAGGTTATGGGACTCCTTTACCTT
>CM054150.1:35048813-35056313 GCA_028751875.1 Rapana venosa
TGAAAATTCGAGATCATGTCATCCAACACTTGCCAGAAGAGAGACCATGACACGATAATGAGCGGTTTGTATTTACTCCGATTATAATCTTCACGCTGTTCACTCCTACATAGGGAAAAGTTTGTTCTAAACCAGTTGGTATTGCTTTAAATAAAATCAAATAAAACAATCATAGCTTCTACTGGTAATCTCACCGACACGATCTGATTATGCTATGATTTGCCTAAGGTAATTGGATTGGTGTATGTGTGTGTGAGTGTGTGTATGTGTTTTATTTTTATTTATTTTATTTTATTCTTTTATATCGAGGATAATGGATAAGCATTTATTTGCTTTTTTACATCCAGTCCCCGTATCTATGTGTGTGTGGGTGCGTGCGTGTGTTCGTGCGTGTGTGTATTGTTGTTGTTGTCGTCGTCGTTGGGTTTTGATGTTGTTTTTGTTTTGTTGTTGCTGTTGTTTTTTTTTTTGGGTTTTTTGTTTGTTTGGTGTGTGTGTGTGGGGGGGGGGGGGGGGGGGGGGGGGGTTTGAGGGTGGCGGTGGTGCTGTTGTATGTTCGGTGTCATACCAGTCCTGCAGTTCCAACGTCGCTTATTCCTGTCCTAATGAACTTCTGGGCCAAGACCAAAAGCTTACAAGCCAGTTATGGATGTCAGCTATGTGCCAAGGCCTGTACTAAAACGTTGTTATACTTAAACATGTTATGTCAAGATTGTCTTCAGCCATCATAACTCTTAGCATAAGAACCTTTACTCTCCTTTAAAGGAAACAAACAGAATCTTCTGAAGTCAAGGTATGGCTGCCTTTATGGCTAAGTGTTCGGAAAAGAATAATCGCAAACTTCTCGTTCAATGTATCTTTAGGTCTCACAGTTATTCCAAAGTGGAATGCGCGAGACAGAGTGCATGTTCTACCTAGGTGACACTCAGCGTGTTAAGCTGGGGAACGCACAACATAAACAAGAATGACGAATTTCTCTAATTTTGACCATTATTTTACACTAGATTTGGTTCTCTGCATAGCAGGCTACAACTTTCCATACATTCCTCGGGGCTATCATTACGTTCCACTGTATTCATTGCATGCATAGCCGGATGATCATGCTATACTGGCTGATGTACATAGAATAAAAAAGAGAGATAAGAACAAAATAAAAATTTCAACATGTAGACTGACAAAATGAGTAGCAAAACAGACTGACAAAATGAGTCGCGAAAACGCATCTTTCAGACAAAAAGATAACTTGATAAACTGAAGATAACAGATAAATTAAAAACAAATGTTGGATGAAAAATAAATGTTTGTCTTTGATGATGGGAAGTTTACTAGAAACGTTTTGGACCACGTACCTACATCAGTATGTGTCCACGCGTATGAGTGAGGACTGCCTATAATGAGAGAGACAGACAGACAGACAGACAGACAGAGGAAGAGACAGACAGAGACTGAGAAAGCAGAGACCCAGAGAGAAAGAGACAGAGAGCCAGAGACGGAGACAGAGAAACAGGGAGAAAAAAAGGCTGATTCATATTATATCCTTTTTGGGCCCTTTGATTAGAGGTACCAAAAAACCCCCCCAACCCAAAATCATGGTTGATACGCTTCAGTATGACAGCATTAAAAAAAAGTTTCAAGAACGATGCATGCAGGTACATGTGTGTTCGTGCGCGCGCACACACACACATACACACACACACACACACACACACACACACATAGTCTAATATCACTTATAGTGAACTGACGTTAAATACAAGAACGAACAGGCACATACACACACATACACACACACACACACACACATACACACACACATACACACACACATACATACGCACGCGCGCGCGCGCGCGCGCGCGGGGGTTAATTAATAAAACAGTTTTCATCACTCTAAAACTTATGATTATTGGTCATAATTATTTCGTAAAGGCGCAAGGCGCAAAACCACAGAGCGCACACAATGCAAGGGACGCAACTATTCTTTAAGGAGTTCATTTTTTCCCATCTTTTCTAAGCAGTTGTCTACCTTCAATCTACTCTGTGTACGTCCACTTTTTTTTTTTAAAACGCACACACACATTTGAAAAGCAGAGGTGCAGACATAAAGAAAGTTTGGGCAGCGAAAAGAACAAAACAGACAAAAACAATGATAGCACACTGACCGACAGACTTAAGTAATAACACACAGTAGTACATGACCATAATCACGACCATAACAAAACGTAACAAACTGACACACTGTCTTACCTGCATCTGCAAAAAGGTCGGTTGCATTCTCCGATGTCATAGTTCTGTCTAGAACTTGCGTTCTGTATTGAGGGATAATCCAAGAATGACGAGCACACACACACACACACACACACACACCTTAGTTCTGTTGCAAACACCCTGCTTCTTCTTCCACTGAAAACTTCACCACAGAAAAAAAGAAGTTTTTTTCACCATGTTCAAGATTTCTCCAGGAATGTACACAACTGCACATTTTCTTTCTTTTTCAAATTGTTCGTCTACCAATGAGTGGCTCTTTGTTGTTTAGAATATAAAAATAGTCATCAGAAGAAAAAGATAAACTCCATCGGAAGAAAAGTGTGCAGCAGTATTGGTTTTAGAATGATGCGCATATATGTGTGTCACAAGTCTGGTAAATATTCAAATTTCATACTAAAGAGTACTGAAACTTGGTAAGGTTGTTTGCCTTTTTTTTCATTATGAATTGGGCAGACGTGTCGAATCAAATATTTGCTTCTTCAGATGTCGTTGAGTTGTACCAAGATCTGGTACCAACGAGGATTTTTCCCCCAGTCCAATCTCTCTCTTTCTCTGATAGGTTGTTTGTTTTGCTTTGCTTTGTTTTGGGAATTGCTGTTTTCTTTTTGTTAGCTGGTGGGTTGTTGTTTTTTTGTTTATCATTTTAAAGGGTTGCTGTGATAGAAAAGCCAATGAATTAAAGCCATTTGGGAAAAATATGAAAACATAACTGGAATTTTCACTGATGGTTTTGCCTTGCATAGTATATACACCGTGTACGTTGACCCTTGCTCAAACTCGCTTCTTTTTTTTTTAACCACATTTGGGAAGGGGGGACGGGGTGGCGAAAGTTGGTGTTCAAACAAATAAGCTGTGAAAGTAATTTTTCTTCATCTATTTTAGTCTGTGGTTGTTTGTTTTTTAATCAAGCAAACAGCACAATTTACTTCTTGAGTCACTGACTTATTTCAACACATAATACACATTTCTACTCACAGTACATTCATTAAAAAAAAAAAACAACTTTCATTTCAATTAATTATGGTCAGTATTTCATTCACGTTCTCGTGCCAATTAGTATCACCCTTTTCATGTTATCAGCGGCAATATAATAAAATCAATGAAAGTTGCATTTTTGTTACTGTCAGATATACGTTGCCACGGCAGGGCCAAAAAAACAAAAACAAAAAAGAAGCTGGAAGCTGTTAGAATAATGAATGTTTTGAATCAACGAAGGTAAGTTTGCACTTCTTGTATGAAGTGGGATTAATTATCTGTTAGTCCCTTTTTTTTTCTTCTAAAAACACACGAACGCTGCTGTACCCACAGAGGGGGGAAAACTGAAAAAATCCAAATGTAAGACGAGAAACAGATCCAAAACATTAAAAACATTCCGTATCAGCATAGATCTAGAAGCATTGAAAAATAAAGAAAACTGTATTGCATGCCATATCTTTTAGATATGATATATATATAAATTGCGTTCAAATATCTAAAAATAGAAGATAAAATCAAATGCTACAGCTAACCTGACTTCTGTCTGTATCTGCAAACCAAGCATTGCAGACGACAATAATTCAAGGGCCTTTGCAACCTCCTTCGCACGAGAGCCTGATCACGATTGTTGTTCTTGTTCGTGTTCGGGAATAACGATTATGATCGATGGCATTGCATGGATCGTAGGATAGCTCTCTAGTGTGTGTATACCAACGCAGCTGTTTTATTTTGCATAAAACTTAACTGAAACATTTTAGTTTTAACCGAAGCAGAAAGATGAAAAGAGTCAGGTATTTGTATGTTTGGCTTGTTGCTCTTGTTTGCTTGCTTGTTGTGTGGAGTCATACTTTATTGTTATTGTTCGGATGAATCCGACTTTATCTAGATTTTTATACATGCGTCGCGGGTAATCTATTTATCATTTTTATTTTTTAGACATTAAAAGTTCAGATGCAGCAATCAAAAACTGTTAATTTAAAAAAAAAAACTCTATATAAATGCTGCAAAAAATAAATCATGTAACAGGTGTCACATTGATAGTGTTTCCCTCAATTCATTTTCATTGTTGGCCCAGGCCAAAAGCTGTGTCAGTTATTGATGCCACCTCATAATAGCCAAGGCCTACACTAAAATGTTGTTATGTTGTAAAATGTTGTGTTGAGATTGCCTTCAGCCATGACAAGCTCTTAACATAACAACATGCACTATCCTTTGTTAAAGGAGAAAAAAATCATCTGAAGTCGGAGTATGGCTGCCTATATGGCGAGGTACTTGATAGGAGTCATGCATGCAAACTTCTCATCTGGTGTACTTCATATCTCACAGTAATTCTCACGTGGGATGAGTGCGCTGGAGAACGCGCAACAACATTTTCATTGTTGAATCAGCTGTGTACCTGCCTTCACACACACACACACACACACACACACACACACACACACACACACACACACACACACACACACACACAGCGCGCGCGCACACACACACAACACACAACACACACACACACACACACACACACACACACGTTGTGTGCGAGATTTTTTTTTTTTAAGGAGTCATACAGAAAGGGAAAGAACTAAAAAGAAAAGTGCAGTTAAGTAGATAGCTGTTACGTCCCTTACACCGCTTTAAGTGGTATTGTCGTTAATGGGTCTTCAGAAAATTGATAGCTGATTTTGTGAGCAGACAAAATCTGGATATAAAGAACACACACACCACACACACACACACACACACACACACACACACACACACACCATTTGTTTTTGAAACAACATCTTCCTGACTTTCAGCAATAGTATATTGCTATGTGAAGTCGCGTTGGCGTTAAAGCAGTGTCCCATTAGTAATCTCTTGTAGCATCATTATGTGAGGTCATTCAAAAGACTGCCTTTCCTAGGAAAGGATATTTGCCCATCTGTCCCTTAGAACAGTTGTAGTTGATTTTTCAACAGCTTGATTAAGAGTTTTCTTCATTGTTTTACGTGATGGTAACTACATTGTTATGTAGATAGTTTTACTGTTCCATTGTTACATCACTTTCCTATAATTCATACTTCTCTCTCTCTCTCTCTCTCTCTCTCTCTCTCTCTCTCTCTCTCTCTCTCTCTCTCTCTCTCTCTCTCTTGTCTAATATCACTTTGTGTGAATAGACATAAAATCGAAGAAACACATACACACACACACACGTACGCACGCACTCTCATACACACATACACACACACTCACTTACGCACGCGCGCACGTACGCACGCACGTGCAAGCAAGCAAGCGCGCGCACACACACACACACACACACACACACACACACACACACGCACACTTACGCGCGCGCGAGAGAGAGAGAAAAAAAGAGAGAGAGAAAAGAGAGAGAGAGAGAGAGAGAGAGAGAGAGAGAGAGAGAGAGAGAGAGAGAGAGAGAGAGAGAGATTGTAAGTTTTAAATTTTATTCTTTTATTCCGAGGATAATGGAATAAGCACTTATGTGCTTTTCTACATCCAGTCCCCGTGTGTATGCCGTTTGTAAATTCTGTCATCTGTTCCCACCGGCACACAATGGCCTACTCTTACGAAAAGCGGGACAGGATTTAACGTGTGCGCAAGATGTTCTGCGTGCGTTTGCACACCGGGACTTGGTTTATAGTCTCATCCGAAGAGAGAGAGAGAGAGAGAGAGAGAGAGCGAGAGAGAGAGAGAGAGAGAGAGAGAGACAGAGAGACAGAGAGACAGAGAGACAGAGACAGAGAGAGAGAGAAGAGAGAGAGAGAGAGAGAGAGAGAGAGAGAGAGGAGAGAGAGAAAGAAAGAAAGAGGGAGAGAGAGAGAGAAAGAGAGAGAGAGAGAAAGAAGAGAGAGAGAAAGAAAGAGAGAGAGGGAGGGGGGGGGGGCGAAAACACAGATCAAGAAGTTAAGCAGACAGACAGATTTAAAAACACAAACCAAAAAAGAAAACAGCAGCCTGTTACAGACAATTGTTCTTTATTGATCACAAATCCCATCGACATGAAATAATCATTAAAAAGTGCCATGAAGTTAAACACATATCCACTTAATGCCCAACTTTTAAAAGAAAAAGGAAAAAGAAAATAAACTATGAACTCAGTAATCTAAGTTCAAGCTGGTAAAATCCTTCTAGCAAAACCAAGCCGAAAATACCGCCAACCAATCAAACAACAACGACTACAACAACTACAACAACAACAGCAACAACAACAGCAACAACAAAATCAAATTCTTTAATCATCCCTTGAAGTCTCTTAACATAAAGCTCTTTTAAAGCTAAGCATGTTCTCATCAGAACCGTAACCTGATTACATAAATGATATGTAGATGAAATAATGTTTCATGCTATCTTCATTCCATGCTTCTTGAATGAATCAACCGTATTAATTTACACCAGAACAGTTAAGGATCTGACACCAGAAAACAACAACAACAACAACAGCAAGTAAACAAGCAACAAACAAGAAACAAATCTTAATTCTAAAGGCACTCGATTTTTGATGGAACTTTATAGAAATGAAAAAAAAATTGCGATTTTGCTTATTAATACTGTAAGCTGAACGAACTGTTGTGTAAAACGGGGGGTCAGCGTTCACCTACGATTGCTAGGGTATAATTATTTTTAATACTGGTGGGGTGGGTTTTTTAAATGTCGTTTCCAGTTAGTGTTCGTCTTCTTCTCCTGCTTTCTTCCACAAACTGAAGTCAATGAATTTCGCCCTGAGCTCCTCACATTGAAGCGTTTTACTCCTGCACACATACATACACGCACTCACGCACGCACGCACACACACACACACGCACGCACACACACACACACACACACACACACACACACACACACACACACACACACACACACACACACACACACACACACACACACACACACACTTTTGTAAAATCCAAGGAAAAGACTCAATCAGCTTATCTTCAAAATGGCTGCATGAAGAAAAAACAAGAGTGTAGCTTCACAGATTCCCCTTAGCCATCAACAATGTCCACTATGGGTCACTTTGACTGAGGGATTTTCAGTTCACATAACGGATACCTGATGGGCGCTTTAGTCAGAAGGTTAACCCCGTTTGGCCTCGATCCCGAGACTCCATCAAGTTGAAGGTTCGAATCTCGGTAGCGGTGTCTGGTGAACTACGGGTAAGGATTTTTGCGATCTTCCAAGTCAATTTTCAGTGCAGACCTGCCAGCGCCTTAATTCTCGTCATGTATATACTACACACGCACGCAGAAG
>CM054150.1:35058813-35071313 GCA_028751875.1 Rapana venosa
CCCACACACAAACACACACACACACACAGATACTTTCCCCCTTTCCCCTTACCATCAATGAATCTTTACAAACTTAACTCCACACCCTCTGCCCCCCCCCCCCCCAAACATCCCCCCCTGTTCCCTCCCCCCATACACACACACAACAAACACTCCCCCCTCCCACACACCCACACCCACACACACCCCCCACACACACACACACACACACACAAACACTACCCCCCTCCCCCCACACACACCCAAACACACACCCAAACACACACATACACAAAAACACCCCCCACACACACACACTCCCCTCTCCCCGCCACCCCCCCCTCCCCCCCCCCCCCACACACACAGATAATGATGCTTGCCCTCACCATCAGAGAATCCTCCAGGCTGGCGGTCTGTCTCAAAGAAGAAGAGGTCCCCGTACTTGAGGGCGTGGAACTGCTGGGCCATGATGCAGGCAAAGGTCGGCCCCACGGCAGCGACCTTCTCGGGGGTCTCCAGCAGACTCCCCACAAACAGGTCGATGTCGTCCACTGACCTGCAAAACATTCCAGCCGTCTAAAAAGAATGTTGGAAAATAAATTCCAAGATCTTAAAATTCCGAGGCATCAAGTCAAGTGAAAGTCGAGTCATAAACGCTGTAATCATCCCAGGAAGGGGAATTAATCACAATTGCCATACAAGCCGCCAAAGTCTTGGAATATGCCATACAAGCCTCTAAGGCCTTGCAATTTGACATACAAGCTGCCAAAGTCTTCCAATATGACATACAAGCCTCTAAGGTCTTGCAATATGACATACAAGCTGCCAAAGTCTTGCAATATGACACACAAGCCTCTAAGGTCTTGCAATATGACATACAAGCCTCTAAGGTCTTGCATTATGACATACAAGCTGCCAAAGTCTTCCAATATGACATACAAGCTACCAAAGTCTTGCAATATGACATACACGCCGCCAAAGTCTTGCAATATGACATAGAAGCCTCTAAAGACTTGCAATATGACATACAAGCCACTCAAGTCTTGCAATATGATATACAAGCCGCCAAAGTCTTGCAATACGACATACAAGCCGCCAAAGTCTTGCAATATGACATGCAAGCCGCTCAAGTCTTGCAATATGACATACAAGCCTCCAAAGTCTTGCAATATGACATACAAGCTACCAAAGTCTTGCAATATGACATACAAGCCGCCAAAGTCTTGCAACATGACATACAAGCCGCCAAAGTCTGGCAATATGACATACAAGCCGCCAAAGTCTTGCAATATGACATACAAGCCGCCAAAGTCTTGCAATATGACATACAAGTCTCTAAAGTCTTGCAATATGACATAAAAGCCTCTAAAGTCTTGCAATATGACATACGAGCCGCCAAAGTCTTGCAATATGTCATACAAACCTGCAAAGTCTTGCAATATGTCAGGCAAGCCTCCAAAGTCTTGTAATATGACATACATGCCGCCAAAGTCTTGCAATATGTCAGGCAAGCCTCCAAAGTCTTGCAATATGACATACAAACCTCTAAAGTCTGCACTACTTGGTCGCCAGAACAAAACAAAACAGGAAAAATGTCATATAAGGCAAGAAAAGAAAATATTTCTAAGATTTGCTTGACAGCCCCCCCCCCCACCCCCCCCTCCCCACCTCCCCTCCCACTCCGCAGAAGAATGGACTGGGAAGGAAGAAAATAAGCAAAGGAGATGATAGAAAGGAGCACACTAAAAAGACACAAAAACAAAGAGAGTGATTGAAAAGAGGAAATTTCTAGGACATGATTTCTAGAAGATGGGGATGCTATTTATACTGAACGAGCTCCCCAGCAACCCCTGGCAGGGAAAGAAAGTGCCTTACGCTGTTCAAAGAAAGAAAGAAAGAAAGAACGAACGAAACAAAGAAAGAACGAAGGAAAGAACGAACGAACGAAAGAAAGAAAAAAAACGATACATACCTGTACAGCGATTTCAAAATCTTTGCGACTTCATCAAACTCTTCAAAACTTTTGAAAGGCTCCATCCCGCACGCTTTACGGTAGTCGTTAAAGGGCCGTAATCCGTGATCTCTTCCTCTCTAGATGTTGAGGGCAGCAAGGTCAAGGCCGTGACTTGGGGCTCCTTTCACCTGAGTTGATGGTTCGAATAAATGTCCTGAGAAATGATTGAATGGTGTTATTGGTGTTGATAGTTTACTGTTGAGACAAACTACAGACACCTGCAAGAACGCAACTGAAGGGGTTGCCACCAAAGACTAAACTAGACTGCAGAGGAGAAGACAAGACCAGACCAGACCAAACCAAACCAGACCAGACTAAACAAAGCCAGACCAAACAAAACCAGACCAGACCAAACAAAACAAAACAAAACAAAACCAGACTAAACAAAACAAAACCAGACCATGTCAAAAACAATCCTCCAAACACAAATACCGTCATCATTCTGTGCGATTATAGTCTCACAAAAATAAACACACCCGTACTAAAATCACGATAAATATGATTGCTATACTAAGTAATAGTATAGGATAATGAAATAGATCATCTGGTGTTGCTTACAGAGGAAAGATGTTAAATTTAAAGACTATTACTTCCACACTTACACACACACACACACACATGTACATAGACAGATTTCCTCCCAGTGGTTTGACAGTTGTTGAATCACGAACACAACAAACACATATTTTGCATGCGCACACACACACACATAACACACACGTACTTCATGAAAAACACTCTCTTCTGACTGTCATATCTGATCTTTGAGTGCCCCTCTCCTCTCTCTCTCTCTCTCTCTCTCCTCTCTCTCTCTCTCTCTCCCTATCACTGATGTACATTTAGCACGCATAGATACCCCAAAACAAATTCCTTTTCTCTTTGTGGACCACATCTCTCTCTCTCTCTCTCTCTCTCTCTCTCTCTCTCTCTCTCATTCTTTTCTCTCTCTCTCTCTCCATCCTACTCTATATAAACTTTCTTGTTTTCAGAAACTGCGCTGTATCAGCCATGAGGTTCATTGTGTCAGCAAGTTGAACAAAAGCAACTCACATACTCAACAAAGTAACATAAAAAATAAAAGATAAAGGTCACCAGTGTTTCGAAGTAGTCTCACTGCACACGATATTCAAATCATGGCTGAGAAATCTTCTTTTGAGGATTTTCTCCCAAAACCAGTAACATCTTGCACATGTGTTTTAATTTAAGAGTAAGACCCACCCATTGTGCTTAAAAGAGTCAGCTTGTCATAGCTGATGATGATAATGACACAATTGTATTTTATAAATGCAATCTGCTATGGCTAAAGACTTCATAGGCCTACTATTCATTGTCTAAATGATGATTGCTCTCAATCATACTGTACAATACGTGCTCACCCAATAAAATAAAAAGCAATCCACTCTGCTTTCTCAGTTATCTTTGCCAATGACAATGTTGTTGTGCATTCCCCAGCTTAAAGCTCTTGGGGGTCACCCAAAATGTGCACTCTGACTCACTCATCCCACCTGGGAATCACTGTGAGATTGAAACTGCACACTGAATGAGAAGATTGTTTTTAAGTACCTCGCCATATAGGCAGCCATACTCCAACTTCAAAGGGTTTTTTCTCCTTTATAGGAGAGTGCAGGTTGTTATGTTAAGAACTTGTCATGGCTGAAGGCAAAAAGGCAATATCAACATAACATTTTAAAACATAACATTTTAGATGCAGGCCTTGGCAATTAGCTGACATCAATAACTGGCACAGCTTTTGGCCTGGGCCAATGACTATGAGGTTTTTTTTTTTATTAACTCTTTTGTGATAAAGAAAGAAGATTATGGCATGTCTATAGATGAATGATGGATGAAAAGAAGAAGACAAAAATAAAGTTAAGGAACCAGACATGGTTATACACTATCAGGACTGGTAGATCCGTAGACTCATGTACTATAAGAATAATTTGGTATCTAAGTAGTAAAACGAGAAAACCAAAAAAATACTATTTAAAAATATGAGCCAAGATTTTTTTTTTAATTTAAAAAGTACACAGGTATCTAAGCATTAAAACGACAGAAAAAAAAATGTTTAAAAATAAACAAAAAATACAAACCAAGCTGACAACTCCCATCATGCACCAGGCTAATGTCACAGCCAAACGAAACAAGTGCAAGCTACTCCGATTTTCTGGTCAAGGACGACAACTTATCTGTTAGACCGGCTGCAGCCGCAACTTGCATTGTTTTGTGGTAACAAATAATCTCCTGGAATTTGAAACTCCGGTCCCAAGCTATCAGTTAGCTCAGGTACTTGACGTCTGCATCCGCGCCACATGACAAGGATATGACTGATAATGGAGATAGCTGCAGTGTTGATTTAGCAGTTTCCCCCCTTCGAAAAGTCCTACTGACCGAATTGGATCTAATATTATGATACCAAAATGATTATAGCTGGCCTTGGAAATAACGCACCTGCCTAGAAAGTTAAAAAAAAAAAAAGAAAAGTGGGCTCGATCCCCGTTTGTGCCCGAACTTTCCCCCCATCCACTGGGCCTTGAGTGGTGGTCTGAGTGCTAGTCTTTCAGATGAGACGATATACCAAGGTCCCCTGTGTCATATGCATTCAGTGCATGTAAAAGAAAGCACAGCAACAAGGGATTCCTCCCTGACAACAACAACAAAAAAGCCACTCTCGCACACACAGAGGAAAACTTGATGAAGAAATAAGTGAGGCTACTCATGTGGCTCCGTACTCTCCCATACTGTACCTCTCAAGCACTTTGCTTTGGGTAAGTCTATTACCTACTAGAACATGAACCATCCAACATGTGCAGTGGTTAGTGTCGGCAGATCGGTGGTCTAGAGGTCTAGGCACCTGCTAGAAAGCAACAAGTCCGGGTTCGATCCCCGTTTGTGCCCACACTTTTTGCTCCTATCCACTAGATTTAGAGTTGTGGTCTTTTCGCTAGTCTTTTGGGTGAGAGGATAAACCGAGGTCCCGTGTGCAACACGCATTTAGCGCACGTAAAACAATCCACCCCTACAAGAGTTGTTCCTGGCAAAAATCTGTAAACAAAAGTCACTCTGATAGGAAAATGCGTAGGCCTCTATATATTATATGCATCAGAATTTTTTTTTTTAATGGGTGGTGCTGTTCTTGTGGGATGCACTCTTCCCGAGGAGAGCAGCAGCCCACACAGCTAGAGACATCTGCCGTGACTACAAATTTCCCCAGTTCACCCAGCTGTCAATGGGTACCTGCCCTCTTTAGGGTCAGGAAAGGTAAAGCAGCGAGGGAGAGGAGATGGGCGCCGCCCTCAATATGCTGGCCCTAGAGAAGTGAGGTCTCTGACGCCTCGCTCCCTTACGACCTTATAGGTTATGGGACTCCTTTACCTTTTTTTTTTTTAACCTTTACCATGAGGCACTCAAATTACTGCAGAAACGGATTTTCTTCTCTTCAAACTAATAGTCTCGAGGCACTCAAAATACCGCAGAAACAGATTTTCTTCTCTTCAAACTAATAGTCTTGAGGCACTCAAAATACTGCAGAAACAGATTTTCTTCTTTTCAAACTAATAGAAAATGCACTCAAAATACCGCAGAAACAGATTTTCTTCTTCAACTTTCTTAGCATCAAAATACCCAAACAGATTCTCTCTTCAAACTATAGTCTTGAGGCACTCAAAATACCGCAGAAACAGATTTTCTTCTCTTCAAACTAATAGTCCTTGAGGCACTCAAAATACCGCAGAAACAGATTTTCTTCTCTTCAAACTAATAGTCTTGAGGCACTCAAAATACCGCAGAAACAGATTTTCTTCTTTTCAAACTAATAGTCTTGAGGCACTCAAAATACCGCAGAAACAGATTTTCTTCTCTTCAAACTAATAGTCTTGAGGCACTCAAAATACCGCAGAAACAGATTTTCTTCTCTTCAAACTAATAGTCTTGAGGCACTCAAAATACCGCAGAAACAGATTTTCTTCTTTTCAAACTAATAGTCTTGAGGCACTCAAAATACCGCAGAAACAGATTTTCTTCTCTTCAAACTAATAGTCTTGAGGCACTCAAAATACCGCAGAAACAGATTTTCTTCTCTTCAAACTAATAGTCTTGAGGCACTCAAAATACCGCAGAAACAGATTTTCTTCTTTTCAAACTAATAGTCTTGAGGCACTCAAAATACTGCAGAAACAGATTTTCTTCTCTTCAAACTAATAGTCTTGAGGCACTCAAAATACCGCAGAAACAGATTTTCTTCTCTTCAAACTAATAGTCTTGAGGCACTCAAAATACTGCAGAAACAGATTTTCTTCTTTTCAAACTAATAAAAAATGCACTCAAAATACCGCAGAAACAGATTTTCTTCTCTTCAAACTAATAGTCTTGAGGCATTCAAAATACCGCAGAAACAGATTTTCTTCTCTTCAAACTAATAGTCTTGAGGCACTCAAAATACAGCAGAAACAGATTTTCTTCTCTTCAAACTAATAGTCTTGAGGCACTCAAAATACCGCAGAAACAGATTTTCTTCTCTTCAAACTAATAGTCTCGAGGCACTCAAAATACCGCAGAAACAGATTTTCTTCTCTTCAAACTAATAGTCTTGAAGCACTCAAAATACCGCAGAAACAGATTTTCTTCTCTTCAAACTAATAGTCTTGAGGCACTCAAAATACCGCAGAAACAGATTTTCTTCTCTTCAAACTAATAGTCTTGAGGCACTCAAAATACCGCAGAAACAGATTTTCTTCTCTTCAAACTAATAGTCTTGAGGCACTCAAAATACCGCAGAAACAGATTTTCTTCTCTTCAAACTAATAGTCTCGAGGCACTCAAAATACCGCAGAAACAGATTTTCTTCTCTTCAAACTAATAGTCTTGAGGCACTCAAAATACTGCAGAAACAGATTTTCTTCTCTTCAAACTAATAGTCTTGAGGCACTCAAAATACCGCAGAAACAGATTTTCTTCTCTTCAAACTAATAGTCTTGAGGCACTCAAAATACTGCAGAAACAGATTTTCTTCTTTTCAAACTAATAAAAAATGCACTCAAAATACCGCAGAAACAGATTTTCTTCTCTTCAAACTAATAGTCTTGAGGCATTCAAAATACCGCAGAAACAGATTTTCTTCTCTTCAAACTAATAGTCTTGAGGCACTCAAAATACAGCAGAAACAGATTTTCTTCTCTTCAAACTAATAGTCTTGAGGCACTCAAAATACCGCAGAAACAGATTTTCTTCTCTTCAAACTAATAGTCTTGAGGCACTCAAAATACCGCAGAAACAGATTTTCTTCTCTTCAAACTAATAGTCTCGAGGCACTCAAAATACCGCAGAAACAGATTTTCTTCTCTTCAAACTAATAGTCTTGAAGCACTCAAAATACCGCAGAAACAGATTTTCTTCTCTTCAAACTAACAGTATTGAGGCACTCAAAATACCGCAGAAACAGATTTTCTTCTCTTCAAACTAATAGTCTTGAGGCACTCAAAATACTGCAGAAACAGATTTTCTTCTCTTCAAACAAATAGAAAGTCTTGAGGCACTCAAAATATACTGCAGAAACAGATTTTCTTCTCTTCAAACAAATAGAAAGTCTTGAGGCACTCAAAATACTGCAGAAACAGATTTTCTTCTCTTCGCTCTTCTCTGCCTCCCTTTACTGGGTGGGGAGGGTGTGCAGTGTCTGATCTTCATCATCTCCTGTGCTTGTACTTCCCCATGAGATGTGCCCCCTCTGTCCTCCGTCAACACATCACGTCTTCAGAGTGACTGAAGTTTTAGTTTAGGCCAGCTGCATCCTGGGTGTGTTGGTGTTTCTGTTACACACCAAACACTGACATGAAGTAGGTGATCTTAAATTAATATGCATATCTGATCTTCTGCATGGGTAGAAACACGAAGGAAATTAAGGCACTGGCAGGTCTGCACGTTAATGACTTGTTTTTGTTTGTTTGTTTTTTTGTTGTTGGTTTTTTAAATTCCTGTTGCATTGCCAAGTTTTTCGAGATTATTTTTTTTAACACCACATCCACATCTTCCGGTTGTTGGGTTTTTTGGGGTTTTTGTTTGTTTGTTTGTTGTTGTTGTGGTGGTGGTGTTGTGTTTGTTTTGGGGTGGGTTTTTTTTTTTTTTGGGGGGGGGGCGTCTAATATCACTAAAAGTGAACAGACGTAAAATTGAAGTCAACAACAACTGCAAGTTGTCCTGGGATATCATGAAATCTCTCGGTTCAAACAGTACCAAATCCAGTCTAAGGCAGACCAAGGAAAGGAGGTAGCAGCAGAAGAAGCATACAAGAAGTCGTGATTTGGCTGCATTTCATTCCCTCCTGCCTTTCCCAGAGTGCAAGGACAGGAACACATACTGGAAGGGAGTGTCTTCTATAAAGATTCGTGCAGTTTTAATCCTTACCATCACCAAACCCATTTCACAGAATTAGATTCAGTATAGTCATATGGTGGGCAAACGGTCGCATACACAAAAATCTTGTCACTGGTGACCCTCAGAGCTCTAGCGGAGGAAGGGGGGTTACCGGACAGCCTGGTGGTTAGAGTGATGTATTCGTGATCTGCTGACCCGGGTTCGAATCTCGTTCAAGAGGATTTTTTTTTTCTCTGGAGTTAACATCAGTGCCGACTCCACTCTCCCCAAAAGTACTTCGGATGAGACTATAAACCGAAGTCCCGTGTGCAAACGCATCTTAAGCACACGTTAACACCCGTTCCTCTTTTCGGAAGAGTAGGCCATTGTGTGCCGGTGGGAACGGATGACAAAATTTACAAAACTGCATACACACGGGGACTGGATGAAAAAAAGCACATGAGTGCTTATTCCATTATCTTCGAATTAAAAGAATTTTTTTAAAGGCAAGGAAAAGCCTCATGAACTGCACGGTTCTTTGATCACAGTCTGACTTTGAGAAATCACCTTGTAATCCAAAGGACCACGCCATCACAGACTTTTTAAAAACTGATATGCGGACAAGGATATGCAAAGTTATGGTAGTGATAAGCTGTGTGTTTTGAATGGCTTGTCTATGAGTGATAATCCCCCCTTGGCCCAGGACAAAAAACTGTGTCAGTGATTGATGTCAGCTGATTGCCAAGGCCTACACTTAAATGTTGTTATGTTGTAAAATGTTGTGTTGGGATTGCCTTCAGCCATGACAAGCTCTTAACATAACAACCTGAACAATCCTTTAAAGGAGAAAAAAAATCCTCTGAAGTCGGAGTAGGGCTGCCTATATGGCGAGCTAGGTGCTTAAAACGTCATGCATGCTAAACTTCTCATTCAGTGTGCAATTTCAAATCTCACGGTGATTCCCAGGTGGGATGATGAGTGAGTCGGAGTGCACATTCTGAGTGACCCCAGAGTGTTAAACTGGGGAATACACAACAACAACAACATATCCCCCCACCCCTACCCCAATCAGTTCCTGTCTTGTGCCTCTCTGAACCTGATCCCTCCCTTTGTCTTTCTGGATGTCCTCAAGCCCTCTGGTCACATGCCGGTCTGCCTGCCAGGGGTTCTGTAGCTGTATCTTGGCTGTCCTTCTGTGTTGCTGCACCTTTGAGTCCATTTGGTGTGTCCTGTCCTCTTTGCAATGTGACCTGCAATCTGCTATATTATCTTACGAGAACTTGAGCGCATCTTTTACCCTTGGTTCTTTTTCTTTTTTTGTTTTGTTTCCTAATGTCTGAACATTGTGTTGTACATTATACTAGTCTGATATTCGGCATTTTTTCTTCATTGTCGGATGTGTGATTTGTTGTCGTCTTTCTGCTTGTGTCTCGGTGAGGGACCTTGTTTGGCAGTCACAGGTAAGGACTGGGAGAGTGCATTGTTTAGTTTTTCACTTTCCTTTTCAAGGACATTGTTCAGTCTGTCAAGAATTTTTTTTTTAATTTCCAAAGCTGCACTTGGCAATTCAAATCCTGATTTAAGCTCTTCTTCAGTTCTGTTCCTTAATGTCATGTTTTGTACCATGTATTCTTTGTCACTTTTTTTTTCCATGGGTCCATTCTGATTCTGATTCCTAGTTTCCCTGATTCAAAATTGGCTATAAACATCGTCCTTCCTTTGTGACTCCCCAATTTGTTTACTTGCCTTTTTTTTTCTTTGTTCTGTTTATTCAGTTTTTGTTTGTTTGTTTTTTGTTCCTTGGCTAAAGCTCCGAGGTTTACTAATGGTGAGATTTTGCGACCGATTTTGCCCACCATGAAGGTAGCCGCGTTCCATCTTCGGGGATGGTGTCTAAACGCATCAGTGTGCATGCTGTGTTTTTAAAAAGAATTGTCATCCGCTCTCATCGACTCACAGAGGTCTACTCTCTCGAAAGGCAGAACAGGTTTTAACGTGTAGGCAAGATGCTCTTCGTGCTTTCGCACTCGGGACCTCGGTTTATATTCTCATCCAAAGGACTTTTGGCGGTGTGGAGTCGGCACTGGTGTTAACTCCAGGAGAAAAGTCCCTTAAACGGGTGACTCGGTGGTGGCTCGATCCCGGGGCCGTCAGATCACGAGGTCAACGTTCTAACCGTTATGCTATCCTGACCCCCTTTCAAATTTCTTTCCAGTTCTTTTGCTGTTCCCAGGGCAACATCACCTGCAAAATGTGGACACTCGATCTTCTGCTTGGACACATGACCATAGATTTGCCTCAAAGATCTATGAGTATGTGTCCATATCAAAAGAGAATTTCACGAGTAATCAGTCATCATAATTATTATTATGTATGTACATTTGGAGGGTAAAATCATCCCGTGTGGGGATGCCTGGGGCTTTTCAGTAGGCTATAGATTGCATCCCCACCGTCTGGAAATTCTGTGCTAGGAATTCTCTCTTTTCTATCCCTCTCTTTGTTTCTATTTGGTTCCTTTTCTTCGTGCTACCTCCTTCTCTTGCCTATAATTATTCTGCCTTCTTGATCTATTCTCCTGCATTTTTTTCTGGAGAAGATTTAAAAGATAATATCTCTCTCTCTCTCTCTCTCTCATCTCTCTCTCTCTCTCTCTCTCCTCTCTCTATATATATATATAATATAAATATAATAGTATATATTAAGAGAGAGAGAGAGAGAGAGAGAGAGAGACAGAGAGGCAGAGAGAGACAGAGACTGACAGACAGACAGACACAGACAGACAGTGAGTACACACACACACACACACACACACACACACACACACACACACACACACCTGTATGCCTCTGACTTTATCTGTCAAGGCGTACATCCCCAAAATAAAGGGAATGAACTAGCAAGGAAAAACACAGCACAGGGCCGAATAGTTCTCATCATCTTCTTTTATTTCAATACTAACATGTTTTCGTCCCTCGACTAGAGCCCCGAGATTCACCAATGGATTTTGCGTATACGACCGTTTTTTGCCTACCCTGAAGGTAGCCGCTTTCCGACTTCAGAGAGTAGCTGATTTTAGTACCAGAATAACTAGCTAATGCTTTCTTGAGTTCCGGAGACGAAAACAAGAACACGTTGCCCTCAAAGTAGCTCGAAATCTGGAACTTAGCGCAAGATAAGCGAAAAAGTTGACCGTGGAATTAGCGCAGGAGCCAGTGAATACGAACACTTGGTACATGAGGATAACGGAATTGTGATATTTCTTATACAGGAAGAACTCTGGCACAAACAGCTGTATGATATGCGTACATATTTGAGCGGAGAGGAGAAACCCATAGAGAACACAGACGACCAACAACATCACAGTGATTTTGTTTTCCGACGTATTTCCTTCATCAGCCGTCTTCTTCACCATCTGGGAACGTTGACGGGACGTTTGATGGAGATGAATGATGGTGATGGTGTTGCAGACGACAACAGTGACGAAAAACAACGGTTGGCAAATAATACCGAAATAATTAGGAATCATTGAAAAAACGCCTCTGAACGGAAGCCAGGTAGCAGGAGCCATGTAAGCCAGGCTACGATTGGTTGAAGGGTCTTGCCTCCACTTCACAGTGTCCACCAGAAACCAGGGGAAGTAACACAGAAACGGAAGAAGATATGACAGTAGAATAGCTGTAGCCATCGCCCTGCGCACAAGAAAATTAATCCAGATTAAAGGTTGATGGCACAGTTTTAGTGGTTTGGGGGGTTATAGACTTCAGTAAGGTAAGGTAAAGGTAAAGGAGTCCCATAAGCTATAAGGTCGTAGGGGAGCAAGGCGTCAGAGACCTCACTTCTCTTGGGCCAGCATATTGAGGGCGGCGCCCATCTCCTCTCCCTCGCTGCTTTACCTTCCCTGACCCTAAAGAGGGCAGGTACCCATTTACAGCTGGGTGAACTGGGGGAACTGTACTGAAGCCAAGGCGCGCGGTCACCCATCCAACTGGTAACCACGCTCGACGCTGCTTAACTTGGCTGGGCGAAAGCGAGTGCTCCGACCACTGAGCTATCCCGTCCCCGTACTTCAGTACTGCTAGGTTAAAGAACTCCTCTGAGATCAAAGTTTGGCTGCCTACATACATAGCACAGTACTTAAAAGAAAACAGCTCTATGTGCA
>CM054150.1:35073813-35076313 GCA_028751875.1 Rapana venosa
TTCGGAAGAAGGCCACTGTCCGTGAAACAATGACACAAATGACAAACACCCATACCACACGGACTATAAAAACACAAAGCTATTCACATTATCCCAATAAACAGACAAACACTTTTACAACAAACCACACCAACACACACACAACACAACACAACACAACACGACACACAACACACACACAAACACCAAACACACACCACACACACACACAACACAAACCACACACCACACACACCACACACACACACACACACAAACCACACCAACCACACACCACACACACAACACAACAACCACACACACACACACACACACACACACACACACACACACACCCACCCCAACACACACAAACACAACACACACCACACACAAAACACAACACACACATCACACACACAAAACACACACACACACCAACACACACACACCCAAACACACTACACAACTACACACACACTAAACACACAGTCAGCCAGTTACACCTACACACACACAGCACGAACCAACACACCGCAAAACACAACACAGCACACACACACAACAGACACACACAGTCAACGAACCACACAACACACACAAAACACAACAAAAGCAAACATTTGCACAAGCACAACAACCCCCCCCCCACACACACACACACACACACACACCCCCCCCCCTACAACAACACACACACAACACAACACTACTAACCCCCCCCCCCACCCACCCGACACACACAAACAAAACAAAGCCCGCCCACCCACCCACCCAACGCCCCCACAACCCCCACCACCCACACCTCCCACCCACCCACATCCGCCACATCAACACACACACGGACACAACAACATAAACACTACACTACTACAGGTTACACAGATCAGCCAGTAACCTTTACTCTACCTGACTACTACAACCTTAAAAGAGTTGTCTCCGCGCTTCTTTGCTTGCATGGCGACGTGACTTCACCTGTCCAACACAATACAATGACAACTTTGGATCAGTCCAGAAACTGTTTATCGAAACTTGGAACGTTCAACTATTGTGCTGTCATATAGGCGAAAATTGTGTACTGCCGTAGGGCGCACTGACAAGTGAGTCTAACTGCATCTGACTTTAGCGTGAGAGAGAATTGTTGTAGTTGTTATATCTTTTTGAGGGAAAAGGCAAAAAATAGAAACCAAAAGCAAAAATAACATGAACGAGGTGAAATGAAGAAGGACAAGGTAGTACAACAGAGAGGATAGGAAATAGATCATTTGTGAACAGAATTTTCAGAAGGTGGAAGATGCATTCATACTAAACCGCCCCCCCCCCCCCCCCCCCCACAGCGCCCCACATCCCCACGGGAAAGAAATTCAGTTGAATAAAATTGTGACTGGTTGCAAGGAAGACAGGGTGATAAGTCTTTAGAGTTACTGGATTATAAAGACAAGCATTTTTTTAAAAACGGTTTTCGTCTTTAGTTCAGCAGCTTTTCATTTTGCTCTTACAATCGACGTGTGTTCTTTCACAGTGTCACAACGCCACAATACATCTACATTTGGATGCCCCGAGTGCGAACGCACGCAGGACATCTTGCGCACACGTTCCACTTTTCGGAAGAGTAGGCCATTGTGTGCCGGTGGGAACGGATGACAAAATTTTTCAAAACTGCATACACACAGGGAGTGGATGTAAAAAAAATCCCACACATGAGTGCTTATTCTATTATCCTAGAAATAAAAGAATATAAACTAAATAAATAAAAATGGGGACGTGGGTCTGATGTGTTGCTCTCCCCAGGTGTCCAGTGATGTGTTTATTTGTTTTCTATTAGTTTGAAACATGCGTGTGGCAAGTTGATCTACCTGTCTTATGAACAATTCAGCAATGTTTGGACACCAAAAAAGTGTTTGAAGAAACTTGTTAACGTTGTCGAATTGTGTGCTTGGCTTGTCTAATTGGTAGACTACTTTTTGACACGTTCTTCGTCAGATACCCTACACTTGAGAACTTTGTTGTTTTTCTGATTTAGAGTTTTATTCATTGTGTTCGCTTTTACTCCGATTCCCCGCTTCTTATCATATTCACACTTCCTGGCTTTGTGCGTGTTCGTATGCGCAAACACACACGCACACCCACAGAGACAGATAACTCGAACTCGAACGCGAATATTTTAATGAGGGTAAATGGATAAGCCAGAGGCTTCTTTACACCAGGCCCTCATGGGTGGAAAAAGTGAAACAAACATAAATAAACCAATTGATCAACACACAAAAAAAAAGCAATGAAATGAATCATTCAAATTGCCATTCAATTATTGAATGAAATCAATGAAAGACCACAGAAGTTAACCACAGAGAGAAAGACAGAGAGAGGGACAGACAGAGAGAAAGAGAGAGACAAAGAGACAGAGAGAGAGAGAAAGAGACACAGAGAATTCTAATACATCAAAAATCACCCCCCCCCCCCCACCCAAAAAAAAAAAATATATATATATATATATATATATACATATATACTGTTGTCTTAC
>CM054150.1:35078813-35081313 GCA_028751875.1 Rapana venosa
GAGACAGAGAAAGAGAGACAGACAGACAGACAGACATGCAGGCAGGCAGGCAGGCAGGTAGGCAGACAAAACAGACAGAATGAAGCAAGTAAAGATTCATACAGAAACAAAACTGGCACAGAAAAAAAGGTTGCAGAACTCTTTCATTTATTAGTTGAATTACTTGCATTTCAAAAATACTGTCATTTCAACCATGATAGAAATAAGCCAGGGCTGATTAACTAATATCTACTAAAGAACTGGCATGATATCAACTAATAACAAAAATCACGTATATACCTACACACTTTTAAAAAAGAAGAAATCAAAATATTGTGGTTAATTAAATACTTTTTTTAACAAAATGACATATAGACAAACAAGCAAGCAAACAGACACATAGAAAAACAAACAAACAAACAAAACCAAAACCAAAACGAACAAAATCCCCCAGACAAATCAAAGAAGACAGTATCGTGCTCAAACAAAAGTCCCTGTGACAGACACTCTTTCTCTTCTCCATCCCCCAACCCCCAACTCCCTTTCCCTCCCCTCCTCTACAAAATTTCCACATGAATTCTTTTTTTCAAACACTGTCGGTCAAAACCATTTCAATATAACCTCAACAATTGACAAAAATACATAAACGAAGCAAACACAAATCCCTTACCAAGTTAAAAAAGCAAAGCACACAATTATTCAACAACAACAGTAACAACAGCAACAGCAACAACAATAACAACAAGAGTAACAACAACAACAACAAACAAACAAGTAAATTCACCAAACAAGCAGAAATGATAACAACAAAAAAGCAATCAAATAGTTCAGACATAAATCATTGCTTGCACTGCATGCTAATTCAAACCTCCCAGTGTCAGAGTTTGCCCAAGCAAAAGAAATAAACATTTGAGATAAAACAGATCATCCTTTCAGATAAAATCGAGTTGAGAGCACTTTTTCCCCCGTTGATCAGTGGCCTACGGATAACATACCCGCCTAAAAAGAGAGAAGTAAAAGTTTGATCCCTGTTTGTTCCCGAACTATTCCCTCATCCACTACTAGACCCTAAGAGGTGGTCTGGGTGCCAGTATTTCGGAAGTAAGACGATAAATCGAGGTCGCATAAGCAACACTCAATCAACGTATGTAAAAGATCCCACGGCAACAAGATAGTTTCCCCTGACAAAATTCTATAAAGAAAAACAGCAACAACATTAACAAAAACACCTCACTTTGATAAGAAACAAAGATACATATACAGACAGTAAAAGTAAAACTAAAGATGGGTGGCGCTGTCCTCGTGGTGACACGCTAAGGAGATCAGCAGAATTCCACGCAGAGAAAGTCTTCAGCTGTAACTCAAAGTGGCATTCAATTCAATTCAATTTAATTGATTTTTATTGATTTCAATTTAGCTCAATTTGAGTTTGATTCAATTCAATTCAATTCAAAGCCAGGTCGGTTGTTACATCATGATTTTATTATTGTTATTATTATTATTTTACATCATCAAACCCTCTTAGCCTGTGGATTCCCCTTTCAAAGCGCTCAGTAGCGGGTTCAGGATTTCCGCGTTGAAAGTCGAAATGACGCTCTGGCAACTGCGTTTGTTACTCCTGCACACACACACACACACACACACACACACACACACACACACACACACACGAGAGAGAGAGAGAGAGAGAGAGAGAGAGAGAGGAGAGGAGAGAGAGAGAGAGAGAGAGAGAGAGAGAGAGAGAGAGAGAGAGGAGAGAGAGAGAGAGAGAGAGAACATTTTAATTAACACTTTTAGTGAAGGAAAAGAATAAGCACACTGAAGGTTTTCTTTTTCCATCCGTCCAGCCCTCAGTGAACATCAATCAGTCAATCACTCAACCAACCAATCATTCAATGAAGTAATCAACCAATCTAATATCTCAAGAATCAAGGGGGGGGGGGGGGGGGGGGCGGGCGAATAGCCACAAACACACCGGACAGATACCGGAGAGGGGAGAAAGAGATGGAATGAACAAATCTTTCTTTTTTAACGAGAAGAACAGAATAAGTGCAAGCAGGCTCCTTACATTTTGTTTTTAGCTCAAGTAAGACAGAAATGACAAATAAATCAACAGATCATTAAAGAAATTTAAAAAAACCAACAACAACCGTGACCTTCTACATTTTCCGTCACAAGGAGAATAGGCAATTGCGTGTCCCGGGTGGAACAGATGACACAATTTACAAAACTGAATACTCAGGGGGACTGGATGTAAAAAAAGAGCACGTGAGTGCTTATTCCATTATCCTCAAAACAAAGCAAAAAGACTACCTAACTACCTGACTACTTAACTAAATCACACATCCACCACCCTATTCAACACCCCCCACCCATTTCTAAATACCTAAGGGGGGGAAAAAAGAGGGAACAAGCAATAAACCGTTCGATAAAATAAAACCCAACCCAAGTGATCCCGTTTAAGTACAGCATTAATTAATTAATTTATTTATTTATTTATACCACTGTTTCACGTCAGATT
>CM054150.1:35091313-35098813 GCA_028751875.1 Rapana venosa
GCTTAACTTGGCTGGGGGAAAGCGAGTGCTCCGACCACTGAGCTATCCCGTCCCCCCAGGTTATTCGTGGCGTAAGTGAAAGATTGGGTGGTGGCGGTGGGGGATGGGGGGGGGGGGGGGGGGGGGGATGGGGGTGATACGAAATCGTTCTCGAAGGTGATTGAATTGAAGTTTTGTGTTTCATAGAGAGCTAGTGAGAGAGACAGAGAGAGAGAGGAGGGAGGGAGGGAGGGAGGAGAGAGAGAGAGAGAGAGAGAGAGAGAGAGAGGGGGGGAGACAGACATACATACAAGGTGGGGAGAGAGAGAGAGAGAGAGAGAGAGAGAGAGAGACAGACAGACAGACAGACAGACAGACAGAAAGACAGACAGACTGGCAGGAAGACAGACAGAAAGACAGAGACAGGCAGACAGGCAGCAAGCAGACAGACAGACAGACAGGCATACAGAAAGACAGATAGAGACAGACCTACAGACAGACAGACAGACAGGCAGACAGAGGAGAGAGAGAGAGAGAGAGAGAGAGAGAGAGAGAGAGAGAGAGAGAGGAGAGAGAGAGAGAGAGAGAGAGAGAGAGAGAGATCAGTCCAATACTGACAGAGGCTTGAGATCTCTTCTGTCTTTTCTTTTCTTTTCCCACACTGTCCTACATACAGGGAACAGGACAAGGAAGGAGCCGAAGATGCAGACAGAGCAAAACGATGGGAAGACAACATCAGAGAGTGGACTGGCCTTGAGCGGAACAACAAAACTACGGAAAGCTGAAAACCGCGAAGAGTGGAGGAAGCTGGCTGGAGAATCTTCAGTCCAGTGATGCCCCAAAGGTGCACCAGACTACGGATAGGGTGAGGGTGAAGGGTATGAGATGTTTTGTGTTGCCTATTTATTTATTTATACATTTATTTATACCACTAAGTCACGCAGATTTCTCTGCGTTAAATTCGGGCTGCTCTCCCCGGGGAGAGCACGTCGCCACAAGAGCAGCGCCACCCCTTTTTAAAAAAAAACAAACTTTTTTCCTGTCTGCAACAGTATTTCTTTTCCTATCAGAGTGGCTTTTTTCTAGGAATTTTGCCAGGGACAACTCTCTTGTTGCCGTGGGTTCTTTTACGTGCGCTAAATAATTTTGTGTAACACACGGGACCTCGGTTTATTGTCTCATCCGAAAGACCTGCGCCCAGACGACCACTCATGATCTAATGGATGGGGAAAAAGTTTCTGGTCCAAACGGGATACGAACCATCGCACTCTTCCGACCCGGACTTTTCGCTTTCTAGACAGGCGCGTTACCTCTAGACAACCGATCCAAGCGCAATATAAACTCGTAAGTTTGTTGGTGTTCTAAGTCATTGTTTTGTGTTGTGCAAGTATGTTGCCTATCTTAATATGTCTTTCTGTTCAAACAAGTACCGCAATAGCCGAGTGGTTAAATCCCATTGACTTCAATATCATGGGTCCATGAATTCGTGGGTTTGAATCTCAGCAGTGGCGTACGATGAAGTAAAGGTAAGGATTTTTGTGATTCACAGATCATATACTTAAAGTGCAGACCTGCTGGCGCCTTGATTCCTTTTGCGCATAGATACACACACACCGAAGATCAACTATGCGCGTTACAAGATCCCGCGATTCATGAAGGTATCCTGTAAGTTATAGAAACACGAACATGCCCAGCATGCATCCTGCATGATCCCTGGTTTGGAGATCTCTAGCTGGGACATGACTATTTATTTATTTACCTATTTATTTATCTATCTATTTATTTTATCTATTTATTTCGTTAGTTACTTGTTCTATCATTCCTTCTCTTATATCGAGAATAATGGAATAAAATACTCATGTGCTTTTTTTTTTTACATCCAGTCTCCATGTGCATGCCATTCTGTAAATGTTGTCATCTAGTTCCCACCGGCACACAATTAACTACACTACACTACACTTTCACAACACTAATTCACTACATATCAACACTACACACTACACAACACATACACTTCACTACACTACACAACACTACAACAACACAAACACTACACTACACTACACCTCACCACACACTCCACATACACTACACTACACCACCACCCACACCACACCCACTACACCACACCACACTACACTACCACTACACCACACCACACTACATTACACCATACCACACTACACTACACCACCCACCACACACACTACACTACACTACACTACATACACTACACAACACAACACGACACTACACAACACCACACTACACCACACACACCCACCAAACTACACTACACTACAAAACACTACACTACACCACACCACATTACACTCACTACACTACACCACACCACACAACACTCACTACACTAAATACACCATACCACACCACCCACACCACACCACACTACACAAACTACACTACAACCACACCACACTACACCACACCACACTACACTACACTACACCACACCACACCACACTACACAACACTACACTACACCACACCACACTACACTACACTACACTACACCACACTACACTACACCACACCACATTACACACACTACACTACACCACACCACACTACACTACACTACACTACATCATACCACACCACACCACACCACACTACACCACACTAACTAACCACACCACCCACACTACACACACCACACTAATACCACACTACACTACAACTACACAACAACAACATACACACACAATACAACACCACACTCAACACCACAACTACCACTAACACTACACCACACTACCTACACCACACCACACACACCACACTTATAACCACACCACACTACACTACACACACTACACCACACTACACTACACTACACTACACAACATTACACTACACTACACTACACCACACCTACACCACACCACACCACACCAACTACACTACACTTCACTACACTATACAACACTACACACACTACACCACACCACAACACACTACACCACACACTACACCACACCACACCACACCACACTACACTGCACTACACCACACTACACTACACCACACCACACCACACTACACACACACACCACTACACCCACCACACCACCACACACACACCACACCCAAAAACTACACTACACTACACTACACCCACACCACCACCACACACAAACCCCACACACACTAAACTACACTACACCCTCCACTACAACACACACCCACACACCACACCACACCCCCCACACCACACTAAACACACATACACACTACACTCACCACACACACACACACAAAACACACCACACTCACACTACACTACACCACACCACACACATACACACCCACGACCAACTACACCCACTACACCACACTACACAAACCACACCACACTACACTCACACCACCACACCACACCACACACCACACTCACACACTCACCACACCACAACATACACTACACACACACACACCACCCCACACTACCCACACACCACCACCCCCACATACACACACCCCACAACCACACCAAACACACCACACACCACCACAAAACACACTACACCACACCAACCCACACCACCACACAAAAACACACCACCACACCACCCCACCCACCAAAACCCCCACAAAATCACACCAACCCCACACCACACTACACCAACCACACCCCTACAACACCCCACACACCCACCCACACCACATACACCACACTACACTACACCCCACCAACCACACTACACACCACACTACACACCACCTACACTACACTACACACACCACACCACACACACCACACCACACCACACACACACCACACCACACTACACTACACAACACCACACCACACCACACTACACCAACCACACCCCACCACACCACACTACACTACAACCACACTACACTACACCACACTACACCACAACCACACCACACCACACCACACCACACCACACCACACCACACCACACAGGAGAGCTGAAGCCTTACCGGCCAGGAAGCAGTAGTCTTCAGGCCTGTGATGGCAGTCCGTGGCATTGTCGTTGGGCAGCAGGCCGTTTCTTTCCGTCTTCATCTTGGACCCTGTATCAGTCACACTGATTGTTATCGTTGTTGTCATTGTCATTGTCACCATCGTCGTCGTCGATGATGTTGTCGTGGTCGTCATCATCATCATCATCATCGTCGTCGTCGTCGTCGTCGTCGTCATCGTCGTCGTCATCATCGTCGTCATCATCGTCGTCGTTATCATCATCATCGTCATCGTCGTCGTCGTCATCATCATCATCATCATCCTCATCTTCGTCGTCATCGTCGTCGTCGTCAGTATCATCATTGTATCATGATCCATCATCGCCATCACCTCCACCCGTATTAGCATCGTCATAATCACTATTATCACCATGATCATCATAATTCTTACTACCATTGTCATCACCATCCAACAGTCATACCACCACCCCACCCTTCCCACCTACAACCCACTCCATCCACCACCCTCCTCCCACCTCCCCCCCCCCCCCCCCCCCCCCCCCCCCCCCGAATAAATCACACTCCACACACACACACACACACACACATCATACCAGAAACAGACACACACAATCGCGCGCGCGCGCACGCCCGCATGCCCGCACAACAAAACAACACACACACACACACTATAAACTGAGGTCCCGTGTGCGAACGCACGCAGAGCATCTTGCACACACGTTAAAACCCGTTCTGTTTTTTGGAAGAGTATGCCATTGACTGTGTGCCGGTGGGAACATATGATAAAATTTACAAAACTGCATACACACGGGGACTGGAATGTAAAAATGCTCATAAGTGCTTCTTCCATGATCCTCGAAAAAAAAGAATATAGAAAAAAGACACACACAACATCAACAACACAACACATCACAACACACACATCCGCCAACGACACACAATACACCCAACAAAACATAACACACACACACACACACCCACACAACACCGCACCCCTTCCCCCACAACACAACACAACACCACATACATACAAACACACACGCATAAAGTGGAAAGACGGTAATATCGAACACACACCACACACACACACACACACACACACACACAACACACACCACACACACACACACACACACACACACACACACACACACACACACACACACACAACAAGAGCACAGAGCACGAACAGAAGAGAGAGAGAGAGAGAGAGAAGTACCAGGTTGTCCATCTGCAGTGGTCTCTCTCAGTCGTAGTTGCAGCTGCTGACTGCTGCCGTAGATGTTGGAGCCGTCCATAAAGGCTGTCAGTTCGTTCACCTGTTCTCTGGGCACTGCAAGAGTATAATATAATTATTACAGCATCATAGCATTGTTTGCTTTTCGTTTGTGCGTTTTGGGCTGCCTCATCTTCTGTGACATCCCCGTCCTCCTCTCCCTCGGCGCTCATCCCAATCTCCCCTCACTCAGCCACACCCAGATTCTTTATGTCTTATCCCTAGGGTCGGAAGTCCACAGGGAGCCCGTCAATATCAGGCCGCCGTGTGACCACCAGCCAGAGAGGCCCTGCACTGCTGCTGGATCACTTTGGTGGTGTTCAGTGGTGCCTGTTCTGAGCTAACATACGCAGGACACTACCTACTAAGCCCCCTACTGACGACAGCATTAGCTCAGTCGCGGAGCCAGACTGAGTGAGTTGCCCACCCGAGATGGCATCCACCACAACGTCCCTTCAACGACCGTCCTCCGCGAACCTCCAACCCCAGAGGCTTTGACACAAACTCACCACAGGCACAGAAGTGTATGGGGAAACCGAATCTGAGGTCACCATGAGACAAGAGCAACTGGGACCACCGATTTAGAGGCATTTTAAAAATTGCATGAAGCTCAATGAAAATTAGGATGACGTAATGCTGCTGCTGTGGAAGTGCATGTGCTTTGAGACTACTTGACAAGGTTGTACTCTACGCTTCCTATCATAATATATCCCGGCGTCAACAGGACCCGAGAGATACAGACACCTGCAGTGTTGGTCAGGTAATTTGAGCAACACTCAAACACGCATCCGTAAAGTGGATGAAGCTCGACTATGTGGTTCCCATTGAGCCCACAGCACACTCACTCTGGGTAGGAGCCGGCCAGAGTCCGAAAAATCCCTATGAGTCTTATGGGATTGGAACCCGCGACCTTCCAGTCCGAAATCCAAAGCGCTAACCACTGCATCAAGGCGGCTGGTTAGCCTGGTTGGTTGACTGATTGATTGATTTGTGTGTGTGTGTGTGTGTGTGTTTGTGTAGAGTGTGTGTATGTGTGCTTGTGTGTGTGTGTAAATGGTCTTACTGTTGCTTTATGGGATTTTCACTCATGTTTCACGCTTACACTACCTGACACAAAAAACCCACTTCAACTTAAAAGTTGTTGTAGATATCACAGCATTTCGTCTTTTTAGTGAATCTTTAACCACCTTACTTCTTTACACCCCTTCAGATCTATCAGCTATCCTTCTCCCTTTTTTTTATATATTTTTTTTACAGATTTGGTATTGAAATGAAAAGCTATTCTATGGTCCTAAATTTACTAGGAAACGATTTCTCTATAAATAAATTTATTATCTTAAAAGTGATAACATTTAAAACAAACAAAGGAGAGTAGCACACGAAACAAAGAATGAATGGAACTGAGCTGTGCTGAGAAGGCAAGAAGACAGGCAGAGAACTGACACGGACAACGCTGCAGGGACTAACTGACAGACTGACTGACTGATTGATTGACTGACTGATTGACTGACTGACTGACTGACTGATTGATTGACTGACTGATTGACTGACTGACTGATTGATTGACTGACTGATTGAAGGAATGGCCTGGTTAGTTACAGCGTTGCGCATTGAGTGGTGAATTGCACTCGTGATCCGCTGATCCGGGTTCGAATCCCGTTCATAGGAAAATCTTCGCCTGGAGTTGACCTCAGTACCGACTGCACCCCCCCCCCCCCCCCTCCCCCACGCACCCCAAAATAAAGTCCTTCGGATAAGACTATAAATCGAGGTACCGTGTGCAAACGCTTGCAGAACATCTTGCGCACACTTTAAAACCTGTTCCACTCTTCGTAAGAGTAGGCCATTGTGTGCCTGTGGGAACAGATGACAAAATTGACAAAACTGCATGCACACGGGGACTAGATGTATTTCAATTTTTTTAAAAAGCACGTGAGTGCTGATTCCACTATCCTCGAAATAAAAGAATAAAAGAAACTAAAATAAAAAGGGAATTAAGGCATTGACAGGTCTGCCCTTGAAGTGGACTTAGGAGATCGTCAAAATTCCCGACTCTTAATTCACCAGACACCGCGGAGATTCGAACCCACGACTTTATGGACCCATGAGATTGAAGTCGAACGCTCGTGACCACTCGGCTATAACGTCCATTGCCTGACTAACTGACTGACTGACAGACTGACTAACTGACTAACTGACTGACTAACTGACTGATTCACAAACTGACTGACTAACTGACTAACTTACTGATTAACCAACTGACTGAC
>CM054150.1:35106313-35111313 GCA_028751875.1 Rapana venosa
CAGTACGATACAACACAATGCTATTCAATACAGCACATTGCTTTGCAACGCGATACAATACAATACAATACAAGATGATTCGATACAGCACAATACGACACAAGACAGTTCCATGCAATATATAGTACACAGCTATACACTACACTGCACTACACTACACTACGCTACACTACACTACACTACACTATACTGCATTACACTACACTACACTGCATTACACTTCACTACACTTAACTACACTACACTGCATCAACACTACACTACACTACACTGCATTACACTACACTACACTACACTACACTACACTACACTGCATTACACTTCACTACACTACACTATACTGCATTACACTACACTGCATTACACTACACTACACTACGCTACTCTACTCTAGACTACACTACACTACATTACACTGCACTGCGCTACACTACACTACACTGCATTACACTACACTACACTACACAGCATTACACTTCACTACACTACACTATACTGCATTACACTACACTGCATTACACTACACTACGCTACTCTACTCTAGACTACACTACACTACATTACACTGCACTGCGCTACACTACACTACACTGCATTACACTACACTACACTACGCTACTCTACTCTAGACTACACTACACTACATTACACTGCACTGCGCTACACTACACTACACTGCATTACACTACACTACACTACACAGCATTACACTTCACTACACTACACTATACTGCATTACACTCACTCATTCACTACACTACGCACTCTACCTAGACTACACTACACTACATTACACTGCACTGCGCTACACTACACTACACTGCATTACACTACACTGCATTACACTACACTACACTACGCTACTCTACACTTAGACTAACACTACATACATTACACTGCACTGCGCTACATACACTACACTGCATTACACTACACTACACTACAACTCTACCTCTAACTACACTACACTCACTACATTACACTGCACTGCGCTACACTACACTACACGCATTACCTAACTACACTACACAGCATTACACTCACTACACTACACTACCTACACACTACTGCATACACTACACTACGCTACTACTCTACTCTAGACTACACTACACTACATTACACTGCACTGCGCTACACTACACTAACACTGCATTTACACTACACAATACACTACAGCTCTACTAGCTACTCTACTCTAGACTACACTACACTACATTACACTGCACTGCGCTACACTACACTATACTCCACTACTCTAGAACACGGCACGACACAACATAACACAACACACTACAATACAGCACAACACAATACAATATAATACCAGAATGGAACGTGTGTATATACCGCTGTCACTCACGGCAGATTTCTCTGAATGAAACCTGGCTACTCTTCCCGGGGGAGAGCGCGTCGCCACAAAAGCAGCGCCACCTATTAATTCATTTTTCTGTTCCCGTTTGCAAGAGCATCTGTTTCCCTATAAGAGCGGCCTTTTTCTCTACATAATTTTGGCCAGGGTTCTTTAACGTGCGTCTAAATACATATTACACACGGGACTTCAGTTTATCGTCTCTTCCGAAAGACTGACACCCAGACCACTACTCACGGTCTAAGTGGATTGGGGTCGGGGTGGCGGGGGGCGGGGGGGGGGGGGGGGGGGAGTTTGGGGCACAAGTTGGGATCAAAATCCGGACTTTTCGCTGTTTAGGCAGGTGCGTTACCTCTAGACCACTATGACTTTTTTTCTTCTTTTTTTTTTTTTTTTTTTTTTTGGGGGGGGGGGGGCAATATAGTACTACACAGTACAAGACAATGTACCATTCAAACCAATGCAAAATGTTCTCATTGTCTGTGTTATATACCTGGCTGAAGTCTGGCCTGTTTTTGCACTACAGGAGGCAGCAGTGACAGACTAGACAGCCAAACAGCAGGTGGTCTCAAGTGCTTTCCATATCTGCATCACTTCTTCTTTTTCCCAACCCCCTCATCCTAACCAATAATATAATATTCTTCTACCACCACTACACCCGCCCACCCCTCCACCCCCCACCCCCCACACATGCAACGCACTTGTAGTCATACTGTCTGTCTGTCTGTCTTTCTTTCTTTCTTTCTTTCTCTGTCTCTGTCTGTCTGTCTGTCTTGTCTGTCTCTTTCTCTGTATCTGTCTGTCTGTCTCTCTGTCTGTGTCTGTCTGTTTCTGTCTGTGTCTGTCTGTCTCTTTGTCTGTCTGTCTCTCAGTCTGTCCGTCTCTCTGTCTCTCTCTGTCTCTGTCTCTCTCTTTCTCATAAACAAGGAAACAGAAGATGGATTCAACCAGAGACGTCCACACAGTTCTCGTACCCCTTATAAAAATGGCCATACATTATTGTTGACAACGAAATACATTTCCTATTTCAACGATTATAAAGCATGGGTTTCAATACGCGAGAAAAGAAAAGTTATCCTTTTAATTCATAAGCTGTCAAAAAAGAAAACATGCCGTTCCTACGTTTTCGTATGGCCAAATAATATATTGCAAAGTTGATTGTATAATCGCAAAACAAGAAGAAGAAGAAGAAGAAGAAGAAGAAGAAGAAGAAGAAGAGAAGAAGAGAAGAAGAAGAAGAAGAAGAAGAAGAAGAAGAAGAAGAAGAAGAAGAATCGCAGGTTCACAACAATCAATTTGATATGTCCTCACACAACTGAATAAATATTTATGTTATGATAATCTCCAGTAAAAAAACCCACACAAAAAACCCCAAAAAACTACGTGACATTTTGATCGGATGGGCAAATCTATATAAATCATGATAGAATGTTAATGCATCTTTTGCTTTTGCTTATTGTTTTTTCATCCAGTTTTAAAGAGCCGGGCTGACACTAGAATGAATATATCGTGATGTTCACATATAGACACCTCTTGTTTGCAACAACATGAAATGCATCATTGTAATATTTGGATTTTACGAGCTATTGATTTATTCCTGAGTATTCACAAAATAGAGTCACGTGTTCTTTCTTCTCTTAATGAAAGGACATCTTAAGCTATGACCCCCCTCCCCCCCAACCACCAAAAAAACAAAGATTGTTCAAAGCATCAAAAGTCTCTCTCTGTCTCTGTCTGTCCTCTCTCTCTCTCTCTCTCTCTCTCTCTCTCTCTCTGATTGATGCGCGTGTCAGATAAGATATGTCTTTACAAATACATTATTGATTCTATCAACCAGAAACGAAATATTATGCTTTGACGTATACCGATTTTGATGTATACCAATAACAATATTTATGCAGTCTAGTATCATCGTTTATCAAGTTCCAAAGAGTGTCCAAGATATGATCATTGCAATCATGATTCACAAGAATCGGTTGGGTGTTTTCTTTCTTGTTTCTTCACTGTTTTACATACCATTATGGGGATTGACCTCCTTCTCCCGACCTCCGTGTATTGTGCCCTCAGGCCAATGTACATCATTGTTAAACCTTTCCAGAGTTCAGAGCTACCTCTCTCACATAAGTGCTTATGCCATTATCCTCGATATAAAAATAGAATAAAATAAAAATAAAATAGAAATTACTCTCTCTCTCTTCTCTCTCTCTCTCTCTCTCTCTCTCTCTCTCTCTCTCTCTTCTCTCTCTCTCTCTCTCTCTCTCTCTCTCTCTCTCCTCAACGACGACCAACTCTCAGGATGAGGCTATAAACCGAGGTCCGGCGTGCGAACGCACACGTTTAAACCCGTTTCGCTTTTTGGAAGAGTAGGACATTGTGTGCCGGTGGGAACGGATTACAAAATTTACAAAACTGCATACACACGAGGATTGGATGTAAAAAAGCAACAAAAAAACCCACATGAATGCTTATTGCATTATCCTCGAAATAAAAGAATAAAAATCTCTCTCTCTCTCTCTCTCTCTCTCTCTCTCTCTCTCTCTCTCTCTCTCTCTCTTCTCTTTGCTTTGCCATTGTCATTGTCATTGTCTCTCTGTCTTTCTGTCTGTCTGTTCTCTCTTCTCTCTCTCTCTCTCTCTCTCTCTCTCTCTCTCTCTCTGTGTCTCTCTGTCTTTGCCATTGTCATTGTATCTCTGTCTCTCTCGCTCTCTCTCTCTGTCTCTCTATCTTTGCCATTGTCATTGTCTCTCTTTCTCTCTGTATCTCTCTGTCTTTGCCATTGTCATTGTCTCTCTCTCTCTTGTCTCTCTGTCTTTGCCATTGTCATTGTCTCTCTGTCTGTCTGTCTGTCTGTCTGTCTGTCTGTCTTCTCTCTCTCTCTTCTCTCTCTCTCTCTCTCTCTCTCTCTCTCTCTTCTTCAATGATGACCAAAACCGCTTTCTTACCAACTGGACTCAGCATGACCAGTAAGGAAACACCGACGATGAAGGATGCAGCCGCCCGCCCCATGGTATTACTAGTATCAGACGAAGAGTGGAGGTACCAGACTGTGGCGACAGGCAGGTTGCATCTACCTGACTGTGCATATGTGACACTTACCTGTCTGTGGAGGGGTGTGTGTGTTATTTATACCCTGCATGCACCAGCTCTGCACTGACACAGGCAGCAAAACAGTTGGTTGGGTTTGCGAGGCTCATGCTTAGAGAGAACTTAGCAGGGCTGGGTGGTGTGAGTCTGTGAACCAGAGGCGGGGAAGTTGAACTTGAGCACTGCTGGTTGCTGCGTCTGTGGGAGTTCTGTAGGCTGTACTTGCAGTCAGTCATTCGAGGGTGAGCAGAATGTTGTAAAGTTTGTCTTTCTTTCTTTCTTTAGTTATTTATTAAGTTATCGCTTTCGTTCTAATTCTTTCTTTATCTTTTGCTTTCTTCTTTTTTTTTTCTTTAGTTATTTATCGCTTTCGTTCTAATTCTGTCGTTATCTTATGTTAATAGTGGTGGGTGGGGTGGGTTTTTTCTTGGTGTGTGTATGTGTGTGTGTGTGTGTGTGTGTGTGTTTGTCTGTCTGTCTGTTTGTTTGTCTTCTTCCCTCTTTTTTTTTCCTTTCTCTCTTTGTGTGTGTTGTGTGTGTGTGT
>CM054150.1:35113813-35146313 GCA_028751875.1 Rapana venosa
ACTGGTGTTAACTCCAGGTAAAAATATCCCCTTGAACGGGAATGGAATCCGGGTCGTCAGATTGCGAGCGCAATGTTTTGACCACTAGGCTATCCTATCCCAGTGTGTCAGGGGGAGGGGGATATTTCAGTCTTGGATTGTGGGTCGTGGGTGCTTTATCATGCAGAAGATCCGGTTGTGAAATAACATTGTCAGCCCTGCTGAAGATTGACAGTGTTAACGTCATCTGCGTGTCAAGTTACCACCGTCACAGTTTCAAATTTAGGTACAGAAGACTTTCCTGGACTTTGAAATGCGATATGTTCCCTAAATCGAAATGCGAGTACCTTCATAATGGACAAAAAAAAAAAACCCGGTCGCATACACAAATCTGGTGAACCGTGAAGCTCTAGTCGAGGAGCTGGGAAAAAACCCAGTGATATACTACACCAAGCCTTTCTCCAGGGAAAGATCAGTTCCAGAGTTTGCTACGTTACATGGCGTCATAAAACTATTCCTAGGTGAATTATCATCAAAATGTGTATATTGAAATGACAGCCTTAGAAACTCGGGAGGTCATTTGTAGGAGAAACCTCACACTGTTGTTAATGAATACGGTGAACGTAGCCAAGATTGTGTTCATGGATACAAAACCAGACTGAAAATTTTTCAGGATCATTGGAACACACTGACATTATGGATTTGCTTGAAAGTGTAAAAGTTAAAATATGTAGCTTAAGGATAGAGTGAGGCCACATCGTGGCGTGGTATGTTGAAAAAAGAACACAATTTGTTTTAAAGGCTAGGCACGGCAGCTGAAACCCTGATGTTCTTTCGTTTGGGGATGTCTGTAATTGTACACTTCAACGTTTACTTTTTCTAATACAACACGTATTTTTTTCACAAAAAATGTTTTTAAGTGGAACTGATGATGAAAGTTTGCATATGAAAAAAACTGTGTTAGTTTTGATACTATTTTTCATGTTTTGTCCTTTAAGTAAAGTGATTATACTCCAATTTATAAGCCTTTCAAACGTACTGACACGCATGCAGTATGCTCAGCTTAGTTAACATAGACCACCTAACGTTTATAGCTAGGCTACTTTGTCGAAGCAGATGTTCGTGTTAGGTTTGCTTGTTTGTTCAAACTGGCCAAAAACAAGACCCAAAGTTCTGAACATTGTCATATACACTTCTCCACAGGAAAAAAAAAGGTAGGTTTGCTACATACTAAACCGCAGGCAGAAAGAAAAACTGAGATACCTGTTACACTTTTGAAGTTTTAGGGATTTCAAGATTTTGTTTGTTGACCATCTTGAATCGTTTTCATGCCAACCAGCAGTTGAAAAGTCTAATTTCGCGTGTTCTTGATTCAGCAAAACTGTCGGGGTAGCAGAGGGCAAAGGGCTCCGAGCCTCAAAGAAATCAGTTTCTGGGGATCCTGAGGGCCTTCGACAACAGCCAGCCAGACAGTTTTCCTTTATGGTGTCCAGATGTACGTCAACTTTCCAGTTTATCAAAGAGTTGGCCTTCCACATTGTTTCCTTGAGCTAAATTCGGGGATAGGGTAGCTTGGTGGTCAGGGTGTTGTGCTCGTGATCTGATGGCCCAGATTTGAGTCTTTTTTTTTTTTTTAACCACTTTAAGTCACGGCAGATTTCTCTGCATGAAATTCCGGCTGCTCTTCCCTGGGGGAGCGCGTCACCACAAAAGCAGCGCCGCAACCTGACCGTTTAATGCGTAACACCATGTTAATGTAGGTCCCCAGGCTTAACTTACAACAATAAATAACAAGTTGTCACCTGAGCCAAGTATCCCTGTTTGAATGGGATGTTTACGGTTAAGGATACTTCCAAACCTTTCAATGGAATTGTGGCCTCCCTGAATACATTTTTTTCTGCATAAAACATCTAAAGAAATAATGAGAGAAAGAGACGGACAGCCAGACAGATAGACAGACAGAAACAGACAGACAGACAGGCAAACAAAAAGTCAAATAGACAGAGAAAGAAGTGAGAGCGAAAGGCAGATCTTCAAATACAGAAAGATACAGAGACAGAAAGAGAAAAAGGGAGATCGAGAAATGGGGAGAGCAACACAGAGAGAGAGAAAGACAGAGTGGGAGAGAGACAGAGAAAGTGAGAGAGAGGCAGTGGGACTTGGAGAAAAATAGAGAGAGAAATGTTCGACAAACAGACTTACAGGTAGATAAACACAAAGAGACAGACACAGAAGCAAAGAGAAAATGAAAAAGGGTCAGAGACATAGACAAGGAAAGACAACACGATACAGAGGGACAGAGCCCCGGGGGGGGGGGGGGGGGGGGGGGGGGATCTATGAGGGGGAGGGCTACCCTTCCAAAGGGCACACATGACATTATATAAAAATTTTGAACACACAAAAAGAGAAGAGAGAGGAGAGAGAGGAGAGAGAGAGAGAGAGAGAGAGAGAGAGAGAGAGAGAGAGAACTCGAACTCGAATTCGAACTCGAATATTTTAATGAGGGTAATTGGATAAGCCAGAGGCTTCTTTACACCAGGCCCTCATGGGCAAAAAGTGAAACAAACATAAATAAACCAATGAATGAACAAACAAAATAGTGTCAAAAAGCAATGAAATGAATCACACAATTTTCCATTCAATTATTGGTAAATCAAGAAATCAATGAAAGACCACAAAAATTAACCATCGATTGAATAAACAAGACCAATTAAACACTGACAAACTCCCCTCCCTGACACCCCCACTCCACTAAACAGACAACCCTCCCCCAAAAATCAACACTCACATACACACACACACACAGATACACACACAGACATACACACACACCCACACCCACACCCACACACTCACACATACACACACACGCGCGCGCGCGCAAACCCCTCACACACACGCACGCACGCAAGCACACTCACACACACACTTACTCACACACAACGTACGTACGGCGCGCGCGCACACACACACACACACACACACACACACACACACACACACACACACACACACACACACACACATTGCGTGTACATATGCACAGACACGCACACACACACACACACACACACACATATCTCCTCAAATTTTACATCTCACATTAAATTTTTATAATAGCCTTACGTCATAATCATCAAAGTATCATAGCCACACATTTGCACGGCATCAAACAATGAGCATTAGTTGAAGCATGAAAAAACAACAACATCCCCCCCAAAAAAACAACAACAACAAAAAACAAAAAACCGAAAAAACAAAAACAAAAAACACCAACCCACAACAACCACACAACACCCTAACAAGCAGTAGAGCATCAGCACACACACACACACACACACACACACACACACACACACACACACACACACACACACACACACACACACACACACAACACACAACACACACACACACACACACACACACACACACACACACACACACACACACACACACACACACACACACACACACACACACACACACACACACACACACACGCACAGAGTTCAACAAGCATGCTCACCCAATGTATATTACAGGAAATTAAACAAGTGTGTGTGGTACGCTTTTTTAAAAGATGATATGCTACTTTTCTCTTTTATAAAGACTGGGATTTCGTTCCATAATTTGCTGCCAGAATAAACAAGAGATGACATGAAGAGATCGGTTCTTGGACGAGGAGTAACAACACTACTTTTGTTACGAACAGTTTTAACAGGGAACCTCTGACAAAGATAAGGAGGAGCTAGTTTATTCATAATCTTATACATAAATACACCTTTATTAAAGAGACAATGTAAACTAAAAGGAAGAATGTTTAACTCTTTGTAGCTATTAGTTTCTAAGGAAGTAGTTCTAAGGAGAATTAACTTGAGAGACCGTTTATATACTCTCTCAAGTTGTCGTATACAGTTTTTACTTGCCAAATCCCAGCATGTAGATGCATAGTCAAGATCAGGTTTTATGTAAGCATAGAAGAATAGTTTTCGAGTATGTTGATCCAGGAAATGTTTTATTCGATTAAGTTGGAATAGCTTCTTAGATATTTTTTTAGAAACACTAAAAACATGATCTGACCATGACAAATTATTATCGATATTTAGACCAAGTAGTTTATATGAACTGACTTCTTCTAGTATTTTATCGTAAATCTTTATTCCATTTAGTTTGATTTTAAAGTTTTGGCGCTTTTGTCTTGTGGCAATCACCATGAATTTTGATTTCAAAGGATGGAGAGCCATGTGATTACACTCTGACCACGCTGCTAGATTGTTTAAGTCTTCTTGCAATATAGTAGCTACAGAGTTTACATCATGATCAGCTGTATGTATGGTAGTATCGTCAGCAAAGAGTTCACAAGTGGATGAAACATGGAGAGGAAGATCGTTGATATATATAGAAAAGAGGACTGGCCCTAGCACGGAACCTTGAGGAATACCATACTTCACAGGCAAAAGGGACGACATAATTGAATCTTGATAAACAGCTTGTCGCCTTTTATCAAGAAACGAGGTAATCAGTTTTAGAGAGTCTGCGCATAAACCATACATAGCCAGTTTCTTTACTAAGAGTTTGTGGTCAATACAGTCAAATGCCTTGGCAAAGTCTACAAAAACTGCTCCAGTTAAGATGTTATTGTTGATATTTAAATGCCATTGCTCTATGAGATTACTGAGTGCAGTATGACATGAATAATTTTCTCTAAAGCCGCTTTGATTAGGATGAAATAAGTTATGCTCAGTAAAGTATGACAGAAGATGTTGCTTTAAATGCTTTTCTAAAGGTTTAGATAAAATAGATAGAATCGAAATAGGTCGATAGTTGGAAGGGTCATTTGGATCTCCAGATTTAAGAATAGGTACAACTTTGGCAACTTTAAACATTTGAGGATAGGAACTTTTTCAATGCAGAGATTATAGATATATGTAAGATGTTCAGATATTACTTGCGCGGAAATCTTCAAAATTTTGCTGTCTAAATTATCTAAGCCACGGGATTTTGTTGTTTTAATGAACACAACTCCTTATGCACTTCATGCACACCAATGTATTTGAATGACAGTTTAGACTTTGTTGACTTGGAGCTACAATATTCCTGTAAAATTGGTAAGTAATTGAATTCTGAGCGGTCTATATTTACAATTTTTTCAGCAATAGAACAAAAGTGTTGATTTATATTATCTGCAGATAGACCTGTACCTGATGAAGCACTTGATGAAGATGATTTACCGGCTAACTGATTAATTGCTTTCCAGAGAGACTTTGGGTCCTTATATGATATTAACTCACTGAAATATTTCTTTTTTGCAATTCGTTTCATGAATGTCACTCTGTTACGTTGTTCCTTAAATTTTTCATCTCTTCCTGTTGATTTTAGTAAATTATCTCGGACGGTTATGGCTTCAGTGATTTCATCAGTTAACCAGGGTGGTTTATCTTTAGCTTTTACACGTTTGATTCTAAGAGGGGCGTGACTATCAAAGATAGATGAAAAAATATTATACCAAATTTCAAGTGCTTCATCTGGGTCGGTAAACTGATAGACATCGGAGAAGTTAGCTTTACATAAGTCGGACAAAAAATTTTTTTCATTAAACGTTCTATAGCTGCGGAAAGAAATGTATTTGTGTTTGCATCTGGGTATTTTAGCACCTTTTTTTGACCAAGTAAAGCATACAGGATAGTGATCACTAAGACCATATACAGGTACAGACAGTTCTACAATGTTAGATGGAGTGGTTGTGTATATATGGTCAATCAGTGTTTCAGAACGTAGAGTTTTCCTTGTAGGAGTAGTTACCAATTGTGACAGATTATACACCTCAAAGATTCTTTTCCATTTATCATTAGGCTTAAGCAAATCAATATTGAAATCACCAAGTAAGATTAATTCAGTTGAGTAGCTACAAACATCATCCATCATTTGTTCAAAATTATCAAACCAACTAATGCGTTCATCTGGGTTTCGATACAAAAATCCAACTAGTATTGGTTTGGCTCCTTTCAGGCGTATTTCTAGCCATATACACTCAATGCCATAGTTATCAAATAATGTTATCTGCTTATAATTTACTGAATGATGTATATAGGTTATTAACCCTGTTTCTAATTTGGTTTTGGCATCTCGTCTGATAGAATTATAGCTCGAAACTGATATTATATCATCTGCTACATTATGTGACAACCTTGACTCAGAAAAGCCAAAAATATGAAAGGGACTATTTACATTTGATAAAATGGAGGGCAAGTCTGAAACTTTATTTAGCAGATGACAAACATTTAAAAAGCCTACTTTGAATCCATATCTAGTTAGCCAACCATTGGAATTGGACAGTTTTGCCATATTGTATACAATTAGGCAAAACTAAAAAAAAAAAATATTCACTCTAACAATCTTATTCTGAACTCGCACAATTTTAGCAAACCCACAATACAAAAAGTTTCAAAAATAGACTTATAATTAATGCAAAATTATATCTCTACAACATTTACACCACCAACAAGCACAAAAGCAAAGAGCAGAAAGTCAAAATTTGAAATGAAAATACCAGTCTAATACAAAATTAAGTAAGCAAAGAAAGCGAAAGCAAACACAACTTCAAAGCCAATGTGAAACAAACTGCAAACTCTGAATCAATCCAAAAGTAACCTTGAATGACCAGTATTAAACAACACTCATAAATTTTATCAAGAGAAAATACTCTTGCCTGACTTTATTATCTTAATCAGTTCATTTCAACATCCCACAGAGTCAATGTCTGTTCACACACACACACACACACACACACACACACGCGCGCGCGCGCGCTGAAATACATACACCCATATGCAATCAAAACATGCACGTGCGCCTCACGAAGCACTGCCTTCATGCCTCCCCTACGGTCTGCACCATGCACACCCAGTCCAGCCTGCAGAGCACTGCGCGCGTGCCCCCCCCCCCCCCCCCCCCCCCAGGGTGCACAACATACATGCAGATAAGGCACGTGCCATAGGAAAATAGAACATGCACACACACACACACCCTCCTCAGTAAGCACAGCCGCATGACCCCCCAGGAAGCACAGCATACTTGTAGTTTCAGGATGCACAGCATGCATGTACCTCCCATCAAGAAAACATACATCCAGGGAGCAATAAATGCACGCTCCTTCCACCAAGCACAGCAGGCATGCACCCACAAGTAGGCACAACAGACATTTTCACATGGATGCCCAAAACCCACACACACACACACACACCACACACACACACACCCCCCATTAATCTAACTGTAAGCTTTTTTTCTGATTGAACCAGTCTTGAAGGAGGGAGAATAGTATTATGATTTTCTTTTTCTAGCTAGTTTGTTTGTTTTTGTTAAAGCATGTTTGTTGCCACTCACAACTTTTGACATTAGTGATTTGCACTTCAAGAGTTCTACTTCATGATAACACTTTTAATAAATGTAAACAAAGGGACAAAATCACTACAGTGTGATCATTCTTCATTGAGGGGGAGAAAAAAACTCTTCATGAGGGTCTACACTGAGGAGGTGTCCACTTTGTGGGGGTGTCCTCCACCGAGAGACCCAGGATGTCCTGTGCACACGTTAAAGCCCGCACACCTGCAGACAGGAGGATAGCATGGAACTAACGGGTGGCCGGCACTGTTCTTACTCTTGTGACGACGGTGAGAGAGAGAGAAGAGAGAGAGAGAGAGAGAGAGAGAGAGAGAGAGAGAGAGAGAGAGAGAGAGAGAGAGAGAGAGATCAAACTAAATTCTTTTATTTCTAGGATAATGAATAAGTACCAATGAGAGAGAGAGATCAAAACAAATCAAATCAAATTCTTTTCTTTCGAGGATAATGAATAAGCACCAATGAGAGAGAGAGAGAGAGAAAGAAAGGGAGGAAGGGAGGGAGAGATAGAGAGAGAGTCTAGAGCATCTTCTTTGACACTTGCAAATCCGGATGGAAAAGAAAAACAGGGGGAAAACAAGTTCGATTTTCTTTATGAGGTGTACATCCTGTTCAGTTGATTTAAGTAGTAAATTAATGTACAATTAATATACATGAACGTAGATAGAATAATAAGCTCAATTTGTTGGTTTTTTGTTTTTTTCTAAATGCCTTTCCTCTTCCAGAAAGACTGTCTTCAGAGGGAGTGAGAGGAGGAAGAAGAGGACCGGGGAGCAGGGGTAGGGAGAGGAATGTTCCTCTCGCTGTTGGTTGTTCTTTTCTGCTTCATCTGCGAGGCGGTGGTCGCCCCTGTCCTACCTACCGTTCACGCGCCATTCATCTCAGCCTGTCCGCTCCAGGCATCCCCAGCTTCGTCATGTCGCAGCCTCAGGGTGGGAAGTCCACAGGAAGCCTATGGAAGGCAGGCCGCCTTGGGGCCACCAGCTAGAGGCAGCCACACTCCCAACTTCAGGAGATTTGTTCTCCTTTGATGGAAAGAACGGGTTGTTATGCTAAGAACTTGTCATTTCATTTGAATGGAAGCGCTCTGATTTGTAATTGCAAGATAAAGCACTCTATAAATTCCGTATATCATTTATATTATTATTATTATTATTATTATTATTATTATTTATTTCATTTATTTCATTTATACCACTTTACGTCACGAGATTTCTCTGCGTGAAATTCGGGCTGCTCTCCCTGGGGAGAGCGCGTCGCCACAAGAGCAGCGCCACCCCTTTTTTTTGCATTTGTATATGTTTCCCTATCAAAGTGGCTTTTTTCTAAGAATTTTGCCAGGGACAACTCTCTTGTTGCCGTGGGTTCTTTTACGTGCGCTGAATAATTTTGTGTAACACACGGGACCTCGGTTTATCGTCTCATCCGAAAGACTAGCGCCCAGACCACCACTCGTGGTCTAATGGATAGGGGAAAAGTTTCGGGCCCAAGACAAATCTCGACACAACATGTGGAAGTATAACAACAGTATTAACGTTGGCCTTGGCTCTTAACTTGGCATCGATAACTGACAGGGGGACGGGATAGCCTAGTAGTTAGAACATTGTGCTCGCAATCTGACAACCCGGGTTCGATTCCCGTTCAAGGGGATATTTTCCCCAGGAGTTAACGTCAGTGCAAACTCCATTCTCCCCAAAAATCCTTCGGATGGGATTTTAAACCGAGGCCCCGTGTGCGAACGCACGCAGAACATCTTGCGCACACGTTAAAATCCTGTTCCGCATTTTCGTCAGAGTAGGCCCTTGTGTGCCGGTGGGAACAGATGACAAAATTTACAAAACCGCATACACACGGGGACTGGATGTTAAAAAAAAGCACATACGTGCGTATTCCATTATCCTTGATATATAAGAATAATATAAAAACAAAGAATATAAAAAACAGAAACGTTCAACTAGACCCGGGACGTTGACTGCAGGCACAGACAGTGTGGAGTTTGTCCCGCGGAGGTGTCCACTTTGTGGGGGTGTCCTCCACCGAGAGACCCAGGATGTCCTGTGCACACGTTAAAGCCCGCACACCTGCAGACAGGAGGATAGCATGGAACTAACGGGTGGCCGGCACTGTTCTTACTCTTGTGACGACGGTGTCTTCTCCCTGAGGACAGCAGCCTGAAATCTGCCGAGACTTTAAAGTGGTGTGTACAAATACAACATCGTTCATAGAGCAGGCATAGAGTGGCCCTGCACTCTATGCAAAAATGTAATACAAAATGTTTCAAAGACAAGTAGATTAGTCTGTCCGTTGAGATTGTATTGTATTGTATTGTGTTGGATTGTATTGCATCAGTGGTCGGAGCACTCGCTTTCCCCCAGCCAAGTTAAGCAGCGTCGAGCGTGGTTACCAGTTGGATGGGTGACCGTTTGCGCGCCTTGGATTCAGTACAGTTCCCCCAGTTCACCCAGCTGTAAATGGGTACCTGCCCTCTTTAGGGTCAGGGAAGGTAAAGCAGCGAGGGAGAGGAGATGGGCGCCGCCCTCAATATGCTGGCCCTAGAGAAGTGAGGTCTCTGACGCCTCGCTCCCCTACGACCTTATAGGTTATGGGACTCCTTTACCTTTTACCTATTGTATTGTATTGTGATTTGATTTTTACAAAATTGTTTCTTGCATGCTACATCAATAAACGATATGGAAAGAGCTTTTTTTTTTAAAGTATCCAAACAAGAACTCAAGGAAAACTTTTAAGAGACACGCATGTTTTACATTACATTGCGTTGCATTGTGTTGTGTTGTATTCATTTTATTGTGTTCGTTGTATTGTGTTCGTTGTATTATATGATGTAACACTTTCAGCCACGGCAGATTGCTCTGCGTGAAATTAGGGTTGCTCTTCCCGGGGAGAGAGCGCGTCGCCACATGTGTAACACCAGCCATTATACTTTTTTCCTGTTTGCAACTAGAGCATTCATTTCGCTATGATGAATGGGTGACACATGTATGCCTAGCATGCAGTTTGTGACCTGAAAAGAACTGAGCTCTGCCAGAATTCAACCTGCTCGAGAAACTTTGGTATCACTTTAAGTGGAAAGACGTTAAAATTGAAGACTTACTTACTCAAGAAACACAGGGCCTGAATGGTCTAGTCTTGTGGATGTGTTGAATAAAAGTAACGTGCTTGCTTAGAAAGCGAGAAGTTGTGAGTTCGATTTTCGCTTGAGTCCCCCCCCCCCCCTGCCTCCTTCTCCTTCTCCCCTCCAATCCATTAGACCTCAACTGGTAGTCTGGATACAACTCTTTCAAATGAGACGATACACTGATATCCTGATTGCATGCAATGCACATTCAGAAAGCGTAACACAACCACACGGTAACAACAGATTTTTTGTTCCTGGAAACAAAATTACATTACAAAAAAAATCCCACTCTGATAGGGAAACAAATACAGATGCAAATATAAATTTTATTTTTAGATGGGTGGCACTGCTCTTGTGGCGACGTGTTCCTTCAAAAGGAGAGCAGCCCGAATTTGACGTAGATAAGTCTGCAACGATTGAAAGTGGTATAGATTGGTTATGGATTGCATGAGAGGACCAGGCGTCTGTCCTACATTGCGTACAACTTTCTCTTCGATTAATTGCCCCGATAAGGTCTTGTTTGTGGGAGACGTCAATGTGGAAAGAGAGTTCTCCTGCAGTGCTAACTAGAGAAGCAGTCAAGAGTGGAGGGATTGATTGGAGTCACTGATTGATTGTAAGTGGGTGGCGTGTTTTTTTTATTACACGTGCACGCACGCGCCTGCACGCGCGAGCGCTCGCACGCACACGCACACATACACGCACACACAGCGCGCGCGCAGTCACACATACACGTACACACACGCGCACGCACGTGCGCAGACACACTCACACACACACACACACACACACACCGCACGCACACTTAGCTCACCCAAGTTTTTGCCTGTACACCCTTTTACGCGAACCGATACAGAGGCCATCTTGAGAGAGAGACAGAGACAGACAAACAGACAGAGTGAGTGAGTGAGAGAGACAGACAGACAGACATAGAGAGAGACGTAGAGATATACAGAGAGAGACAGATAAGCAGATAGACAGAGACAGAGATAGACACAGACAGACAGACAGAAATTCAGAAGCCTATTCACTCTGCATGAATGTTATCTCGTACGTGTATGTGTTCATGTACGAGTACAATTTCTTTTGCTTCTGTTTTCCTGTTCCCCAAAAATATACACACTGCTGAAAGAAAAAACCCTGTCATTTTTTACAGATTTTCAAGACATAATATCTATTGATATACATAGTGATAGCTTTCTTTTGTGATTATGTTACATGTCTCGTATCTTTTATAGTTATTTGCAACCCCAGAGTGAGTATACATTCATTGATTTCTATTTTCATAGACTGCCCCAACATATCAGTACGAAAAAAGACATTGACGTCAAAGACTAGATCACAAATAAACCATTGAGCTACATAATGATTCAAGCAGTGACTATACTGATGATAATGGGCAACAACAAATAATGATTATTAAAGAAACACGGATATAGCAGTAGTTCTTACTACTATCCTTACACTTTAAACAATGAAAGTTGGTGTGTTTTTTTTAAGTGAATAATTATGACACCATCGTCTTGTTTAGCAAGATAATAGTAGTAATTATAAGAGTGGGAGGGTGTAGAGATAGATAGATAGATAGATAGATAGATAGATAGGTAGGTAGATAGGTAGATAGATAGACAGACAGATAGATAGATAGATAGATAGATAGATAGATAGATAGATAGATAGATAGATAGATAGATAGATAGATAGATAGACAGAGAGACAGACAGATAGATAGATAGATAGATAGATAGATAGACAGACAGACAGACAGACAGACAGACAGATAGATAGATAGATGGAGTTAACATCAGTGCAGACTCCACTCCCCCCAAAAGTCCTTTGGATGAGACTATAAACCGAGACCCCGTATGCGAACGCACGCAGAACATCTTGCACACACCTTAAATCCTGTTCGGCTTTTCTTAAGAGTAGGCCATTGTGTGCCGGTTAGAACAGATGACATAATTTACAAAACCCCATACACACGGGGACTGGATGTAAAAACGCATATGAGTGCTTATTCCATTATCTTCGATATAAAAGAATAAATCAATTTTTTTAAATAGATAGGTAGATACATATATTAGATAGATAGATAGATAGATAGATAGATAGATAGATAGATAGATAGATAGATAGATAGATAGATAGATAGATAGATAGATAGATAGATAGACAGACACTATAAGAGAGCTGAGGGGGTAGGAAGGTAGTGGTGGTGGTGGTGGTGGTGGGATCTTGTATCTTAGCACAAAACATAACGTAACACGCTTGGGTTATCATTCTGAGCAGTATCCGGGTGAGATGAAAGGACTGATAATATATGATCATATTATATTATATCTATATTATAACGTCAACTGCCTAGCCCCCACTTGGGTGTCAGATCATCATCTTCTTCATCCTGACAAGTCAAGTGCTGTGTTGGCAGTTAGTCACTTGTCAACAAATCGGAGTGCTTTGACGACACTTAACAGTATATTAATAATTTATATAGTATTAATCTCCGGGTTGGTAGGAGGTGGATTGGTGTGGGGTGAGGTGGGGTGGGGTAGGGTGGGGTGGCGGTAAGGTGGTGGTGGTAGGGAAGGGGGTAGAGTGGTGGTGGTGAGGTAGAAGGTAGATTGAGAAACAGGCATCGTAGACTTGAGAGTGCAGTTATAGTTTTATCATCATCATTTTCGTCATCGTCATCATCATCATTGTCGTCGTCGTCGTTGTCATCGTCGTCGTCGTCATTGTCATCAATATCAAGATGATAGCGATGACGATAAAAAATAATCATAATAATCTTAATTATGATGATGATTATGATGACGACGACGATATAACACTACTACTACTACTACTACTACTACTACTACTACTACTACTACTACTACTACTACTACTACTACTACTACTACTACCGCTACTACTACTACTACTACTACTACTACTACTACTACTACTACTACCGCTACTACTACTACTACTACTACCGCTACTACTACTACTGCAACTACTACTGCTACTACTACTACTACTACTACTACTACTACTACTACTGCTGCTGCTGCTGCTGCTACTGCTACTACTGCTGCTACTACTACTACTACTACTACTACTACTACTACTACTACTACTACTACTGCTACTGCTGCTGCTGCTGCTGCTGGTGCTCTTACTACTACTACTACTACTACTACTACTACTACTACTACTACTACTACTACTACTACCGATGATGATGATGATGATGATGATGATGATAATGATGATGATGATGATGATGATAACGAGGACGATGCTGCTGCTACTGATGATGACGACGATAACGATGACGACGACGACGATGATGATGATGACGATGATGATGACGACGACGATGACGATACTTCATAAAAGGAGGTAACCCGCCTAGATCTGAACCTATTAACTTACTCTTGAATGGATGGTGAAGCCCTGACACATCCGGACCTACAACACTGTCTGTTGACGGTTCTCAGTGAGAGACAGGACCACAGGTACTTTCTGGCCTTCTTCTGACTCTTTCATTGGTTAAACAACACAACAATAATATTCTTCCTCATACAACAATTCCTTTTTTTAAGATCACAAATACGCAGATACGTTTCACTAATGGTTTTTGACGAATGTCTAGAACGATTATTTGCCACTGTGGGATACTGACCTTCGTTCTGTGAATATGCAATGACCTTATTAGGTGAACGGGGTGCTCTGACCGAACCCCATCCCACCCGTCTTAAAAACCGGATGTCCAGAGTTGAAATATTGCCAGAAACCGGACTTTCCTTCTATTCGTTGAACCATGAGGGATAGTCTGGTGATAGGTTTTTGCTTAAGGCGAAGTCTTGAATGAAACATGCAGTTTCTTTCTTTTTCTATTGTTCTCTTCCTTAATTTCTGGAGGCGTCACTGTGGCTTTGCCTTGAATTTTTATCCGTGTCTATTGCATAATATGATCCTGTGGAGCCCTGCTGGGTATATTTGTGTTCCAACAAACACATGAACATAGGCATGACATACAGGATCTTTAATGTGCATATTTAATCCACTGTGTGTGTGTATACTTACAAAAGGAATCTTAAGATCCGGGTAGGTCTGCACTTAACGTTAACCAGGAAGATCGGGAAAAAACCCACAAACCCTTCTCTTTTAATTTACCAGATGCTGTTGCTTATATTCGAACACACAACTTCACAGACCCACAAGGAAAAAAAGTCAAACGATCTATCCACTCAGCTACAGCGCCCATCAACGTGTACTCAGAGCATGGGAAGAAGTCCCACAGTAACACGAGAGTTAACGCATCTCGAATTTTGTTGATTTAGCTATTATTACATGAAAACAATAATACTTGTACTTTTTTGTGTATACATAGGTTGGCTTTGCATTATAGCCGAGTCCTCTTTGCAAGGACAACAATCTGCCTTGTAATAATGCAAAGAAACCACCTATGACTATCAATGCTTTCTTTACTTTTTTCTTCTTCGTCGTCGAACGCTCGGACAGCAACTATTGCTGTCTGTCATATGAGCCCAAATGCATTGCGCTGCGGGTAAGCTCATGACAAGTCAGGCCAAACAGCGCATTCAACTTTGGAATGGGAGAGAAGTGTTACATCTTAAAACTTTCTGGAAAATGGCTAGGGGAATGGACAAAGAAGGCAGAAAATAAACGAGAAAGACGTGACGGGAAGAAAAGGAGCAACAAGGCAGAAAGAAAGAGAGGGCTAGAGAAGAGGGAATTACCAGTACAGAAGTTCTTACGGGTAGGGATGCTATTTATACAGACAGGCCCCTGACATCCCCATGGGGGAAAGATGCTTTATGATACAGTACAATGATACAGTACAGTACATGCTATAAATCAAACACAATACACACAACAAAATGCAGTGCAGTATAATGCACACAATACAGTAAAACGCAATGTGATACAGTTCACTACAATGCACTTCAGTGTACTGTGATGTATTTCTATATACCCACTACACAACACGACACGACGTTACGCAACACAATCCAATCTATTTGATGCAATACAATATACTACGATACAGCACAATACAATGCAATGCAATGTAAAAGAGTATAACCTAATATAGCACGATGTCACGCAATACGATACAATAAACACAAAATATTAGTTGACATCACAATGCAACACAAGACAATATGATACAATACAATGCTATACACAACACATCACAACAACAAAATGCAACACGACACACAACACATTTCGACAACACTATGAAGCACGATACACATTTACAACAACACAATACAACACGATACACAACACATTACAACACGATACGCAACGCATTACAAAAAACAATACAACACGACCCATAACACATTAAAACAACACAATTCAACACGATACAACACAGTACAATTCACACAACACATTACAACAAACAATAACAATATGATACAACACAACACAACACAAGGCAACACGATACGATACAGCACAACAACGATACGACATAAAACAACACAACACAATTCTTCGCGATATTATAACACAACACAATACAACACGAGACAACATGAAACAACAGTCCTATATAAATACCAATACAATGGTGTTGCGTGAGTTTGTATAAAAGTGTTATATAGTACATCATATCAATTGATAATGCTCTTATTGAACGCATGTTATAATAATTTGTGCACGGGTTTGTGTTGACATGATAAAGTGCTGGTATTGGTATTGGTATAGGTATTATCTTTTGATGTGTGTTAGGTGACACACTTATTTCCTACCTGACACTTTCCCCTCATATCTGTTCCTACTTTTTAACAGCACCCTTCACCTCCTTCATCACCACCTAAGCGCGCGCGCGCGCGCGCGCGCGGTGTGTGTGTGTGTGTTTGTGTGTGTGCATAAATTTGAAATATCTTAATCATGTTATTTGAGGAAAATTGCATGTGTGTAAGTGATTTGAGACCAAGCGCTTCGATTTGTTTGCTTTACAAGATTCAGCGCTATATAAATTCCATATAGTATTATTCTTCTTCTTCTTATTATTATTCTTATGTTCGTATACTTGTGCTGAGTTAGTCTTCTGTGATCAATGATTTTCCCATTCACTTGTTTTTCTTTCTACGGCTTGTAACCCACATAAATTTCTCCGTTTGTGAGATAATACCGTGTTTGAATTGAATAGAAACTGAATTGATACGCAACGGCGAAACGACAAGTGGTAGCACGTAGGCCCTGACATTTTAGGGAGTAATGCAGAGTTACACTCTCATTCTTTCAACCTAATAACCTATCTCTTCTCCTCCGTTCTGCTCTATATCTTTCAACTCACCACCCCACTTTCCTCCTCACCCCCCCCCCCCCCCCCCACCACAATAAAAAAAAAATCTTCCACCGCTACCAGTCACCACCACCCACTCCCTCCCACACGTAGACACACAAATTGTTTTTTAATGTCTTCAGTTCTTCGGCAACCTATTATTAGCATGTTTAAGTACTATTGTGCTTTTTTTGTTGTTGCTATAATTGATTTAAGTAGATATTTCCCAATAATATCTGCCAAGCAGTCGATTCTTTTGTTCTTCTTCTTCTTCTTGTTCTTTTTCCCCTCCCTTATTTTTCTGAGAATACATGGACACACACACACTCACAAACACATACACACGCACTTATGCACGCAAACGTATATGTATGTTTGTTCGTCGTGCTCGACGATGACCTCCAAAACAGCAGAGGAGGTAGCTGCTGTTTCGGAAACTGGGCAGAAATTTGATTATAGTGGAGATGCCTTGCCCACAGTACATCCCCACTCTCTCGGCCAAGTGGGCATAAGGACAGTCAGCGTTGGAGATGTTCTCCAAAGGCCAACTAGCCCCCAGGGCTGCATCACATAAGGACTGTCCAAGTCAAGCCTCCTAGTCAGAGAGTCATAGTCGATCACTAAAGACTAAGCTGTAAAGTGGAATTCCATGAATGCGAAAGCCACTGGTCATACAGCCTCTCACTTTGCTGTTGCTCCCAGCGTCAATGGTTTAATCAAGAACTGTGATAAAGCCCAGGCGCCAGAGGTGGGCACACGTGCATGCATGCATACATACATACATACATACATACATACATATATACATCAATACTGCCGTGTTGCTGTTGAAACAAAGACTTTAAAATAAAGACCAGCTGCCTTGGCGCAGTGGTTAATGCCTTTCGTTACGGATTGGAAGGTCGTGGATTCGAATTCCTAACATGTCAGGAATTTTTCGGACTCCGGCCGGCTCCTACCCAGAGTGAGTGTGCTGTGGGCTCAGTGGGAACACTGGGACAACACAGTCGAGCTTCATCCACTTTAAGAATGCGATTTTGAGAGTGTTGTTCAAATTACCTGACCAACACTGCAGGTGTCCGTATCTCTGGGGCCTGTTGATGATGGAACACATTATGATAAAAAGCGTAGAGTACAACCCTGTCAAGTAGTCTCAAATCACATGCACCACCATAGCACCTTCATTACATCATGTTCATCGCCATTGATCATCACGCAAAAACAAATCTTTAATCTGATTCGGTGGCCCCAGTTGCTCTGGTCTTATGGTGACCACAGTTTCGGATTCCTCATACAATTCTGTGCCTGTGGTGAGTTTGTGTCAAAGCCTTTGGGGTTGGAGGTTCAGGGGGAACGGTCGTTGGAGGGACGTTGTGGTGGTCGCCACCTCGGGTAGGCAACTCACTCAGTCTGGTTCCGCGACTGAGCTAATACTGTCGTTAGTAGGGGACTTAGTAGGTGGTGTCCTGCGTATGTTAGCTCAGAACGGGCACCACTGAACACCCCATCAGAGTGACCCAGCAGCAGTGCAGGGCCCCCTCAGCGGCCTGACATTGACGGGCTCCCTGTAGAATTCTGACCCTGAGAATGCGACATAACGAACCTGGGTATGGTTGGGGTGGAGAGACTGGAACGAGCGGCCTGGGAACAGCAAGCCAGAAACGTCACAAGGTGAGGCAGCAACAACAACAAGTTTCACATAGTGCAGACAGTTTTGGAGAGGGATACGCTCCACCAGGTTCTCAGTCAGTCGGTCAGTCGGTCAGTCGGTCAGTCAGTCAGTCGGTCGGTCGGTCGGTCGGTCGGTCAGTCGGTCAGTCAGTCATTCAATCAGTCATTCAGTCAGTCAGTTATTCAGTCAGTCAGTCAGTCAGTCACTTATTCAGTCAGACAGTCAGTCAGCCAGTCAGTCAGTCAGTCAGTCAGTCAGTAAATCAAATCAGCCAATTAGCTTGTTACTTAGCAATCATTTCATTCATTCATTTCAGTCGTTCAATCAGTCAGTCAGCCAGCCAGTCAGTCAGTCAGTCCAGTCAGTCAGTCAGTCAGTCAGTCAGTCAGCCAATCAGTCAGTCAAACTTCAATCTAACGTTCTTCTCCCCCCCCCCCCCCCCCCCCCTCACCCCCCCACCTTTAAAAAAAATATTTCAAAGACTAAACGCAGCTTTTAAAAAAAAAGGTGTTAGCTGAAAATAGGTCGAACTAACGACAACAACAACAACAACAACAACAACAACAACAAGAAGTGAATGTCTATTTCTCTGATGCATAAAGTGATATTGAGTTTTTATTCAACCAGAAAAAGACAAAACACACAAAAAAGCCACCATCAATCCCTGGCAATTTTTATGTTAATACGTGCTTCAAAATATATTTTTTAAAAAGTCAGTTATAGAAGGATAAGAGTGTCACGAGGCGTGTCGTTCTGTACAGAAATAGGACTAGAAGCAAAGAAAGACGGAAGAAAAGAGTTTAATGTTCTTCACACACACTGAGAGGATAACTGGGGCATTTCTTCCAGCCTTTTCTTACTTTCACCTTTTTTTTGTTGTTGTTGGTGTTGTTGTTGTTAATTTAGAGGAGTGTTCTTCTGTGGATGTATGAAATGCAAGAAATTTCTGAAGAAACTTTGTAGGTAGGCATTCACGCTTGTGCACACACACACACACACACACACACACACACACACACACACACACACACACTCACACACACACACACACACACACACACACACACACACACACACACACACACACACACCCGTAAGAGTAGGCCATTGTGTGCCTGTGGGAACAGAAGACAATTTACAAAACCGCATACACACGGGGACTGGATGTAAAAAAGCACATAAGTGCTTATTCCATTATCCTCGATATAAAAGAATAAAATAAAATAATATAAAATGAATAAATAAAACACTCATAAACTCAGACACATACACGCAAGCACGCACGCACGCACACTCGCACGCACGCACGCACACACACACACACACACACACACACACACACACACGTGCAACACCTCATCTCATAACACGTACACACATACACGAGTGCAAAGTGCGCGCGCGCGTGTGTGTGTGTGTGTGTGTGTGTGTGTGTGTGTATACGTACGTACGTACGTGTGTGCGAGCGAGCGCGCTCACTCGCTGCTTGTGTGTGTGCGTGTGTGTAAGCGCCCGCGCGCACGTATGTGTGTGTAAGATGAGCCAGCGAGAAAATTGAGCTGGAGGCCGAAGAAGAACAGAAAGAAGGAAGAAGAGGAGAGGAGGAATAAAAAGAAAGAGGGAATGAAAGAAAAAGAACACGTACCACTGAACAGGACCCAGAAACAAGATGCATACAGAACACTTCAGCACAGTAAACACGCTACCACGCTTTCACTGAAATATGATGTGTCAGGTTTTAATGTCACATTAATCCAACAATGAACAAACAAGTCAGCAACGCACAACCACCCTCCCCACCCCCCACCCCTAAAAAATCCAGTTTATAATGTTACCAAAAACAGCCGGTCGCACAATATAAATAGACTTTACATTTGTGTTTTTTAGCAGTAGCAGCAACAAGAATAACAACAATGAGAACAACATCATCATCATCATCATCTTCTTCTTCATCGTCATTAACAGCAGTAACAACAACAACAGCTTGCTTCAACAATAATAACTCCAGAGATCAGATCTATTTTCCTTAAGTCATATTGGTTATGGGGACGGGATAGCTCAGTGGTCGGAGCACTCGCTTTCCTCCAGCTAAAGTTAAGCAGCATCGAGCGTGGTTACCAGTTGGATGGGTGACCGTTTGCGCGCCTTGGCTTCAGTACAGTTCCCCCAGTTCACCCAGCTGTAAATGGGTACCTGCCCTCTTTAGGGTCAGGGAAGGTAAAGCAGCGAGGGAGAGGAGATGGGCGCCACTGCCCTCAATATACTGGCCCTAGAGAAGTGAGGTCTCTGACGCCTCACTCCCTGCGACCTCATAGGTTATGGGACACATTTACCATACTGGTCAGATCAGTGTCCAAAAGTCATTGTGTTGGCTTCGCACGAGGCACGTACATGGTCAGTAGTTACATACGACAATCACTGTACATTGGTCAGTGTGAGGGCTGTAGGGTGGTCACTGGGGTGTAGTCCATACACAGTACTTATAATCTCACATGATTATACATGGGTGTCAAACTGTTGGTCAGTTCATCAAGTGAGTTAGTGTGTGATCACAAAAATTAATAACCAAAGGACAAAGATTTCGTCCCCAAAGAGAGGAGAAAAAGAACAAAGCTCGCACACACGCATGCACGCGCGCACGAACGCGCGCGCGCGCACACACACACACACACACTTACATACATACACTTAATAGTAATAATCATAATGACAATAAATAACAACAACAACATAATCATCATCATCATCATCATGATAATGACGACGACGACGACGACGATGATGGTGGTGGTGGTGGTGGTGGTGGTGATGATGATGATGATGATGATGATGATGATGATGAATGATGATGATGACAACAATACTTATAACAATGATGATGATGGTGTTGATGATGGTAATAATAACAATAATGAGAATAGTATAAATAATGATAATAGATCTGATGATGATGATGATGATAGCAATGATGACAAGTATAACAAAAACAAAAACGATGATGACGACGACGATGATGATGATAATGATAATGATAATAATAATAATAAAAAACACGAACGACTCCAATGTTGATAATGATAATGCCATTATAATTACTATATTAGTGATACAATTATGATAGCAATAATTATGGTATTCAATAATACACAATATAATTGTGCACAGATATACACAGAGACAACATACTGCGTAGAGCTAAGCGTACTATCCAAGTAGAAAAATATGAAATCTTAAACAGGTAAACACAAACAGACCATTACTGACAGGAGTGTGTGTGTGTGTGTGTGTGTGTGTGCGTCGTGTGTGTGTGTATGTGTGTGTGTGTGTGTGCGGCGCGCGCGCGCGTGTGTGTGTGTGTGTGTGCGGGCGTGTGTGTGCGGGCGTGTGTGTGCGGCGTGTGTGCGCGCGCACGCGTGTTTGTGTGTCTGTGCGTGTGTGTGTGTGTGGTGTGTCTGTGTGTATGTGTGTGTGCGTTGTGTCTGTATGTTGTGTGGTGTGTGTGTGTGTGTGTGTGTGTGTGTGTGTGTGTGTGTTTCTCTGTCTGTCTGTGTTTGTGTCTGAGTGTGTGAACAGTCTTACAGTGATTCTCGAAAGAGTCCAAGAGTACGCTCTGGGTAGCTCACAGGGTGTTAAACTGGGGAACGCCCAACAAAATCAACAACAACAACAACAACAACAACAACAACAAAAGACGTAAAGCAAAACGAACAAATAAGGACGTGAGAAAGGTACACCAGAAAAAAGCATTAAAAATCAACTGCAAAATAATCAACATCATTATATTCAAATGAACAAACAAAGAAACAAAACCGACAGACGCACGAACGATTGCAATGAATGAATGAAGGAACGAATAAAGGTGCGAACGAATAAATGAATGATTAAATGAATAAATGAACGATACATAAACAATTGCAAATTACATCCCACACTCAGCCATCCTAACGAAAATGGCATTCTTCAGGTCAGCAAATTCTGTCTTGTCTCTAATTATAGTTAAGGTAGCAAAACTAGTTCTCAACTACATACACTGAAGATAAGACAGAGAAGAATTGATAAGAAGGAGAAATGCGAAGGAGAAGAAGAAATGCGAAGGAGAAGAAATGCGAAGAAGAAGAATTGCGAAGAAGAATTGTTAAAAAGAAGAACCGCGAAGAATTGCGAAGAAGAATTGTGAAGAAGAAGAATTGCGAAGAAGAATTGCGAAGAAGAATTGTTAAAAAGAAGAACTGCGAAGAAGAATTGGGAAGAAGAAGAAGAATTGCGAAAAAGAAGAATTGCAGAAAAGAAGAAGAATTGCGAAAAAAAAGAATTGCGAAGAAGAAGAATTGCGAAGAAGAAGAATTACAAAGAGAAAGAAGAATTGCGAAGAAGAATTGCAAAAAAGGATTTCAAAGAATTGCGAAGAAGAATTGCGAAGAAGAAGAATTACAAAGAGAAAGAAGAATTGCAAAAAAACCCGAAGAATTGCAAAGAAGAAGAATTGAAAAGAATTGCGAAGAAGACGAACTGCAAAGAATTGTGAAGAAGAATTTAGAAGAAGAATTGCGAAGAAGAAGAATTGCGAAGGAGAATTGCGGAGAAGAATTGGAGGAATTGCGATGAAGAAAAATTGCAAAGAGGAAGAATTGCGCTGAAGAAGAAAAAGAAGAAGAACAACAACTAAAAGAACAACAAGAACAACAACAATAAAACCAAGAAATACAACAGACAAGATTATAAGAATAAACAAGAATTAACACTGAACAAAGAATGAAGAAAACAAACAAGCAAACAGAAACAAACACACAATTTAAATGGAAGTGAGAGAAAAACACATATATACAAAAATACAGTTTTCTTTACAACTTATTCCTTCTATACAATCCCAACATCCTTTTTAGGTTGGTTGGTTGCTTGCATGCTTGTTACTTGGTTGGTGGTTGCTGTTTAACAATCAAACCTCATCTATGAAACTAGAATAACTGCTCATCTCATTCATATTATCATATGACTGAAAACTGATATGACTTGAACACACAGGCCTTCAAAAATATCAAAAGAATCGATGGGATTCCGCATAATCACAATTATAAAAACGCTATCATGTCTTTCTATTAGAAAATGTTGGTGTTCATTTCTGTTTTTCGAATATCCTCGTGATTGTGCATTATATTCAAGAAACATTCACTCATTCATTCATTCAAACATTCATTGATTCATTCAAACATTCATTGATTCATTAACGTTAAAACCCGTTCCGCTTTTCGGAAGAGTAGGCCATTGTGTGCCGGTGGGAACGGATGACAAAATTTACAAAACTGCATACACACGGGGACTGGATGAAAAAAAGCACATGAGTGCTGATTCCATTATCCTCGAAATAAAAGAGTAAAATAAATAAGTAACTAACTAAATAAATAAACATTCATTCCTTCATTTATGTTCTTTATTGCCCGGCCGACCACGAAGGCTATACCAGAGCTGACAAAGAAAAAAAACTTACTTTGATGACAAAAAAACTAACTGACAGAAAAAACACTACAATGACACAGAAAGTACCACCCCCCCCCCCCCCCCCCCCCCCCCCACCAAATCCCCCTGCGCGCGCGCGCCAAAATAAAGAAAGAACGCAAAAATATGGGAGGTAAAAAAAAAAAAACCTGCCAGAAAAGAAAGTGAAATGGTAAAATGTGGAGTAGAATTGGTACTTTTCAAAGAAATGATAGATAGACAGACAGATAGCTAGCTAGCCAGATAGATAGATAGATAGATAGATAGATAGATAGATAGATAGATAGATAGATAGATAGATAGATAGATAGATAGATAGATAGATAGATAGATAGGCATAGACAGACAGGCAGACAAACAGACAGACTGGCAGACAGACAGACAGATAGACACACAGACACACAGACAATAGACAGAAGGTTGAGGACGGCAGGAGATGGAGAAGGAGGTTGAAAGTTTAGGAAGTTGGCAGTCCTGGCTTTGAATCTCTCACAACATGATGATATAACATAAACAGGATTTCAACAGACATCAGTATCATCTCTTTGAGGAGATTGGCAGGCGTGGTTTTCAACATCTCATAAATTATTACACAAACCGGTACGAAATATAGCGTACTTCATAATTATATTCTTCTTCTGGCTTATTTAAAGTCCAAACTGACAGCCCAAGAAATGGTTTGACCTCACTGAAAATCCACAGTCAACTTCTCAAACACACAAACATATGACCTGGTTTACATCTCTCTCGTTTCACAACCGTAGAAAACTCCATCTTCGCGATTCATCAACTTCTGTCCCCGATTGTCCAGACACCTCACAACTCATCCAGGCTGGTTCTTGAAGAATCTAATATATCACTGTTCGTTCACAGCTTAAAACATTCAGCCTCAAACCATCAAAACATCCTAAAAAAAAAACCCACTAGTGCTACACTTTGTCCTGTAGTATATTAAAATCATTCTGAACATGGTCAGTCACTCAGCTTCCCGACATGCCCTTGTCTTTGTGACGTCACAAGTGCGTCATTTCCGTGTTGGAGTTGGAGCGGGTAGAGGGTTCCACGTAACCTTCATGGATACCTGAATCGAACGATTCTCTCTCCGCGAAGTTTTTGTCCACAGTTTCCTCACCCAGAGTATTGGACGAGTCTGATAACTGTGGTTGTGAATGTCGATGCACTTCTTGCTGTTGTTGCTGCTGATATTGTTGTTGCTCTTGCTTCTGTTGTAGCTGCTGCTGTTGCTGCTGTTGCTGGTGGTGGTGGAGGTGGTGAAGATGGTGGTGACCCTGAGCACCCCCACCCACCATCGTCAGAGCCCTCAAAGAACCCTTGCTGCGGGTTCCTCGGCGGTTGAAGGTGCCCATAGGGTCCTCTTCATCGTACACGGACAGTCGGTTGTGCTCGGTGTGTAAGGACAGTGACGATATCCCCGGGTACTTCGTCAGCATGTCCCCGCTCTCCCCCCGCCACCAGCCCAGGGAAGCCTCGGATGACGTGAAGCTGGTCAGGCTGCCCAGGTCGACGTCACCGGATGACGTCATCATGGAGGAGGTGCGAGACCAGCAGTATCGCCGGCGCCACTTGAGTTCTTCGATCTCCTCGTTCAGCGTCAGCAGCTGCTTCATCAGAGACAGGTCCTGCTCCATCAGGGAGGCCTGCACACACAGACACACAGACAGACACACACACACACACACACACGCACGCACGCACGCACGCACGCAAGCACGCAAGCATGCATGCGCGCACGCACGCAGGCAGAAAGAGGTCAAGATCGTGTCATTGTGTGGTTACATCTTTTGACGGTGGTTCTCATTTAAGTTAATGTCATTGATTACAGGAACAGCAGCAGCAGTTGCAGCAGTCAAAGGAGGAGGAGGAGTGAGTGAGTCGGTGTAGAGTAGAGTAAGTGTGGTAGTAGTAGTAGTAGTGGTGGTGTAGTAGTAGTATAGTAGTAGTAGTAGTGGTAGTAGTAGTAGTATGTAGTTGTGTAGTAGTAGTAGTAGTAGTGAGAGTGGTAGTAGTGTAGTAGTAGTAGTAGTGGTAGTAGTGGTGGTAGTGGTAGTAGTAGTAGTAGTAGTAGTGGTAGTAGTGTAGTAGTGGTAGTAGTAGTAGTAGTAGTAGTAGTGGTGTAGTGGAGTAGTAGTGGTGGTAGTGAGTAGTAGTGGTGTGTAGTAGTAGTAGTATGTATAGTAGTGGTAGTAGTAGTGGTAGTAGTAGTAGTAGTAGTAGTGGTAGTAGTGTAGTAGTGGTAGTAGTGTGTAGTGGTAGTAGTGTGTAGTAGTGTAGTAGTGTGGTGGTGGTAGTAGTAGTAGTAGTAGTAGTATAGTTAGTATGTAGTAGTGTAGTGGTGGTATGTAGTATAGTAGTAGTAGTTAGTAGTGGTAGTATGGTAGTAGTGGTGGTGTGTAGTGTGGTGGTAGGTGGTAGTAGTGGTGGATGGTAGTAGTAGTAGTATATGTAGTATGTAGTGTGGTAGTAGTGTGTAGTGGTAGTAGTAGTAGTAGTAGTGGTAGTAGTGTGTAGTGTAGTAGTGGTGGTAGTGGGAGTAGTGTGTAGTGGTAGTAGTGTGGTAGTGGTAGTAGTGGTGTAGTGGTAGGTAGTGTAGTAGTGTGGTGTATAGTAGTTAGTAGTAGTTAGTGTAGTAGTGGTATATGGTGTTAGTGGTAGTAGTGGTGTGTAGTAGTGGTGTAGTGGTGGTAGTAGTGTAGTAGTAGTGGATAGTAGTGGTGAGTGGTATAGTGAGTAGTGGTAGTAGTGGTAGTAGTGGTGGTAGTGGTAGTAGTGGTAGTAGTGTAGTAGTGGTGGTAGTAGTGGTAGTAGTGGTGGTAGTGGTAGTAGTGGTAGTAGTGGTAGTAGTGTAGTATGGTAGTAGTGTAGTTGGTGGTGTAGTGGTTAGTAGTAGTAGTAGTATAGTGGTAGTAGTGGTAGTAGTGGTAGTAGTGGTGGTAGTGAGTAAGAGTATAGTAGTATGTAGTAGTGTAGAATGTGGTAGTAGTAGGTAGTAGTGTGTAGTAGTAGTAGTGGTAGTAGTGGTAGTAGTGTAGTAATAGTAGTGTGTAGTGGTAGTAGTAGTAGTAGTAGTGGTAGTATGTAGTAGTGGTAGTAGTGGTGTAGTGGTAGTATAGTGGTAGTGGTAGTAGTGGTAGTAGTGTGGTAGTGTAGTAGTAGTAGTAGTATGTAGTATTAGTAGTAGTAGTGGGGTAGTGTAGTAGTAGTAGTAGTAGTGTAGTAGTAGTAGTTAGTAGTAGTGGTAGTGGATAGTGGAGGGTAGTAGTTATATGTAGTAGTAGTATGTAGCAGTAGAAGAGAGTATGGTAGTGAGTAGGGTGTAGTGTAGAGGTAGATGTGGTAGCTTGGTATATGTAGTAGTGGTAGTAGTAGGTAGTAGTCGGTAGATGGTGAGTGTAGTAGGTATAGTGTATAGTGGTAGATTAGTATGCAGTAGTGGTAGTAAGTGAGTAGTAGTAGTGGTGATGGTAGTATGGTGTAGTGGACTAGATAGAAGATAGTAGGTATATGTGGTAGGAATAGTGGTGTGGTATAGTATAGTAAGTTATAGTGGTACGATATAGTGGTGCATGTAGTTGGTGTATCTAGTAGTATACTAGTAATAGACCATTACATGCTATGTGTATAGTAATGTGTGGTGTATGTAGTAGTAGGAGTAGTAGCATAGTGTAGTAGAGTAGTAAGTGTAGTAGTGTGTAGTAGTGGTAGTAGTAGTAGTATGGTAGTAGTGGTAAGTAGTAGTAGTAGTATGGTGGGTATAGTGGTAGTAGTGGTAGTAGTAGTATGTAGTATGGAGTAGTGTATATAGTAGTGGTAGTACTAGTGGTAGTAGTATAGTAGTAGTAGTAGTGGTAGTAAGTAGTAGCAGTATAGTAGAAGAAGTATAGTAGTAGTAGTAAATATTAGCAGCAGCAGCAGCCAGCAGCAGCAGCAGCAGCAGCAGCAGTAGTAGTAGTAGTAGTAGTAGTAGTAGTAGTAGTATTAGCAGCAGCAGCAGCAGCAGCAGCAGCAGCAGTAGTAGTAGTAGTAGTAGTAGTAGAAGCAGTAGCAGCAGCAGCAGCAGTAGTATTAGTAGCAGCAGTAGCAGCGGCAGCAGTAGTATTAGTAGCAGTAGCAGCAGCAGCAGCAGAAGGGGAAGACGAAAGAGAAAGTCATTACTTCTAGTAATACAGTAGTTGATGCGGCAGGCCCCACCAAGAAGAAAAAATATATTATATTTAAAAGAAAAAGAAAGGGCTGTTGTTTATTCACCATTCATCATCACTGTCGACCTCACCAGTGTTGCCATCGTCATCTGGTCTCTCTCTTTCCTACAATAACCATCTCCCTCTCATCTCTCTCTCTCTCCTCTCCTCTCTCTCTCTCCTTCTCTCTCTCTCTCCTCTCCTCTCTCTCTCTCTTTCTCTCTCTCTTCTTGTGTGTATGTGAATGCGCGCGAGTATGTGTATGCATTTATGTATGTGTGTGTGTGAGTGTGTGTGTGTGTGTGTGTGTGAGAGAGAGAGAGAGAGAGAGAGAGAGAGAGAGAGAGAGAGAGAGAGAGAGAGAGAGAGAGAGAGAGAGAGAGAGAAATCAGACAGAGTGAGTAATCCTTAAACCAAGTGTGAAAGGGAGACAACTTGAAGAGGTTCATCGGCGCCAAGGGCAATTACTGTCTCTCAACCATCCAGGCATATCTTGGTTGCTATCAGATTTGACTTGAACAAAGGTGAAAAGAGTGAGTGTGTGTGTGTGTGTGTGTGTGTGTGTGTGTGTGTGTGTGTGTGTGTGTGTGTGCGGTGCGTGCGTGTGTGAGTGTGTGTGTGTGTATGTGTGTGTGTGTGTACGCGCGCGCGGTGTGTGTATGTATGTGTGTGCGGTGTGTGTGTGTGTGTGTGTGTGTTTTCCATTTGTACATTAAAGTATACCACGCTCACATACATATGGACACTCACATAAATAACTGTGCTCAAATTTGTACGCAAATGCTCAATTTTATGCACATTTACTTTCATGCACACGGACACACAACACATATTCTTCTTCTTTGTGGAACGCTCAGACAGCAGCTACTGTTATCTGTTATATGAGCGAAAATGCGTTGCGCTGCCGTTAAACGCCTGACAAGTCAGGCCCAGCGCATCCGACTTCGGCGTGGGAGAGAATTGGTATATTTTAAGTCGTTCTGGGGGAAAAAAAAGCCAGGAGAAGGTAGAAAATAGACAAGAAGGCGGTGACAGGAGCAAGAAAAGACCCCCTAAAAAAAGCAGAAACAAAGAGAGGGAGAGAAAAGAGGGAATTCCTATCACAGAATTTCCAGAAGGTGATGCTGTTTGTACTGACAGACCACGAGATTCCATCCCCGAAGTCGGAATTCGGCTATCTAAATAGTGGGAGGGAGAGAGAGAGAGAGAGAGAGAGAGAGAGAGAGAGAGAGAGAGAGAGAGAGAGAGAGAGAGAGAGAGAGAGAGAGAGAGAGAGAGAGAGAGAGATACACTGACAGGCCCTTGGCATCCTCAGGGGGAACAGTACATATCAATTGAAACATCGCATTTTCACTTCAACGCAAGTTTTCTTCTCATTAATTTTTGTTTTTTTCTCCAGAACCTTACAGTGTCTGTTGTCTGAACACAGCTCTAAAGAGGTAAACCAGACAGGACCTAGCTATCTCCACATCCTAACAAACAAACAAACAAACAAAACCCGTGCACCGGAATGACGCCATGAAAAACCTCCAAGATAATGCTGATTTTTCCTTTCCATGGGCGCCAACACCAGGCTATCTCAGACTCCAGAACACAGGCTTAGCACAGCAGCAGTGTATGGGCGGCTTTGGGTCATGACGTCATCCTACCACAATGGCGGCCTTGATAAACGTATCAGTCTCGTTTTTCTTCGACATTAAGCATCAGGAATGTAATCTTCCATCTCTGTCAAATGTAACTGGTGGTTTGTGAGGTGAAGGAAGAGAGAGAGAGAGAGAGGATGGGCCCTGGTGAGTTAGCTGTAATGCAAAAAAAAAAAAAGGGCCAAGCAACCACAGAATGTGATGCTCTTATTCTGTCCTTAAATTCTTTTCTTGTCAATAACTGGGTCAAGACATTTAACTGTACAAACCTGGTCCATAAGCGACTGGTAACGATTTTTAAACTACTAAGCACATTGCTTGATATTAACAGAAAGAAAACACAACTCCAAGTAACGGCAATAAAAAAGATATTCATTAGATAAAAAATATCTAATAAACAAACTGAATTTACTTGATATCTTTATATTGCCGTTGTTATGGGCCATGTTTTCTTCTGGGTTAATGTAAAGGGATGTACTAGGCAGTTTGATAATAATTTATTGTCTTTTTTTTTTAAACAGGGTTCGAGCAGCTGGGTGTCTTGCTCCATTTAGTGACAATAAAACCACTTAAGGACACCACATGCCATGTTGAGAGGATAGGCTCTGGTGAGTCAGCTCTAATGCAGCAGGCAAGGGCCAGGCAGCTATCGACATTGCAATGTGATGCAATCTTCAAGAATCAGGCAGTTCCACTTTTGCAGCCTTACAATGGAATTACGGTCTGTGGGGAATGAATAAACAGAGCATAAAGATTATGACACACACTGCATCAGTGTGGAATCAGAATTATGGAAAAGAAACAACGTTAAAAGAAGAAAAGCTGAAGTCATGGGAAGGAGAAAACCAAAGAAATTTAAACAGTCAAAACTATGTAAACATAAACTATACAGAATTTCAGACCCGAACAGAAACGCACTATCAAACCAGTGTGATTAAAGTGGTACACAACATACAATTTTATGCATATTTTTATGCACGCAGACAAGCACACAATGTATCCATTGAAACAACACGTTCTCACTTAAACGCCAATTTTCCTCACAATTGTTTCCCTCCTGAGCTTCAAGCCTCTGTAGTTTAACACAGCTCCACAGAACTGCTGGCATCAGCAGACAGGACGTGGTGGCTATCTCCACATCTGAGAAAGGCAGTGCACCGGTACAACGCCACTGAAAAACCTCCAAGATAATCGTGATCTTTCTTCTCCATGGGCGCCAACACCAGGCTATCTCAGACTCCAGAACACAGGCTCAGCACAGCAGCAGTGTATGGGCGGCTTTGGGTCGTGACGTCATCCTGCCACAATGGCGGCCTTGATAAACGTATCAGTCTCGTTTTTCTCCGACATTAAGCATCGGGAATGTAATCTTCCATCTCTGTCAAATGTAACTGGTGGTTTGTGAGGTGAAGGAAGAGAGAGAGAGAGGATAGACTCTGTTGAATAAGTTGTAATGCAGAAAAGGGGCTGGGCAACCACAGAATGTGAGGTTATTATACTGTCCTTAAGTGGTTTTCTTGTCGCTAACTAGATCAAGACGTTCAACTGCACAAATATGGTCTAAAACCACCTGGAAATTATGTTCGAACTGCTTCACACATCACGTTATATCAACACAGAAGAAAGCACAATCCAAAACAACGGCAAGACAACAACAACAACAAAAAGATATTACATAGATTAAAACTAAGTGGAGTTCTTCATACGGCCCCATGGACGTTTTCAATTCTGGATTTCACTTCAATGCTGATTATGTGATCTCTGAACACGATACCAAGAAGTTAGCGCAGCCATACCATCTCCATTGCCTGAATCTTTATGTCAGTGTCTGCTGTTATGGTCCACGTTTCACATGCGTACAAAACTATGGACATGACCAGGAAACACATCCGCCTTATTTTAGATCTGACGGCGATGCTCTTGTCATTCCAGACGACTTCTAGTTTGGTCATTGCAGCTGTGGTCTGGACTATCCTGGAGAGAACTTCAGAGTTCTATCCTTCATACAACAGTATTTTATCTCCCAAATATGAACAGTCTCAATTTTCGTGTTGTCTATGGTAGTGTCTGTGTTGATGTCATTGGCACTAGTTGTCATCCATCAACTGGGCCAAAACGTGAAAAGCAGCAATCAACTGTAAGATGCTATTTACTCACTGACATTTTTGTTATGGAGAAAGAAATTATTTGGAACAATTAGCCAATTTGCTTGTACCTGTGTGACGAAGTATTTCGCTACGTTTTCTTTTTCAGAAGGCGTACTTATCTACTTTGTTTCTTGTATACTTTGAAAAAATACACACTTTTGAAATCACGATCAAACTTTCAAAAATGAATCAAACAACTTCAACGACACTTGTTATGAAAGGACACATAACAATTAGATCAGCATTTCTTAAAAAAAATATTTCATCATGCATTAAGTTTGTGCAACTAGTATGAAACATATAAAGTGGTATACAATACAATACAATGCACAGGTGTGTATGAGTATGTGTGTGCGTGTATATGTATATGTGTGTAATCTGTATTTTCCAATGTTTTATTTTATCGATTTTCCTCCTTTTACTGGTTTAATTTATTGGTAAAGGTTGTAATAATGTAGTATTTCAGTATAATCATTAAGAAATTTGTTCTTAGATAGATGGCTTGATGAAA
>CM054150.1:35153813-35158813 GCA_028751875.1 Rapana venosa
CATGTTACTTGATCTGACTGAGTGTTGTTTGGGGATATCTTGTCAGTACAGTGCATCAACTACTTACTGGCTATTTCTGGACACCATTTAGAACTGTTTGTAGCAGATGGGTTAAACATTGCAATCAAAGGTTCCATTTCCGTGTGTGTGTGTGTGTGTGTGTGTGTGTATGTGTGTGTGTGTGTGTGTGTGTACACCCATGACCACACGACGCTGGGGTGGACAGAAATATTTACATTCTGCACCTACATCATCAATGCTAGCCAACTTCAGACTAAGAATAATAATAAAAGCTGTCCTAAATCCAGCACACTCAGAGAAAGAAAATTTGGTTAGCATGGTATCACCGTTGACATCACCATCGGCATTTCCGTGATGTTTTGTTTGGGTTTTTTTCTTTTCTCACCCTGTTTCTTTCCTTCCACCAATATCTGCCACATCCTTCACCTTCACCTTCACCTATCCAATAATCCTGAAGATCGTGGGGGCGCCACTGAAGAGTTTGCTACCATCATGCATCTCTCTCTCTCTCTCTCTCTCTCTCTCTCTCTCTCTCTCTCTCTCTCTCTCTCTCTCTCTCTCTCTCTCTCTCTCTCTCTCTCTCTGTAGGATCTCCCTTAGATATAGGCAGGGCGAAATTTTGCTGCGTAAATTTTGTGTTTAAATTGCCAAATAAACCAGCACCATGCCAGTTGTCGGGTTACCAACAACGCTGGAAGTGACGCTAGGTGCCGTGCTGCAACAACACTGCATCACCTCATGGAAGGTCTGTGGTGAAGGCGAGCAAACGACTGTTGTGCTTCGACTGAAGGCTGGCTCAAGTGATGGGAACATGGCGGGTCAACAAACACCTGTGTACTTCCGCAGAAAGCCGCCCAGTCAGACCAACAGGGACCGACGAAGGACAGAGGAGAGGAGAGGAGACAGGCAGAGGAGAGGAGGCGGGCAGAGGAGAGGAGACAGACAGAGGAAAGGCAAGAAGACAAGGCAAGTGCATTGTTCCCATTCGAAACTTCGCCAAGTTTGTTTATGCCAACACCCCCCATCACCCAGTCTGTCTCACACACCAACACCCCAGCCTCTCCAAATCACACGCCTTTGCAATCGCTGCTTCCCACACATGATTATCGCCGTGCGTCAGGTGCTGTCACAGTATTGGAAGCTGACACAGTGGCTGAACAACAAGGTGGAATTGACCTGGTTGAGGTGCCTGTACCTGACATTACGATGGAGGGGGAGGACTGTGACGAATATCTAGATCAGATTCGGGATGCAGGCTACAGTGGAGATACTATAAAGAACTATGTGGGTGGGCTGAGAAACAGATCCCTGCAGAGAAATCTCAGGGACGTTTCTAGAAACAAGGACTTTCTTAATGTGTATACCTCTGATGAAATACCTGATACTATCATTTGTGAAAGTGAAGATATGATTTTTCAGTTTATCTGGACAGATGACACTTACAACCCTGCTGATTACTTTTGGTTTGCAAAAAAGAACACCAGGCAACTGACTCGGGAGGAAAAAGACATTTATTCCAAGCTGCAGCTGTGGACACCTGCCGATCGTGACAGAATCAAAGACAGAATTAGTGCTGGACTGGGTGTTTTACATGTTATGATGGATGCTATCAGATGTTTTCTGGGTTAGAAGTGACTGTGGTTGCCTGTATATGTGCGTGTGTGTGTGTGTGTGCATGCGCACCCTCTTGTGCGTGCGTGCACCGTGTGTGTATATGTGTGTGTTGTGTATGTTCGTGCGTGTGTGTGTGCGTGCGTGTGTTTGTGCGTGCGTGCGTGCGTGTTCGTGCGTGTGTGTGTTCGTGCGTGTGTGTGTGCGTGTGTGCATGCATATGTGTGTGCATATGTGTGTGTGTAGAGAGAGAGAGAGAGAGAGAGAGAGAGAGAGAGAGAGAGAGAGAGAGAGAGAGAGAGAGAGAGAGAGAGAGAGAGAGAGAGCAAAACAGGAGGTTAGGCATATTGTGAGTTAGGTTTTTCACGTGTTGGAAAGAGCATGAGTTACCCGATCAGATGGAATGTAGGGACAGGAAGCCCTGTCACAGACTCGGTGTTTAAATGATGTTTGTGGTTGTTGTTACCCTCCCCCCCCCCCTTTCCCCATTAGCAATGGGCGAAAGTGTTAGGCACCAATTCATCTGAATCGCAATGTAAAACACTTCACCATGTCGTGGAATCCATGCCATGTCGACCATTTGGGCTGTAGAAATGATACATCTGTATTTCTGAAAATACGTGTTTTGTGCCCAGTCCCCTTCCCACTGTCCCCTTGTAAATGGGCTTTAACAGCTTATTACAATAAAATATTGTCATTGTCATTGTCTCTCTCTCTGTAGAATAAAAATGCACAGTTTTCCACTACAGATCCCCTACCCACGCAGAACATCTTGCGCACACGTTAAAATCCTGTTCCGCTTTTCGTAAGAGTAGGCCATTGTGTGCCGGTGGGAACAGATGAGAGAGTTTACAAAACCACACACACAACGGGGACTGGATGTAAAAAAAAAGCACATAAGCGCTTATTCCATTATCCTCGACATAAAAGAATAAAATAAAATTTAAAATTAAAGATACACCCCCCCAAAAAAAAAAACCCAACAACACCACACACACACACACACACACACACACACACACACACACACACACACACACACACACACAACAACAACAACAACAACAACAACAACAACAACAACAACAAAACCCTACCCCCAAAACCAAAAGCCAACACATACCATTTCCCGTCTCAGCGTTTCCATAGCTATGTCAATGGAGCTCTTTTTGCGACAGTTCTCGTTCTTGTCGTTCTGGCTGCGGCAAGTGATGGCCCCTGGCTGATCGGGACACGAAGGAGAAGGAGGAGAAGAAGAAGGAGAAGATGAAGGAGAAGGAGAAGGAGTAGGCCCCCATCTTTCTCTCAATGCTCGTGCCGATTCCAGACGAGATTGGTAAAACGCTCTGCAGGCATTGGAGAGTTCTATAGGATCCGAATGGCACTGAGATGCTGGGTCTGCGCAAGAGGGTGTCCGTAAGGCGGCGACTAGTGAATCCATGTTTTCTGGACTTGGTTGCTGCCAGTCGCTTCAGTGATGTCTGAAACATGATTTTTAAAAAACAACAATTTGGATTATTTCCTTGTTTGTACTTGCAGTACGGGATAGCTCAGTGGTCAGAAACTCGCTTTCCCCCAGCCAAGTTAAGCAGCATCGAGCGAGGTTACCACTTGGATGGGTGACCGTTTGCGCGCCTTGGCTTCAGTACAGTTCCCTTAGTTCACCCAGCTGTAAATGGGTACCTGCCCTCTTTAGGGTCAGGGAAGGTAAAGCAGCGAGGGAGAGGAGATGGGCGCCGCCATCAATATGCTGGCCCTAGAGAAGTGAGGTCTCTGACACTTCGCTCCCCTACGACCTTATAGGTTATGGGACTCCTTTTTCTTTTTTACCTTTTTACTTGTAGTGGTTGTTGTTGTTGTTGTTTGGTTGTGTTGATGGAGGTGGTGTGTGTGTGTATGTATGTGAGAGACAAACAGACAGACAGACAGACAGATTATTACATGTGTATATATATATATATAACAACCGTGCATTTCCTTGCTTGCTTGCTCGCTGCATACACACACATACCTATACCCAGTTTGGATTTTATTCTCAGAAAAAACCCACATCACAGCAAAACCAACAAAACACAAATACCGATATATAATAATTATAACATATAACAACCAGAAAATCTAGTCAGTCAGCCACATACTATACAATACTATAGTCGAACAATGCCCCCCTGTTTATTTTCTTTTCATTGTCATTTGGTGTTGAGTGTCGCTTCACCCGCCAACCTTCCAATATTGACACAAACTTGAAGAGGGGAAGGACGAGTTCTAAGCAAACAAACCCCAGTAAGCCGCTAAATTAAAGGGCCACTTTCGCGGAACAGTATCAACACGCCTGGAAAATCAACACCGTCTGCTATCTGTCTATCTACTCTGTACTCTCCTCCATCCTCTCCTTCTCTCTCTCTCTCCCCCCCCCCCCCCTCCCTGTCTACTCTATCCTCTCCTCCATCCCCTCCTTCTCCTCCCCCCTCCCTATCTTCTCTGTCCTGTTCCTCCACCCCCCCCCCCCCCCCCCCCCCCCCCCCACCCCTGTGAATTACAGACACAGATACAGAGAGGAGTTTCTGGTTTTTTCAGAAACATTTTAAAAAGTGCATGCCTGCGCGCGCTGGTGTGCACATGCGTGCATGTATGAAGGTGCACAGGTGTGCCACACATTCATACATACAATACATACATACATACTTACATATATACAATACATACATACATACATACTTACATTCATACTTACATTCATACATACATACATACATACATACATACATACAATACATACATTCATACTGACATTCATGCTTATATATATATATATATATATATATATATATATATATATATAGAGAGAGAGAGAGAGAGAGAGAGAGAGAGAGAGAGAGAGAGAGAGAGAGAGAGAGATAGATAGATAGATAGATACGTAAAGATGACACCATTCATATACATACATACATACATACATACATACATACACACACATACATACACATACGTACAGATGACACCACTGACTCATATACATACAATGATACATACACACATACATACATACAATGATACATACACACATACATACATACACACATACATACATACATACACACATACATATATTATATATAATAGGTATACATATATACTAACATACATTAATACACACATACACACACACACACTCTCTCTCTCTCTCTCTCTCTCTCTCTCTCTGTCTCACACACACACACACACACACACACACACACACACACACACACACACACACACACACACACACACACACACAGGGGATGAAAAGAAAAGGGAGTTTGTCAACAACAAACAGGTTTAGTGCAGAACACGTTGCAAGGTCACAGCGCCTCAACAGGTGAGGA
>CM054150.1:35173813-35198813 GCA_028751875.1 Rapana venosa
CAGCTTGTGCATCTGTTGTAGACAAGCAGAGAGAGCAGGGAGTAGTATAGAGAGAGATCACGAGAGATGAGACGACGAGAGAAGAGTGTGCATGAGAGAGAAGAGAGAGAGAGGAGAGGAGAGAGAGAGAGAGAGAGAGAGAGAGAGAGAGAGGAGGTTGTCGAAGTGTGATAAAACATGTCAGAGATGTGTGTGTATATGTGTGTTTGTGGTGTGTGTTGAGTGTGTGTGTATAAAAGGTAGGTGTCTGTGTGTGCGTGTGAAAGGGGTGTGTGTGTGTGTGTGTGTGCGTGTGTGTGAAAGTGATGTGGTGGGGGAGGGTGGGGGAGGAGGGGGGAGGGGGGAGAGTGATGTGTGTGTATGTGTGTGTTTGTGTGTGTGAGTGTGTGTGTGTATAAAAGGTAGGTGTTTGTGTTGGCTGTGAAAGGGTGTGTGTGTGTGTGGTGTGTGTGTGAAAGTGATGTGTGGGGGAGGGTGGGGGAGGATGGGGGAGGGGGGAGAGTGATGTGTGTGTATGTGTGTGTGTGTTTGTGTTTATGTGAAAGGTGGTTGTGTGTATGTGTTAAAGTCAAAGCCAAAGTCTTTTTTTTTTTAATTTCCAGATGATACATTGAATAAACTATGCATTTGGCTTTTTTTTCGTTTTTTCATCAAGCCATGTAATCTGCGCGCGTGCGTGCGTGCGTGCGTGTATGTGTGTGTGTGTGCGTGAGTGCGTGTATGTGTGTGTGCGTGCGTATGTGTACGTGCATGCGTGCGTGTGCTCGCGGGCGGGTATGTAGGTGTGTGCGTATGGTACTCCCTTCAATAATATTGTGTTCTATCTTCGTCTCCCCCCCCCCCCCCCCCCCCCCCCCCCCCCCCCCCCCCCCCCCCCCCCTCTCCCCCCCCCCCCCCCCCCCCCACCCTCATCTTCCATCCCATTCAGAAGACTGTGGTTCTTCTCGTATTCCTAGCTGGTGTTCCCTTTTTTCTTGCTGTCTATTTTTAAAATTTTATTTTCTTAAAGTCTTCTGCTTCTGGCTTTTTTTTCTTCTTTTTTCTCTTCTTTCGTTTTCTTTGTTTCTGTTTGTTCCCAGTCTGCATCCGTCTTTTACGTCTTCTTCTATTCGTCTCTCTCTGTTTCTTCTTCTTCTTCTTCTTCTTCTTCTTCTTCTTCTTCTTCTTCTTCTTTTCTTCTTCTTCTTCTTCTTTTCCTCCTCTTTTGTTCTTGATCTTGTTCTTGTTCTTGTTCTTCTTCGTGGTCTTTTTCTTCTACTTCTTTCCCCTCCTCCTCCTCCTCCTCCTTCTTCTTCTTTTCCTTCTTCTTCTTCTCCTCCTTCTTCTCCTCCTCCTCCCTCCTTCTTCTTCTTGTCTTTCTTCTTCTTCTTCTTCTTCTTCTTCTTCTTTTCTTCTTCTTCTTCTTCTTCTTTCTTTTCTTCTTCTTCTTTCTTCTTCTTCTTCTTCTTCGCATTCTTCTTCTTCTTCTTCTTCTTCTTCTTCTTCTTCTTCTCTCCTCCTCCTCCTTCTTCTTCTTCTTGTCTTTCTTTCTTCTTCTTCTTCTTCTTCTTCTTTCTTCTTCTTCTTCTTCTTCTCTCTTCTTCTTCTTTCTTCTTCTTTCTTCTTCTTCATCATCATCATACCTGGGAATTCCCATGAGTCCGTAAATAACACATTGCGCGAACAGTTTTACATGTATGACTGTTTTCAAGTACCTCGGCATATAGGTAGCCATACTCAACTTCAGAGGATTTCCTTTTCTCTTTTTTGATGGCGAGCATTGATTGTTATGCTGAGAGTTTGTCATAGGGGAAGAAAACAATCACATCATAACATTTCTTAAAGCATAACAACAATAATTTTATAATGGAGGCCTTGCAACTCTGCTTACAACAATAATCGATTCAACAAAAGATGTCAAGGACGATGATGATGAACACAATCTCAACATAATATTTCAAAATCATAACAACAATTTAGAACCTAGACCATGGAACTAGGCACACAACAATTCTTAACAAAAGATGTCAAGGATAATGAAGACAACCTCAATATAAAACATGTCAAAGCAGAACAACAGTATTTTATCATGTTAACTCTTGGAACTCTGCTCACAGCAAGAACCAATCAACAAAAGATGTCACGGATGATGATGATGATGGTGGTGGTGATGAGGGTGATGATGATGATGATGGTGATGATGATGATGATGATGAGGAGGAGGAGGAGGAGGAGGAGGGTGATGATGATGATGATGATGATGATGACGACGACGACGACGATGATGATGATAACAATCTCAACATAAAACTTGAAAGCATAACAAACAACATTTCGGCCAGCTCCTCGCCCAGACCTCCGAGGTTCACCAATGGTGAGATGAATTTTGTGTATGCGACTGGTTTTGCCCACCATGAAGGTAGCCGCATTCCGACTTCGGAGTTGCATTCTGGGTATACGCATGTTCGCGTTTCCGTAACCCACCAAACGTTGACATTAATTGCGGGATCTTTAACGTGCATAATGAATCTTCTGCATGCGTATGAATTATACACGAAGGGAATTAAGGCACTGCCAGGTCTGCGCTTGAAGCTGACCAGGGAGATCGTAAAAACGGCCACTCATAATTCGCCAAACGTCTCCTAGATTCGAACCCACGACTTCATAGACTCATGGAATTGAAGACGATCGGTCTGAACCACTTGGCTTTTGGCCCAGGCCAAAAGCTGTGTCAGTTATTGATGTCAGCTAGTTGCCAAGGCCTACACTAAAATGTTGTCATGTTGTAAAATGTGTTGAGATTGCCTTCAGCCAGGACAAGCTCTTAACATAACAACCTGCACTCTCCTTTCAAGGACAGAAAATAAATCCTCTGAAGTCGGAGTATGGCTGCCTATATGGCGCGGTACTTAAAAACAGTCATACACGCAAACTTTCTGATTCAGTAGTGTGCAATTTCAATCTCAACAGTGATTCCTACCTAGGTGGGGTGAGTGAGTCAAAGAGTGCAGACTCTCAGAGTGTTAAACTGGGGAACGCACAACAACAACAACAACAAGAAACAACAACCACTCGGCTATAGCGAGTGTTTAACTGGGGAACGCACAACAACAGCAACAACAACAACAACCACCACTCGGCTATAGCAGTCCACCACATCTACAATGGGAAAAGTAGGTCCTTGAGTTTGAACTTTTCAGCCATGATAGGCTAACTAACAACAAGTTTTCTTTTACAGCCTCGACGCGCGCGGTCAGCAGCTTTGGCCTTCTCAACCTCATCGCCTCTTATTAATTTCATTCTTCAGGTCAAGCGCCTATGCTCTCAGCAAAGCAACAGAGGATAACCACCAAGGTCCAAGTTGTTTAGTTCTAATGTGTGACCAGTTAGGCCTGGTTTGTGGTCAGTGTGGTCAAGTCTACAAGCAGTAGTAGCCTAGCTGGTCTCCCTTCACTCACCCTTTTGTTCCCCCTTCCTCCCTCATCCCCCCCCCCCACCCCTCCCATTTCCTGTGACTTGCTTTCAGTCTGGGATCAAGGCACCTTCTTCTACTTCTTCTATTTGGGTCACAGGGGGGGGGGGGGGGGGGGGGGGGGGTAATCAAGGTTAAAGTAGCCCTGTGAGAAAACTTGAACTGAATTTAATAGGCAGGGTGAATACGTGTGGGGGGGTGTGGGGGAGGGGCGAAGGGGGGGGGGGGGGGAGTTAGGAGGGTGAAGGGTGGATGAATATTGAGAGAGAGAGGGGAGAGAGGGGGGGGGGTGGAGGGAGGAGAAGGGGGTAGGGAGAGGGAGAGAGGGGGGGGGGAGAGGGAGGGGGAAGGGAAAGATAGAGAGGGAGAAAGAGAGAGATGGAGAGAGAGAGAGAGAGAGAGAGGAGAGAGAGAGAGAGAGAGAGAGAGAGAGAGAGAGAGAGAGAGATGAGGTTACTCACAGAGACATAGAGACTGAGAGGAGGGGTGGGGGGGCCGTACTCAGAGAGAGAGAGCGAGAGAGATGAGGAGGAGAGAGAGAGAGAGAGAGAGAGATGAGAGAGAGAGGAGAGGAGAGAGAGATGAGGAGAGTGAGAGAGAGAGGAGAGAGAGGAGAGAGAGAGAGTGAACAATTTAAAAAAACTTTTTTTTTTATTTTTTACTACACATTTGTATCAAGGTTAAACTTCCCCTGTGACAGACAGTGAAGTAAGCAAGGTGAACAGGGGAGAGGGTGAAGGATGGATGAGGGAGGTAGACCTTACACAGAGACAGAAAGGGGAGAGAGAGAAAGAGCGAGAGAGAGAGAGAGAGAGAGAGAGAGAGAGAGAGAGAGAGAGAGATAACGATAACGAAGATTTATTCCATAATAATAATAATAATAAATGAAATTTGTATAGTGCTATATCTTGCAAAGACAAATCAGAGCGCTTGCATTCAACATATTCTTACAGAGTCATGCAGCCAATAACTATCAAAAGCTTAAACAAAATTCAAATGTACACACACACACACACACACACACACAGGTTGTAGGCTTTGGCAGGGTAATGGGATTTGGGCTGTTGAAGGCAGGGGCAGTTTTGAGATGAAAGAGGGAAAAAGTTAGGTTTGAAACAAATATGTCTTGAGGCTGGATTTATATGTGTCATATGTAGGCCTCTGTCGAAGAGAGAGAGGAAGGTTGTTCCAGATGGATGGACCAGAAATAGAGAAAGAGCGACGACCAACGGTGGACTGGTTGAATCTAGGTATTCGTAAGCACAAGGTATCTGCAACAGAGCGGAGGGAACGAGAAGGAGTGTACAGGTGAAGACATTCACAGAGGTAGGAGGGTGCTGTTTGGTGGAGACATTTGTAACAGAGGGTACTGATCTTATAGTTTACTCTCTGTGGCACAGGCAACCAATGGAGAGATCGCAAGAGAGGAGTAATGTGTTCAGATTTTTTCTTTCTGTGGACTAGGCGAGCTGCAGAGTTTTGTATACGTTGAAGGGAGTGGATAGATGTTTCTGGCAGAGAAGCTAACAGAGAATTGCAATAGTCCAGACGTGAGAGAATGAGAGACGCAACAAGTTTGGATGTCGCATCAGTGGGACAGGTACTTTCGAATTGCACTGATACGCCTAATTGATAGTAGCAGGACTGGCAGGTCTGGGTGATGAATTTTTGCATAGAGAGTGTGTTGTCGATAACAACTCCTAGATACATCACAGCAGTGGACAGAGGGACCGATGTATTGCCGAGTTCTATTGAAGTTGTTGTAATGGAAGAGAGTTTGTGTTTGGTCCCTACAAGCATGGCTTCGGTTTTATCTGCGTTTAACTGTAACTTGTTTTGTATCATCCAGTTTTGGATATCTTGAAAGCAGTAGGCCATCTTTGTCAAGACAGAAGGCAGATTTTCAGGTGTAACACTACTTTGAATCTGAGAGTCATCTGCATAAAAGTGATAGTTGATATGATGACGGTTTATTATATGTGATAGTGGAGCAGTATAGAGAGTGAAAAGAACAGGGCCGAGAACTGATCCCTGCGGGACACCACATTCCAGTTTGGCAGGTATTGACTGTATCTTGTTTACTGCGACTGTCTGGAATCGGTCAGTGAGGTATGAACTGAACCAGGAGAGGGCTGTGCCAGTAACACCGAATGTTTTTTGAAGACGGGAGAGAATTGAATGGTCAATAGTATCGAAGGCTGCAGATAAGTCGAGTAGAGTGAGAAGGGAGATTTTCCCCGAGTCAGAAGCAAGTAGAAGTGTATTTAGGGTATGGACTAGGGTAGTTTCAGTGTTATGGTTGACGCGATAGGCAGACTGAAACTCAGGAAGAAGACTGTTGGAGAGAAGGTGGTTATTGAGCTGTTTTAGAACTACTTTTTCAAGGACTTTAGAGATGAAAGGTAGGTTGGAAACAGGTCTATAATTCTTCAGAATGTTAGGGCCAAGGTCATGCTTTTTGAGTAGAGGTGTAACTATTACAGTTTTGAGAGTTGATGGAACATTTCCTGAAACAAGAGATGAGTTTACTATTTTCGTGATAGCGGGTATAAGCTGTGGTAGGCACTGTACAAAAAGAGAAGCAGGTATGGGATCGAGGTCGCATGTTTTATAGTCATTTCTTTCAGAATTGTCGTAATTTCTTTCTCACTTGTTGGTTCGTACCCCGTTTGGACCGGAAATTTTTCCCCCATCCATTAGACCATGAGTGGTGGTCTGGGCGCTAGTCTTTCGGATGAGACGATAAACCGAGGTCCCGTGTGTTACACGTAATTATTTAGCGCACGTAAAAAAAACCCACGGCAACAAGAGAGTTGTCCCTGGCAAAATTCTTAGAAAAAAGCCACTCTGATAGGGAAACAAATACAGCTGCAGAAAAAAAAAAAAAAAGGGTGAAAGGGTGGCGCAGCGCTAAGTGGCGACGTGTTCTCCCGCTCTCCCCGGGGAGAGCAGCCCGAATTTCACGGAGAGAAATCTGCCATGACTTAAAGTGGTATGAAATAAAATCTGAGCGCTTTGATTTGTTGCTTTACAAGATTCAGCGCTATATAAATTCCATACATTATTATTATTATTATTATGAAAGAAAAGGAGAGGAGTACCAGAGAATTGGGGATCAGGAACTGCAGGCTGGAAAAGAGTCTGATCCAATCTGGAACGGATGTTACGGATTTTGTCAGAAAAGAATGCAGAAAATATAGAAGGAAGTTCAGAGTGGTTGTGGATGGAAGGCAGAGGGCTTGCCTTCACAGATCCAAGAAGAGTAGATGTGAGGGAAAAGAGAGATTTCATAGACGTGGCATCAAGAACTTGAGAAAAGAGTAGTACTTTGTTTTTTCTGAAAGAATTAAAGATTTGACTTTGTTGATTTGTTTTCGGAAGAGCTGTTTGTTGATTTCCGTTTTTGTTTTTCGCCACTGCCGCTCTAGCTGCCTGCGTTTGCGCTTTGCAACCAGGATGTCGTGGGTGTACCATGGTGCACAGAGCCTGTCGGGCAGGAGACGGTCAGTGGGAGGTGCATGCTCATCAAGCAGTTGGCTGAGAACAGTATAACAGTATATATTCCATAAGGCCATAGCCCCATTGGAAGGGGATAATTACAGATCATCATGTGCAACTACACACAGCATGATTATAATCAAACATAATATGGGTCTCAGCTGTTTGCTTTAGCCAGTTAAACAACTTCTTCTTTTGACAGATTTATAAAGAAACATACCAAGATTATGCATAACAGTCTGATTTGATGATTTCAAAAGCAAAACTAGAAAGAGCGAGACAGACACAGAGAGAGAGAGAAAGAGAGAGAGGGAGGGAGAGGGAGAGAGAGAGAGAGAGAGAGAGAGAGAGAGAGACAGACAGACAGACAGACAGAGAGTGTGTGTGTGTGTGTTTGTGTGTGTGTGTGTGTGTGTGTGTGTGTGTGTGTGTGTGTGTGTGTGTGTACGTGTGTGTGTGTGTGTGTGTGTGTGTGTGTGTGTGTGTGTGTGTGTGTGTGTGTGTGTGTGTGTGTGTGTGTGTGTGTGTGTTCAGTTGATTACGCATCTTTTCTGCAGTTTCGAGCTGTCTTTTTTCTTTTACTCCCCTTTTTCTTTATCTTTTTTTTTCGCCAGTGTTTTTGTTGCTGTTTGTTGTTCTTCTTTTCTTGTTTTTTTCTCTCTTTATTTGGCCTGCTTGTGTGTCCTTGGTTTTGTTTGTTTGCTTGTTTGTTTTGAGGAGGGGGGGGGGGGGGGGGGGGAGAGAGGGGTCACTTTTTGTTCCGTTGGATGGGTGTTTTGTTGCTGTTGTTTTTGTGGAGGTGGTTTTGTTTTGTTTTTTGTTAGCATTTTTGTTTTGGTTTTGTTTATCTTGTGCTTTTCTGTTGTTTTCTGTTGTTGTTGGTTTTGTTGTCTTTTTTAAGGGGGAGCATGCTGTTGGAAGGGGGTGTTGTTTGGCTGCTTTGTTTTGTTTTTAGGTTTGTTTGTCTGTCTGTTTGTTTGTTTGTTTGTTTACTTGTTTGTTTGGTGGGTTTTTTTGGTATTTGGCCTTTCGAAGTGTCTGTTCTTTTTTGTTATGTCTTGTGCCCTTTTCGTTCTTGACCTGTCTGTCCACACACACACACACACACACACACACACACACACACACACACAAAAGCGCGCGCACACACACACACACACACACACACACAAGCGCACACACACAAAAGCGCACACACTTACACACATATGCACACACACACATATATACACACACAAACACACACACACACACAAAAGCGCGCGCGCACACACACACACACAAGCGCACACACACAAAAGCGCACACACTTACACACATATGCACACACACACATATATACACACACAAACACTAACACACACACACACACACACAGAGAAACGCACACACTTACACACATACGCACACACACACTAACACCACACACACACACACACACACACACACACACACACCACACACACACACACCACACACACACACACACACACACACACACACACTAACACTAATACCACACACACTCGCACACACTCATTTACAATTAATGCACGTACACATACACACGTTCCCACAGTCTGTCTGTCCTGTCTGTCTGTCTCTCTCAATCTCTCTCTCTTCTCTCTCCCTCCCTCCTCTCTCTCTCACTCTCTCTCTCCTTCCCTCCCTCTTTCTCTCCCTCCCTCTCTCTCTCTCCCTCTCCCTCCTTCTCCCTCCCTCCTCTCTCTCTCTCCCTCCTTCCTCCCTCCCTCCTCTCTCTCTCCCTCTCTCTACCTGTGTTGTGTGTGTGTGTGTGTGTGTGGTGTGTGTGCGTGTGTGTGCGTGCATGCGTGCGCGCGCATGGTTTTGAAATCTGTTGTTCATTATGTTTAAGGAGAGTTGCATGCCTGTAAATGATTGAGTGCAAGCGCTTCGATTTGTTTGTTTTTTTACAAGATTCAGCGCTATATAAATTCCATATATTATTATTATTATTATTATTATTATTATCTCTCTCTCTCTCCTTCTCTCTCTCTCTCTCCCTCCCTCTCCTTCCCTCCTCTCTCTCCCTCCTCCCTCTCCCTCCCCCCCCTCTCTCTCTCTCTCTCTCCCTTCTTTCTCTCTCTCTCCCCCCCATCTCTCTCTCTGTGTGTACAGGGTAACAAGGGTCGGGCATTGACAATGATTTCGTTTGATCCTCCATCAGTCAATACAACTGAAGTAACCTCTAGGCCGTTCTCACACAACGTGCTGGGCTCTTAAGGGCTCCCTCACACACACACACACACACACACACACACACACACACACACACACACACACACACACACACACACACACACACACATACATACATACACACACACACAAACACACACTACACACATTAAGTCTTTCGGATGAGACTATAAACCGACGCCCCGTGTGTGCGAACGCATGCAGAACATCTTGCGCACACGTTAAATCCGGTTCCGCTTTTCGAAAGAATAGGCCATTGTGTGCCGGTGGGAACAGATGACAGAATTTACAAAACCGCATACACACGGGGACTGGATGTAAAAAAGCACATAAGTGCTTATTCCATTATCCTCGATATAAAAGAATAAATAAATAAAATAAATACACACACACACAGAGCTTAGGGCTCGCTCTATCTGAGCTGAGCCCTACAGCATTTGGGGTTCCTTTTCACTCCAGAGTTTAGGGTTCCCTTTCACTGGGCTACAGGGTTGAGGGTTCCCTTTCACCCCAGGGTTGAGGGTTCCCTTTCTTACTACAGAGTTTAGGGTTCCCTTTCACTAGGCTACAGGGTTGAGGGTTCCCTTTCTTACTACAGAGTTTAGGGTTCCCTTTCACTAGGCTACAGGGTTGAGGGTTCCCTTTCAACTCAGGGTTGAGGGTTCCTTTTCACTACAGAATTTAGGGTTCCCTTTCACTAGGCTACAGGGTTGAGGGTTCCCTTTCACTCCAGGGTTGAGGGTTCCCTTTCACTCCAGGGTTGAGGGTTCCTTTTCACTACAGAGTTTAGGGTTCCCTCACACTACGGACTTCAGGGTTCTTTTCACACTGCAGATTTAAGCGGGTTCACACACGTGTCATGGTTTAGGGTTTGCTTGCACTACAGAGTTTAGGGTTCCTTTTCACTACAGGGTTTATGGATTTCTTACAATGCAGGATCTAGGGTTTCCTTACATTACAGAGTTTAGACTTTCTTAAACTACAAGGTTTAGTGATCTTCGCACTAAAGATTTTAGGGTTTCTTACGATAAATAACTTAGTTATTCTTACAGTATACTGCAGAGTTTATGGTTTCTTTGCACCAAAGAGTTTAGGGACATCCCTACAACACAAAGTTTAGCGTTCCCTTACACTAAAGGGTTTAGGGCTCCTTTGCAATACAGAGTTTAGGGTCCCCTTTCACTACAAGGGTTCAGGGTTCCCTCACGTAGCAGAGTTTAGAGTTCCATAACGCTACAGGGTTTAGGGTTCTTAGGCACTGCAGAATATAGGTTTTCCTGTCAATAATACAGGGTTTAGGAACTTCCCTTACACAGCAGAGTTTAACGTGCCATCATTCTATAGGATGTAAGGCTTCCTGACACTACTTCACCCACACACTTACTTACGCATGTAGCTATACACAAACATGTGACGTACACGAGCGCAAGTGCACAAACACACACACACACACGCGTGCACGCGCGTGCGCGCGCACACACACGCACACACTTACACATCTTCACCTTCACCTATCCCGGAGACCCATGAAGGGGGGAGAGGGGGGGGGGGGAGACACCACTGAATATTTTGCAACACACACACACACACACACACACACACACGTTAGATAAAAGTACGAATTCCTCAGTGGGGAAAGATGCCTGGGGGAAGCGGGAGGGGGGGGGGGGGGGGGGGGGGGAGGAGGACCTATCAGTATAAATAGCATCCCCACTTTTTGGAAATGGTGTGCTAGGAATTCCCTCTTTTCTATCCCTCTCTTTGTTTCTACCTTGTTTCTTGTCGTCCTGTCACCTCCATCTTGGGTGTGTTTTTTCCCTTTTTCTTTTCTTTCTTGTTCAATTCTCCTGTCTTTCTTCCAGAAGGATTTAAAAAAAGATAACAATACTCGATCTCCCACGCCAAAGTCGGATGCTTTTGAGCCCGACTTGTTTCGCATTTAACGGCAGCGCAACACCGTTTTTTTGGAATCATAATTATGTCAGACAACGATAGTTGCTGTGTGAGCGTTCGACGACAACGATGAGGACAACGAAGAAGGAGGAGGAGGAAGAGGAGGAAAAGGAGGAAGAGGAGGAGGAGGAAGAGGCGGAAAAGGAGGACGACGACGACGAGAAGAAGAAGAAGAAGAAGAAGAAGAAGAGAAAGAGAAGAAGAAGAAGAAGAAGAAGAAGAAGAAGAGAGTGCTACTACTATTAGAAGACAGCATCTTGCTCCCAGAAAAGGGTGGTTGACTGAGGATATCGTGTAACATAACCTTTAGCGCCAGTTGACCTCTCGTGCCAATAAGGTCACGTCTTGTCCTCTTCTGTGAGATATCTCCAACAATTTGTCAAATGGGTTTAGGCAGAGAGAGACACAGAGAGAGAGAGAGAGAGAGAGAGAGAGAGAGAGATTACGGGGGGGAAGGGGGGGGGGGGGGGGGATAGAGAGAGATGTCTGTGCCTCTGTGTCTGCCAGGACCACCAAAGTTTGAATTCCCATGAGTGTGTGTGTGTGTGGGAGGGGGGGGGGGGGGGGGGGTGCGTGTGGGTGGGTGGGTAGGTGGGTATGGGTGTGTGTGTGTGTGGGTGTGTTAGTGTGTATGTGTGTGTAAGTGCGCATGGGAGCGCGTGTATATATATATATATATATTATTATATATAATTATATACATATATATAATTATATACATATATAATGTATGTGTGTACACATGTGTATGTGCGTGCGTGCGCGTGTGTGTGTGCGCGCGCGCGCGCGCGTGTGTGTGTAAGTGTTAATGTGTGTGTACGTGTGTGTGTGTGTGTGTGTGTGTGTGTGTGTGTGTGTGTTGTGTGTGTGTGTGTGCGCGCGCGCGCGAAAAGGCGAGCAAGGTGAAGAGTATGAAAGAGAAAGAAAAAGTGAGAGGAAAAGACAGGGGAAGAGAGGAAACAGAGAAAGACAGAAACAGAGAGGTAGAAGACTCACACAAAGAACACAACTATCTAACACTCTGTATAAACATACAAGATACATACACTCGTGACAGACTCTTTCTGCTAAAAACACAGGCACATTCGCACGCACTGCATGTATGCACACACACATACACAAATATGAACGCACGCGCTCGCATGCGCACTTAAATACACACTGTAAGACACACACACACTAACGCACATAACACACTAACACACACACATATACACACTAACAATACTAACACACACGCGCGCGCGCGCACACACACACACACTAACACACATACACATATACACACTAACACATACTAACAAAACACACACTAACACACACACCAACACACACACACACACCTACACACACACACACACACCACGTACCTACCTGCATAACTCAACAACAATCCACATCCATGAACCTTGAAAATTAGATTGGAAAACAACACACACACCCCCAAAAAAAAAACCCCCACCAAAAAACCCCCAACAATTTCAACCAAAAAAACCCACCCTCACCACAAAATACGATTTCTCTCTTCACCTTGCAAAAAACAAAAAATCCCAACAAGTTAGAACTGAACTCACAATCCAATCGACTGGAGTCGACAGAATAATTATTATTTAATGATAGTTAAACCTCGGTCAAAATTAATAATGATCTCGCACCCTTCCTCTCGCTCTCTCTATCTCTCTCGAACACTCTCTCCGCAAAAATGGCGTCTACCTTATTTTTCGCTAACCCACCACCGACCGTGGGTGTCTTTGCGTGCGAGTATGTCATATAAAATATTTTTATATAATACATACACAGACAGAGAGAGAGAGAGAGAGAGAGAGAGAGAGAGGGGGGGGGGGGGGGGGGAGGGAAGGGAGACAATAGCACACACTGTAGGCCTAATGCGTTGTGTTGTCCAGCACTACACTAACCTAAGAACCTTAGCCATTGTCGTCCCCCACCTCCCACTTGTCTCTCTTTTTCCTTTTTCCTTTTTTTTCTATTCTTACTTTCTTCTTATTCCTCTGTCTTTCTGTCTCTGTTTGTCTGTCTGTCTGTCTGTCTGTCTGTCTTTTTCTTCTTCTTCTTCTTCTTCTTCTTCTTCTTCTTCTTCTTCTTCTTCTTCTTCTTCTTCTTCTTTTTTCTTCTTCTTCTTCTTCTTCTTCTTTTTCTTCTTCTTCTTCTTCTTCCTCTGTCTCTCTGTCTCTGCCTGTCAACTTTTCTTCTTCTCCTTCCTCTGTCTCTCTGTTTCTGTCTGTCTGTCTCTCTCTCTCTCAACTCTTCTTCTTCTTCTCCTTCTTCTTCTTCTTTCCCTCCTCCCCCCCCCCCCCCCCCCTCTCTCTCTCTCTCTCTCTCTTTCTATCTCTTTTTCAACTTTCTTCTTCTTCTTCTTCTTCTTCTTCTCCTCCTCCCTCTCTCTCTCTCTCTCTCTCTCTCTCTCTCTCTCTCCTTATCTCTCTCACCCTCTCTCTCTCTCCCTCCCCCCCCTCTCTCTCTCTCTCTCTCTCTTGGGCTTTCAGTTCGTCCATTCAGCTTCTTTAGTCGTTTTTCTTCGACACTTTTTTGCCGATCTAATGACCCGCGCTTTTTGTATGTAGTCGGCTATAGCTGTGTTTACCTTTCCTTGGGAAGAGACTCCCCCGTTAGTGAAGGGTGGGCAAGGGGGGTAGGGGGGGATGGAGGGACCAGGAAGAGAGAGAGAGAGAGAGGGGGAGGGGGAAAGAGAGGGAGGGAGAGAGAGAGAGAGAGAGAGGGGGGAAGGAGAGAGAGAGAGAGAGAGAGAGAGAGAGAGAGAGAGAGGAGAAGAAGAGAGAGAGAGAGAGAGGAGAGAGAGGAGAGAGGAGAGAGAGAGGAGAATATTTATTTTTTTAATGGTTGCAGATAAGCATTCACTTTTTTTTTCATCGGCCCTTGCCTGATTAGGAACTATCAAAACAACAACAAAACAAAACTATAGTGAGAGAGAAAAGAGAGAGAGGAGAGATGAGAGAGAGAGAGAGAGATGAGTGAGAGAGAGGAGAGAGAGGAGAGAGAGGAGAGAGAGAGAGAGGGTGGGGGGGAGAGAGAGATGGGGGAGGAGGGAGGGAGGGAGGGTCAGGAGGAGGTGCAGTGGCGTGGGATAGGGGGGGGGGGGATGGGCGGGGGTTGGGGGGGGGGGGGTGCTAGTGCAGAGAAGAAAGGAGCTTATAGCCAGTGAGTCAGATCAAAAACGGTCTATCAACAAGCTATTACGTTCTATTAAACTTCCCAAAGTTGTTCAATGTGGTGTTAAGCTGAAAGAGGATTGTACGTCGGGTTTGGTACACACCTTTAAAAAAGAACAGAAAAGAAAAGAGAAGACCTATGTGCAATCTGAGACGTAGATAAAGGAAAGAGGCTTGTGTGTGTGTGTGTGTGTGTGGTGTGTGTGTGTGTGTGTGTGTGTGTGTGTGCGTGGCGTGCGTGTGTTGTGTGTGTGTGTGTGTGTGTGTGTGTGTGTGTGTGTGTGTGTGTGTGTGTGTGTGTTTTGTGTGTGTGTGTGTGTGTGTGATGAAAGGAAAATACACAGAGGCATACAGACAGACAGACAGACAGATAGAGAAAGAGACGTAGAGAACGAAAGGGAGAGTTACAATTTGTACAGGGAGTAAAGTATTGGTAGTCCTGGCAAGCAAAGACACAGACAGTCACCCTATCCTCCGAGAAGAAGTGGAAACAGCAGTCAGATCGCTGAAAAAGGGGAAGTCAGCAGGGGCTGACAACATTCCAGCTGAGTTGGTTCAAGCTGGAGGGGAAGCCATGATCAGCGCCCTACTAAGAATCTGCAACAAGATCTGGCAGACAGGAAAATGGCCAACACCATGGACACAGTCACTCATCATCACCCTCCCCAAGAAAGGACATCTACAACAATGCCATAATTACCGCACAGTCAGCCTCATATGCCTCCAAAGCAAGGTCATGCTGCAGATAATATTGAATAGACTGAAGCCACAAGCAGAGACCATCATTGCTGAGGAACAAGCAGGTTTCAGAGCAGGGCGCAGCACAACAGAACAGATATTCAACCTCAGAATACTATGTGAGCGGTACCTTCAACATCAACAAGACCTTTACCATGTATTTATCGATTTTAAGAAGGCATTTGACAGGGTGTGGCATGCAGCTTTGTGGGCAACCATGATTTTGTACAGCATCAATGCAAACCTGATCAGAGTCATCAAACAGCTGTACAGCGAGGCCACCAGTGCAGTGTACTACAACAACAACATTGAATGGTTTCGAACAACAGTTGGAGTAAGGCAGGGCTCTCTACTCTCACCCACTCTTTTCAACATCTTCCTTGAGAGAATCATGGCTGATGCACTGGAACATCATGAAAGATCAGTCAGCATTGGTGGCAGAACGATCACAAACCTCTGCTTCGCAGATGACATTGATGGAATAGCAGGATCAGAAAAAGAGCTTGCCAGCCTAACAGAACACTTGAATAAGGCCTCCAAAACATACGGCATGGAAATCAGTGCAGAGAAGACCAAACTGATGACTAATAACACCAACGGCATTACCACTGATATCAGGGTTAATGACCAGAAGCTGGAAACAGTTCAAAGCTTCAAGTACCTGGGAGCCATTGTATCAGACCAGGGATCCAAGCCAGAAGTAGTATGCAGGACTGCACAGACAATAACAGCACTGTCAAAACTAAACACCATCTGGAGAGATAAAAATATCTCACTTATCTCCAAGATCAGACTAATGCGCTCCCTTGTCATATCCATATTTCTGTATGCCTGTGAATCATGGACCCTGACTGCAGATTTGGAGAGAAGAGTACAGGCAGTGGAGATGAGATGCTTTCGGAGACTCCTTGGCATCTCCTACAAAGACCACATAAGCAACGAAAGCGTGCATAACAGAATCCAGCAAACCATTGGACCCTATGAGAACCTTCTAACGATCGTGAAAAAGCGTAAACTTAAATGGTATGGGCATGTCACAAGATCCAAAGGACTTGCAAAGACAGTTTTACAAGGCACTGTCCAAGGAGGAAGAAGAAGAGGCAGACCAAGGAAGAGCTGGGAGGATAACATCAGCGAATGGACAGGCCTAGAACTCAACAAAACCCTGAGAAAGGCAGAACAGAGAGAGGAATGGAGGGAACTGGTTGTTGAGTGTTTGAGGGTGCCCCCACGGTCGTCAGACTACGGGACAGATAGATAGATAGATAGATAGATAGATAGATAGATAGATAGATAGATAGATAGATAGATAGATAGATAGATAGATAGATAGATAGATAGATAGATAGATAGATAGATAGATAGATAGATAGATAGTCCTGGTATTGGTATTGGTACACGCACTTACATAGGAGAAGACACTGACCTAGCAAAAGGAACTAAAAAAACATAATAATAAAAATAAACCCAGACACAAACAATGAAAGAAAAACAGGTGGGTTGGCGTTGAGAAATCAAGGAATATGTTATGAAGGAAACAACTATACAAAAGAGCAAGTTCAGCTGTCCTTTTATTTTTTTCTTGCTGCTTGATGAACAATCCCCTGTTTTGTATTCTTTATTCCCCCGTGGGGATGCCGGGGGCCTGTCAGTATTAATAGCATTCCCACATTCTGGAAATTCTGTGCTAGGAATTCCCTCTTTTTTGTCCCTCGCTTTGTTTCTGCCTTGTTCCTTTTTCTTCCTGTCATCTCCTTCTTGTCTATTTTCTGCCTAATTGCTCCTTTTTTTGCAAGAAAGACTTGAAAGATAACAATTCTCTCCCACACTTGTGTACTTTAACAATTTTGTACAGATGTTACGTGACAGTCATTTATTTTTCATACCAAAAGACATGAAAAGGATGACAACACACACACGCACATCTTCCACACACACACACACACAACAACAACAACAACAACAACAACAACAACAACAACAACAACACACACACACACAACACACACCACACACACACACACACACACACACACACACACACACACACCACACATTATCCTCGAAAGAAAAGAATAAAATAAATAAAATTTTAAAATAATAAAACACACACACACACTCCACCACCACCACCCACCCACACACACACACACACACCAAAAATGTCAACCCAACTCTCTACGAACAAGACACCTTTCTACAAAACCACCTCAGGCTAATTCACTTATTAAGTAATGGCAGCAGAAACACAACAACCCCCCCCCCCCCCCCCCACACACACACACACACACACACAACCCCCAAATACCTACTATAGACAACAGAGCCGGCAGGCACGAGTTTGGTTGGCATAATGTGAAGTCTGGAACTAACAGACCTAGGCCACGCTACCTCTCTTGGGGGGCAGGGGTCTCTGGTGTCAGGCCTGTCAATAAAAGGTGCCAGAAGACAAATAGAATGTAATGTTCTATAGCCACCCCGTCTGATGTTTTGCTTACGATCGTCACGTTCAAGCCTAGTGCTGTTGGTGGGGTAGTAGTGGTGGTGTTGTTATTGTTGTTACGACCAAGAGGACCAGTGCTCTAGAATTATATAACCATGCGGAATGTGTTGTAGACTGGTGCACTGTGTTTTTTGTGTAGTTAGGATACGTCCCTTTAAACATACCACGGCAGTCGTGTGGTATGCGTGACCACGCCACGCCCCCGCACGGGCACGACGCATCATACCCAGACGCCCAGCACACACACACACTATAGACAAACTTTGCACGTATACACACACACATGCACAAACACACACGCATGCTCACACATGCATGAATGCACACACACCAACACACGCACAGCACACACACACCACACACACACACACACACACACACACGCATACACACACACACATACACACACACACGCACACACGCACACACACACACACACACCACACACACACACACCACACACACACACACACTTGTGCAGACTATAAACCGAGGTCCCGTGTGTGAACACACGCAGAACATCTTGCGCACACGTTAAATCCTGTTCCGCTTTTCGTAAGAGTAGGCCATTGTGTACCGGTGGGAACAGATGACACAATTTACAAAACCGCATACACACGGGGACCAGTTGTAAAAAAAAAAGCACATAAGTGCTTATTCCATAATCCTTGATGTAAAAGAATAAAATAAAATAAAATAAAATAAAAAGTACAATCATTGTCTAAATCACCTGGAACTAAATGACCACGAAACTAACGACAAGAAGAAGAACACGCTTGTAGTGTTTGATTTGCAGTCCAACGGGAAACAAAAACGAAACAAATCCCCACAAACTCTGTGTGTGTGTGTGTGTGTGTGTGTGTGTGTGTGGGGTGTGTGTGTGTGTGTGTGTGTGTGTGGTGTGTGTGTGTGTGTGTGTGTGTGTGTGTGTGTATGTGCGCGGTGTGGTGTGTGTGTGTGGTGTGTGTGTATGTGTGCGCGGGTGTGTGTGTGTGTGCGTGTGTGTGTGTGTGTGGGGTGTGTGTGTGTGTGTGTGTGCGCGCGCGCGCGGGGGGGGGGGGGGTGTGTTCGTGTGTGGTGTGTGTTTTATTTGTTTTTTTTTTAAATTCTTTTATATCGATGATAATGGAATATGCACTTATGTGCTTTTTTTTACAGCTAGTCCCCGTGTGTGTGCGGTTTTGTAAATTCTGTCATCTGTTCCCACCAGCACACAATGTCCTACTCTTACGAAAAGCGGAACAGGATCTAACGTGTGCGCAAGATGTTCTGCGTGCGTTCGCACACGGGCCCTCGGTTTATAGTCTCATCCGAAGGACTTTTGGGGAGAGTGGAGTCTGTACTGAAGTTATCTCCAGGGGAAAATATCCCCTCGAACGGAAATCGTGTGTGTGTGTGCGCGTGCGTGCGCGCGCGCGTGTGTGTGTGTGTGTGTGTGTCTGTGTCTGTGTCTGTGTATCTATGTGTCTGTGTGTGTGTCTGTGTGTTGAGTCGAAAACCAAAATCAAGTTCTCAAAATGCTAATGGCACTTTTTTTTTTTTTTTTGGTGATCAGACATCATCGGCGGCAGCGAGGTCAGTTCACACCTACACTTGCTGACTCCTGAGAAGGTTTTTCACTTTTTGACTATTTTTTTGTTTTGACTTTTGACTGGCTGGTTTTCTTTTTCTGATTTGGTTTGTGTGTGTGTGTGTGTGTGTTTTGTTTTTAGGAGGTTGTTTTTCTGTTTTGAGATGACATAGACCGCACTGTTTACATACACGAGGCGCGGTCAAAACGGAGAAGCTATTCAACGATTTAGAGAGGGGAAAACCCCCAACAACATACCTGTAGCTTTTCCAGCTAAACACTCAGTAGATGCGTCCCCTCCCCTTTCTTTCTCTATTGAAACGGGTGAAGGAGTTTGTGAATAAGCTTGGTAGCCAGTAGGATATAAACAAACAAACACATTATGATAAAAGGAAAATAGATGAAAGAGAGAACTCGAACTCGAAATGGTTTATTCAGTATAAGCTATGGCCCCTTACTGAAGGGGGTACAATACACCAGTTTCAAAGCAAACAGTGGCCAGGTGTTCCAAATCTTAATCTGTAAACATGTCATTTTCAATATGTAGATCAACATAAAGCACAAGCTATCTTTGACAGTAAATGGTTCAAGTAACCTGAAAAGGAAAATCTTAGTTGTTTGATTGTGTTCATTTCAGTTGTCTCATCTATCTATAAACTGTATGCAAAACAGCAGATAACAAAATATAATCATTACACTTTTATCTGTGTCTGATATACATTAAACGACCATGATCAAATCCAGCAGAGAGAGAGAGAGAGAGAGAGAGAGAGAGAGAGAGAGAAGAGAGAGAGAGAGAGAGAGAGAGAGAGAGAGAGAGAGAGCAGTATAGGCATACAGAGAAGACTTGATGTGGCTGACTTAGTACTGCTGTGTATCATCATCACACAATTGGATTGGACTGTTTCCTCGTTTCAGTCCCCGCATAGTTGTGTGTGTGTGTGTGTGTGTGTGTGTGTGTGTGTGTGTGTGTGTGTGTGTGTGTGTGTGTGTGTGTGTGTGTGTGTCTGTGTGTGTGTGTGTGTGTGTGTGTGTGTGTGTGTGTGTGTGTGTGTGTGTATGTGTGTGTGTGTGTGTGTGTGTGTGTGTGTGTGTGTGTGTGTATTGGTGTGTACTGTGTACTGTGTACTGTATATGTATGTATTGTATGTATGAGATCTTCAGTTTAATCTTAATGTCTGTTCACATAAGGGATATCAGTTCCCGCATAATAATTATTTTCTCTGTGTATGTGTGTGTGTGGGTGTGGGGGGGGGGGGGGGTGAGGGGAAGGAGGTGGAGGGGGAGGGTACATACAAACGCGCGCACGCGGTTGCGAATATAATTATGTGTGTGCGCGACACGAGTGTTCGTTCTTGCATGCGTACACGCACGCGTGTTCACAACCACACGTTTAGAGAACGCTTGTGTATACATTATCTACTTATTTTGTCAAAAGGTTGTTTTTTGGGGGGGTTCTTTTCCTTTTCTTTTTTTCCCCTTTATCTACTCGTTTCATTCCGCTGTAGTTTTTTTTTCTATTCTTCTCCAGCAAAGTACTTTCCGAAAGCATGTGCCCCAAAATACTCAGCCCACAAATGGCCTATCTCCTCTAAGAGGACTACTTACCACAGCCAACAGCCAAATTCCCACGGTTTCTCAACCCATTCCTCCACTCTTAAAAAATTTTACAAAAACGAAAAGGAAACCCCCCCCCCAAAAAAAAACAAAAAACAAAAACAACCCCACACACCCCCATACTAGGTTCTATAATGAGCATACAACATACAGCTTCACAGTTTGTGGAGAGAGAGAGAGAAGAGAGAGAGAGAGGAGAGAGAGAGAGAGAGAGAAGGAGGGAGAGGAGGAGAGAGAGAGAGAGATTAATTTGTTTATTTATCTACTTATCTATTCTTTCATTTCGAGGATAATGGAAGACCCAGCCCCCGTGGGTAATGCAGTTTTGTAAACTTTGTCATCCGTTTCTCACCGGCACACAATGGCCTACTCTTCCGAATAGCGGAACAGGTTTTAACGTGTGCGGAAGATGTTCTGAAAGTGCACACGGGTCCTCTGTTTATAGTCTCATCCAAAGGACGAAGGACCGGGAAGAACACTGAACACTGAAAGTAATTTATTGCCATGAACACAATAGTCTTTTTGGCAAGGAGCACAGTATGAACACAATGTAAACAATATGCTTTTTGCAACAAAGAAATGATGAATGAAAACCGAAAGAGGAAAAGGAATATCCAAATAACTACATTCAACCGAATGCACTAATTGCTATCATACATTAATTGTTTTCACAAAGCGATGACAGAAAGAGAGGAAGAGAGACAGAAGAGAAGAGAGACAGAGAGAGAGAGAGAGATGACAGGGTTGAGAGAGAAGAGTTAGGAGAGAGAGAGGAGGGAGAGGAGACAGACAGACAGACAGACGGACAGGACAGACAGACAGACAGAAAGGGACACAGAGGGGAGAGGAGACAAAGACAGACAGACGACAAGGAGACGAGACAGAGACAGAGACAAGAGAGACAGACAGAGAGACAGAGAGAGAGACAGAGACATGAGGACAGACAGAGAGACAGAGAGACAGAGACAGAGAGACAGACAGAGAGAGTCAGAGAGATCGGTAATCTTTATTCCGGGTTGCAGATAGTATTGACCAACTTTTTTTTTATCCAGCCGTTACACAGAAAGAGAGAGAGGAGAGAAAGGGGAGAGAGAGAGATGAGTGAGAGAGAGCAGAGAGAGAGAGAGATGGAGAGAGATGAGGAGGAGGGAGGGAGGGAGGGTGAGTGAGAGAGAGAGAGAGAGAGAGAGAGAGAGAGAGAGAGAGATTGAGAGAGAGAGAGAGAGAGAGAGTGAGTGCAGGAAAAGGTACTGGGTTTGGGGGTAGGGGAAAAGAAAAAAAAAAAGCCCAACAACTGGCGATTTAATGTTGTATATCAACAAAAAACCCAAACCTTAGTAGACCTAACCAGTAAAACAAACACTCTCTCTCTCTCTCTCTCTCTCTCTCTCTCTCTCTCTCTCTCTCTCTCTCTCTCTCTCTCTCTCTCTCTCTCTCTCTCTCTCTCTCTGTACCCAGTCAGTTGGTTGGTTGGTTGGTTGGTTGGTTTCCACATGACTGATTGTGTACCCGCTGATCCTGTTTATGCATGATTGAACAAGAAGGGGTCACAGATTTCTTTTTGAGACCGGAAGAATTCAAAGACTTTGGTTTGAACTAACACACCATTCCTTCCTACTCCAACCCCCCCCCCCCCCCTCGCCCCCCCCCCCCCCGCCCCCCCCCCCCACCCCCACCCCCCACACCTCCCCTTCCCCTCCCGCTTCTCTGTTTCTGACTTTGGCGCTGTCTCTGGCTGTGTGTGGTGTGTGTGTGTATGTGCGTTTGTGTGTGTGTTGTGTTGTGCTGCCTGTGTGCATGTGCGTTTGTGTGTGTGTTGGTTTGCCATTTGTGTTTGTGGTTGTAGTGTGCGTTTGTGTGTGTGTGTGCGGTGTGTGCTGTGCGTTTGTGTGTGTGCGTGTTGTGTGTGTGTGTGTGGTGCGTGTGTTTGTGTGTGCGCGTTTGTGTGTGTGTGTACCGCTGCTCTGCTGCTTTACACACACATGCACGCACACGCACACGCACGCACCCATGGACGCAAAGACGAATGCACGCACCGCGCACACACACTCACACATACACATACGCAAACACACACACGCACACACCCACAACACTGACATACACACATACACACGCGTGCGCGCACACACACACATACACACACATACACACACAGGGATATGCAATTGATTGCCGTTTTCTCACTATGAGAGTGTAGGGTCTAATTATTGTGATTTCATGGAATATCCTTTTCTGTACAATTTGACTGCCTGAGTGGTTTTTAATCTGAATCACTCTTTGTACAGTGATGTCATGTTAAGTGGAAATGTGTAAAGCACTTTACGGTTTGAAGAAGTCAACTGTTCTAAAGTACAGTAACATAGATGTAAGCCTATCTCAAAAACAATTATGCTTTACGAAATAAGTTATGTTATACAGCCTGTCACTTCACTTATAGAACTTCAAACCAAGCTGTACGGCCCACGAGAGGAGCTGGAAAGGACATGATGTCATTATTTTTCCCCAGACAAATCTGACGGTGTAAAAACGAACGAGAGAAGAGAAGATGATGTAGTATCTTCACTGACGGACAAACACACACACACAGGCAAGACAAACAGACTGACAGACACTCAGGCTGACAAACGGATACCAAACACACAAAAAATTCTTACTGGAATGATAATTATTACTCAAAATACTTGTTTAGGTCATAGTTTTCGTATCTTTCGAAAACTATATGTCCTTCGACTTTTCAACAAAAAGGCTCAGATTTGGATCAGAGGAGAGAGAGAGAGAGAGAGAGAGAGAGAGAGAGGGAGAGAGAGAGAGAGAGGGAGAGAGAGGAGAGAGAGGAGAGAGGAAGAGAGAGAGAGAGACAGACAGACAGACAGACAGAGAGAGAGAAAGACAGACAGCAGACAGACATAGGCAGAGACAAGACAGAGACATAGACAGAGACATAGACAGAGACAGAGACAGACAGAAAGAGCGAGAGGCAGAGACAAAATCAGACAGACAGAATAGACAGCCCGACACACAGAGAAAAAAATAAGACACAGACAAAGTGAAACAGACAAAATAGATACAGAAACAAGGACCAACAGATACACATGACAGACACAGATTGACAAATAACAAAAAACAAGAACAGCACCACCACCACCACCACCACCAACACCAACACTAACAAAACAGAGAAAGCAAGGCCGCCACACTGAAGTCATCAGAATGTCACACACAGTAAACGAAGACGCAAGCAAAAACTTAAGAAGAAAATACCCTGGACAACAACAACAAAACCCATCATAAAATGAATGAAGTCAGCAGCACCAAAAGCAGCAGCAGAAGAAGAAGCAGTAGAAACAGTAGAAGCAGCAGTAGCAGCAGCAGCTGAAGCACCAGCAGCAGTAGACGCAGCAGCAGCAATAGCAGCAGCAGCAGCAGTAGCAGCTGTAGTAGCAGCAGCAGCAATAGCATCAGCAAAAGCATCAGTAGCAGCAGCAGCAGCAGCAGCACACAGCGCAGTAGTAGAAGCAGCAGTAGACACAGCAGCAGCAATACCAGCAGCAAAAGCAGTAGCAGAAGTAGTAGTAGCAGCAGCAGCAGAAACAGCAACAGCAGCAGAAGCATCAGCAGTAGTAACAGTAGCAGCAGCAGCGCAGCAGCAGTAGTAGCAGTAGCAGCAACAGCAGCAGTAGCAGCAGCAGTAGTAACAGTAGCAGTAGTAACAGCAGCAGCAGAAGCAGAAGCAGCAGCAGTAGTAGCAGTAGCAGCAGCAGAAACAGCAGCAGAAGTATCAGCAGTAGCAGCAGCAGCAGCATCGGTAGCAGTAGCAAACAGGCAAAGAAACAAAAGAAACAAACAATCGCCAGCTCAGTAATGACAAGAAGACAGTCCAGTGATGTGGAAGCAATAACAATGGGTTGTTCCCTCACTAATGATCAGCCCTAACAAGGGCACACGCTTTGGTTCCCAAACACACACACACGGCCGTGCACGCGCGCGTACGCACACACATGCACACGCGAACTTTCGCACGCACGCATACGTACACACATACACACACACAAAAGTCATGCTCTCTCTCTCTCTCTCTCTCTCTCTCTCTCTCCTCTCTCTCTCTCTCTCTCTCTCTCTCTCTCTCTCTCTCTCTCTTGCCCTCTTTCGCTCTCTCTGTCACACACACACGCACGCACCACACACACACACATACACACACACGCGTGTCAGATGATATCGTTTGCTTTCAAAGGCAATCTGAATTCCTGTCGTTCATT
>CM054150.1:35201313-35203813 GCA_028751875.1 Rapana venosa
CACACACACACACACAACACTACACACACCACACACATACACACCACACACACACACACCAACACACACACACACACACACACACACACACACATACACACACAGACAGATAGACAGAGTGACAGAGACAGAGAGACACATATAGAAAGAAAGAAAGAAAGAAAAAAGAAGAAAGAAAGAAAGAAAGAAGAAAACAAAGAAAGAAAAGAAAAAAAAGAAAAGAAAGAAAGAAAAGAAAGAAAAGAAAGGAAAGAAGGAAGAAGGAGGAGGAAGGAAGGAAGGAAAGAAGGAAGGGAGGGAGGAAGGAAGGAAGGAAGAAGAAAAGAAAGAAAGAAAGAAAGACAGAGACAGAGGCAGAGACAGAGAGACAGAGAGGAAACCCAAACAAAAGTCACTGCAACAAGACACCACGAAGAAAGAAAGAAGAAAAACCCAAACCTAACTGAGGATGCAACGCACACGACTCATAATCATCAGTAGTAGGGCCTATAGCAAACTAACTCAAAGACACCGGAATAGGAGGTAGGGAAGGGATTTGTTGGAAGCAGAAGGAACAAAGAACTAACAGCAGGAAGCTACTCAGGTGCCGGGTCTGCAGGGCTAGAGTCATTCTATTGCCCCCTCCCGTCTCTACACGCGGAGATTTTTTTTTGTTGTTGCTTCTTTTTCAGACAGTACACCCACTGTCTGGCCATTACCAAATTTCTCTATTTAATAATAATAATAATAATAATAATAATAATAATAATAATAATAATAATAATAATAATGTATGGAATTTATATAGCGCTGAATCTTGTAAAACAACAAATCAAAGCGCTCAGATGACTTAAAAAAAATATTATCGAGGATAATGGAATAAGCACTCACGTGCTTTTTTTTTACATCCAGTCCCCGTGTGTATGCGGTCTTGTAAATTATGTCATCCGTTCCCACCGGCACACGATGACCTACTCCCTCGAAAAGCGGAACAGGATTTAGCGTGTGCGCAAGATGTTCTGCATGCGTTCGCACACGGGACCTCGGTTTATAGTCTCATCCGAAGGCCAATAGTTGTAGTCCTCTGTGTGTGTGTTGTGTGTGTGTGTGTGTGTGTGTGTGTGTGTGTGTGTGTGTGTGTGTGTGTGTGTGTGTGTGTAGTGTGTGTGTGTTGTGTACGTGTGTGTGTGTTGTGTACGTGTGTGTGTGTGTGTGTGTGTGTGTGTGTGTGTGTGTGTGTGTGTGTGTGTGTGTGTGTGTGTGTGTGTGGTGTGTGTCCCATGTATGGGCGTTTTTTATATTTTTATCTGAAGTTATCTTGGAATGTTTAAAACCAATATGAAACATAGCTTTCTTGTGTCTTTCGAGTTTATGATACGCATCAATCTGCCTGTCAGTATAGTCCTATGTCCTGCCATCCCTTCAGGGATGCGGAGGATTTCACACGATATCAATGAACACAATCCTAAATGAACATTGTACACGCACCATGCAACTGGTGCATCTTTGAACACAACACGTTACTTACTATAGAACACCAAAAGATGTCATCTGAGCGCTTTGATTTGTTGCTTTACAAGATTCAGCGCTATATCAATTCCATACATTATATTATTATTATTATTATTGTTGTTGTTATCATCATCATCATCATTATTTTTTTATTATTATTATTATTATTATTATTATTATTATTATTATTATTATTGTCTTGTTACGCATATCAAAGCAGAAGATTAAAAAAAAAATAACAAGGAATCAGGACAGCGCTGTCAGGACCTTCTGGAGTTTCAGAATAGTATACACCGTCCACTTTCTGGAAATGTTGAACTGGATATTGAACTAGAATTGAATTGAACTGAATTGAATTGAATTGAATTGAAATAAATGAATAAATTATTATCAGTTTAATAAGTCACAGCAGATTTGACTGTGCGAAATTTGGATCTGTGTGTGTGTGTGTGTGTTGTGTGTGGTGTGTGTGTTGTGTGTTGTGGTGTGTGTGTGTGTGTGTGTGTGTGTGTGTGGTGTGTGTGTGTATGACAGTATTTCATTAAAAAAAAAGTAATGTGTGTGCGCGTTCGAGCTCGCGCGCGCATTTACATGTGTGTGTGTGCATGCGTGGGTACGTGCGTGCTTGCGCGCGTGCGTGTGTGTGTGTGTGTGTGTGTGTATGTGTGTGTAGTGGTGGGAGTAAGTGTGTGTGTGTATGTGTGTGAGTGAGTAAGTGTGTGTGTGTGCAGTCAGCACGTGTGCATGTCTCTCAGATTATATGTCAAGCAATCAAAGTAAACAGAAAAAACCTGTACGATCGCAAACAGTATAGGGGAAGAATGTATGTCTCTCTGCAAACTGTTCGTCATTCTTTCACCGAAAAAAAAGGTTACATCATGAAATGTCTTGAATTGAAGGAGCATGATGTATTTATTTTCTAAGCATGTTCAGGTCAAATTTGTATAGCGTTACTGCTAAACTAAATATGCACACACACACATATCTTCCGACATTCAAAGTCTCACAT
>CM054150.1:35211313-35236313 GCA_028751875.1 Rapana venosa
GGTAGTGCCTGGATGAATTCCCGAAACAGTTTACGACGGGAAAAAGACAATACAAGAAAACGCCAAAGCTAAATATTAGGACTAATTTCTTGATTTTACGCACACCCAAAGAACACTGCAATTTTTTATTATTAGACAAATTTCCAAAGTTTGCAAAATGTGTACAATTGCGTTTTATTTTTTAAAATATGTTTTGACGATCGGGAATCACCATAGGAGAGAAGGCTGCTCTGTTATCTTGGAGATTTAGTGAAAGTTTTAAGTGGAGGTGGAGAGGGGTGAGCAGCTTCTTCCCCCTCTCAGCAAGCGTGTCATTGAGACACTCGAGAGGAAATGAAGTATGGTACCTGTCTGCCGCCAAACTGTCGGTTTTTTATTTTTCCCTCCCCCCCCCCCCCCCCCCCCCCCCCCCCCCCCCCCCCCCCCCCCCCTCCCTCTTATTTTTCATTTATTTTATTTTTTGTTTTTGCCCTCCCATTAATGTGTTTCTTCTCCTTCTCCTTTGTGTTCTCTTTTATGTCTCTTGTCTTGCTCTGTGTGTGTGTGTGTGTGCGCGCACGCGCGCGCGCTCGCGCACGTTCATTTACAGTTCTTTGATGGGTTGGTGTCTCAGTTAATGCTTATTTTCTCGTTCTTTTCGTACTGAGCATGAGATGTAGAAGCGTCTTGGTCTCAACCACCCCCCCTCCACCCTCCTCCACCCACACCTCACCACCTCCCCCCCCCCACACACACTTACACTTATCTGGCATTGTGTAAACAGCAGTAGCCTAGTAGGGGCATGCTGGAGGGCTTATGTATGTATGGTGTGTGGATCTGCCCTGGTGTGGGGTAGGCTAAGAAGAAGAGGTTGCAGAGAGTTCAGTTCATCTCTCTCTCCTTGACCCCTAGTGTAGTGGCAGTTGGGGCCATTGTTCTCAGCCACACACAATGCCAGGCTCCTTGTCTGTATTGTATTGTCTCACACTACAACTCGCAATGATATATTTTAATATATTGGTATATTACACACACACATGCACACTCACGGATGCCAAAAATTGATAAAACTGCATACACACGGGGACTTGGATGAAAAAAGCACACGAGTGCTTATTCCATCATCCTCGCAATGAAAGAAACACACATACGCGCGCAACACACACACACACACACACAAGCACACACACACGCACGCCCTGTCTGTATCGTCTCATACTATCCATACCTTGCAATAATATATTTTAATATATTAGTACATTATACACACACATACACACACACGCACGCACACCCTGTCTGTATGTCTTACACTATACCTTGCAATAATATAGTGTAATAATAGTACACCCACCCACAGAGTTTTTTACCATACGGCTTTTAAAAAATTATTATTGTGGATGTAAAAGCATGAATACAGTAACAAGAAATCAATATTTCAACATTATGTTACAAAAATCATCTGTCACATAACTGAACACTTTTTGTAAAATGTCACCTGTAAAAATGTTAACACAATGAAAACAAAATTGATATTTAAAAAAAAACCCACAATATCGAAAAAGAAAAATTTATAAACAGAAAAACCCTTAAAGAAGCCCGATTCACTGCAAGAAAAATACATAATTTCAATATAGTGATTTCACACCCACACACACCACCACCACCACACCACCACCATCACTACTACCACCACCTCACCCACCACATACACACACCAACACACCCACTAACACACTTGCATACCAATATGTAAACATTCCTACCCTAACAAACTACATTCACCCTCTCATAAAGAAATGCAACACAAAAACAACAAAAACTTAAAAGACATCACTCTTGTGTATAAAGTTATCCATTGAAGACATCGGAATGCACAGATGAAAAGTTAATTATAAACATGCACACTTCTACTTCAATATACAAGCATCCCTACCCTAAACACCATCCATTGGAGAGAACCAATACAAAAAGGAACACAGGACAAGCCTATCCAGAAAAAGATCAAACGTTTAACATTATAATTTCGTTGTCAAAGAACAAATAGAACTCATGTGGTTAATACACTGAATAAACCACACAAACAAAAAGTCAAACAAATCCTCCAAACAAATCCTGTAATATTAAAAACAACAAACATACATATACGCTTACGTACTACTACATGAAAGCTTCCTTTTCCCACATCTATTCTTCAGAATAAAAGCATAAAAGAACCGAAACATAAATACTTTTTGAGACATTCAAATGTTCAAAGAGAAACAGGCACATTTTTATGTGCACCGAGTTCACACACACACACGCGCGACACACGCACAGCACGCACGCACGCACGACGACGCACGCGCGCGCGCACACACACACACACACACCAGCCACACACACACACACGCGCACACACACACAGGCGCACACACACACACACGTCCTTACTTTTTAAGAAAAACTGACATCATAATTCATTGGTATATAACTAAGTTGACTGCTTTAAAGACACGATAAAACCAAATCTTACATACAAAAAAGAAATCAACAGTCTTATAACGACTTTTAATTATAACCAATCAAAGTCATTGTAATTATAATTGATTTTTTTAAAAGCACACAACATGCAACTCACTCTCTCTCTCTCTTCTCTATCTCTCTCTCTATCTCTCTCTCTCTCTCTCTCTCTCTCTCTCTCTACTCTCTCTCATCTCTCTTCTCTCTCTATCTATCTCTCTCTATCTCTCTATTCTCCTTCTCTCTCTCTCTCTCTCTCTCTCCCACCTTCCTCTCTCTTGCACATACTTGATATACACGACTGCTAAAAAAACCAAACAAACCCAAACAAAAAAACCACCTAGCAACAACAACAACGCAACAAACTATCGAACACTAGTCTTTATTATCAGTGTTTCGTAACACCCTATGATAATCTGCAATGATCTGCACGTCAATGTAAGATCAGTATACAATATTTTCAACCATCACAAGCTACTGCTCTTCATGCAGACATTTAGTTAAAGCCCTTGTAAGTAGTGATCCGTTTTCAGAAAACATTTCAAATTTGCAAAAAGACAAAATATGAACAAAATCAACATACACTTAAACCTGATTAAAGAAGTTGAAATTCAATGCCAATCTTCAATCACACCATACTACACACACACACACACACACACGCACGCACGCACGCGCGCACGCGCAGTTGTTTCCAGTTCCCCCACCCCCCTTTTCACCAAAGATATTTTTGGGAAAAAATGCACACACAAACAAACAAAGACCAAAAAACCTGCATACCTACCACCCCACAACCTAAACTCACTCTTTCAATCATTATTCTAACAACGCACTGGCTTCTAACCCCCATAAAAACGCACACTCTATGATTAAACTGTACAACAGTAACCTTTGGGGTCCAGATCCCTTCAATTGTTCGAAGCTTAATCCCATTAAAAAGGGAAAAAAAATGTAAGCACTTCCCAACGCGCTCTCTCTCTCTCTCTCTCTCTCTCTCTCTCTCTCTCTCTCTCTCTCTCTCTCTCTCTCTCTCTCCTCTCTCTCTCTCTCTCTCTCTCTACATTCTCGCTCTCTATCCTCTCTACTCCTCTTCTCATACATCTCTCTCATACTCAACTCCTCTCTCTCTCTCTCTCTGTCCTTCTCTCTCTCTCTCTCTTCCCCCAAAAAAACCAAACAAAAAACTCAAAGCAAAAGCTCCAATGGACAATACTACCGACGTAAACAATTCAGTAAACAAACATTCAGGAAATAAACTCGTACCAACGTAATGGTACTCCATACTAAACACACGCTTATCAATAACTCCTTTTAAGCATTCCCTCCCCTTACTCACACAGGAAAACTCTCTCACACACACAATCTTTTGGACGCGTTTCAAACCTATGCCATATACACTACCCTTTGCTAATGAAGCCATTTCATTTACGTAAAAAGGAATGTACAACAAAACTCACAGGCATTGATAACGACTGCTTGTAATCAAAATTCATATTCTATGTCAGCAAACACGTAAATATCAATTACTATTTAAGGTCACTTTTATGTCACCAATTAGAAGAAAAAAACATTGTAAATCAACATCAAGAGCGTAATTAAGGACATTTCTTCTAAAAGAAAAATACAGCCACTCTGATTAACCTAAGGTTATTTCAGATACCTCTCTTGATAAGAAATTCTGATGGTAGTAGAAAAAGGAAAGAACGAACAAAAAGCAACAAAAACTGTAAAGCAATTCAATCAACCCCACATATCAAAATGTGACACTTCCGTGTTTAAAGTAACACAGCATCAATCGTAGATGTGATTTTTCCAATAAGTACTTGATTCTAGAAAATCAAAACAGCCTTCTAAAAAATCTTCTTGAAGAAAAGACAATGCATTAGACAAACCCAACTTACACAGGTATCCGAAACACGTATGAATGATTTAAACATTTCAAACATATAACAATGCAAGCACCTAACCAGCCAACCTAACCAGCCTAACCAACCTAACCAGCCTCCATCTCCCCCACCCCCAATACTATGCACATCTAATGAATGATCTCTTCTCTACCAATCCCCCTTCCCCCTTGACATCATGTTAACATTCTTTCATAATAAAATCAGACTTGCTCCAACTTTGTCTTCAAGATAATTTCATCAATATCCCCTCTCCCGAGATTTTGAATCAATCTTTTAAAAATTACTCGTGTGTGTGTGTGTGTGTGTGTGTTGTGTGTTGTGTGTGTGTGTGTGTGTGTGTGTGTGTGTGTGTGTTGTGTGTGTTTTGTGTGTGTGTGTGTGTGCGCGTGTGCCGGTCATTTTTGTAACCTTTTATGATTTTTTTTCATGAAGTTAATTCATCATTGGCAAATCATAAAAATTGTCTACAAAACTTTTTGACATGGGATTTTGTCCAAAACGCAATTTAAATAAAATGCACAAATTACGTTTAAACTCTGAAAACCAAATACTCCCATAAATGTATGAGCTTGTTCGGACTCATTATCAACTGAATATGATATTTCTGATTTTCCTATCTTGAACTAGTTATATAAAGAATCTGGTATTAAAGATCAAAATAGCAATCTCTTTTTTTATACATTATATCACACATGGAGAATAGCCTTTAGTTCCCAAATTATTCGTTGAATTTCAACCATAATTATCATACCCGAGAATATGCTCATATATGACTCATAAGCTGGAAAATGTTATCCAAAATACACACACATACATATATATATATATACATATATATATATATATATATATATATTATATATATATATATATATATATATATATATATATATATATATATATATATATATATATATATATATATATATATATATTATATATTACACCTGACAAGCATGTTGCCAACAGAAAACCCCTCTGCTGAAACCTGATGCCCAAACTTCATTACTTCGACACAAACTGCCATTCACATTTCTAAACAGGAGGGAATTCCAAAGGACTTTCTATGACGAACTTTAAAAGCACATAAACCCTTTAAACCCATATGCATGCCAGTAGTTAGACATTGATGGTTAAAGTCACCGCTACCTTTCACTTCTGCAAAACGTAAACACAACCAAAAAGGAACTCAAGAGGCTGAATTCTTTGGGGAAAAAATACATTTTCGATATCGAGATGAAATCATATAGATAACTGCTATCAGCAGATGTTAAACACAAAATATGAAATATGATTAATCTGTAATAGTCGTTTTAAACCTTACAGACACACATAGTCGTTTACCCTAAAACAATCTAAATAATCAAATCAAACATGTCAAACAATTAAACACTTAACATTGCGTTTATTTAAATACCCTTTCTACTTACGAGGAAAAAAACACCATCAACATGCAAAAACATGATGAAAAAGAATAATTTTTTCCCTGTTAAACTATATCCAATAGAAGCAACATCAAAACTGGTTGCAGATTATTTCTGAAATAAAATCTCTCCACAACATCATGGGTGTTTTCAGATGACGTTTGATGTGTTCAAAAAATGAAATACAAAGAAAGACACTGTCCTCTCCCACATATATTTTACACACCGCTATACAAATTTCTCATCAATATCAAAGGCTATAACAAGACCTGATTTTTTTTTTATTAACCGCTAGTTTCAGTAATTTTAAATCTTAGTAACACTATAAAAAAAACACCAGACCAATCAAAACAAAAACATATAGAGTTTATTGCATTCGACCTCTTTCAACAAAAAAAAAACATGTCAGAAAAAGACGTAATCTTCCTCAGCATCCTCCCCCTCAAAAAATGTCTGACAACATTTTTCCATTCCTCTTCCCCCCCCCCTCCCCCGGCCGTCTCCTAGACCAACCAAACATTTTAAAAAACAACAACCAAAAAAAACCAGCCACACATCTTCAAAACATTTATGCAAACGTTAGCATGCACATGTGCATACATACTTGCGCTGACATATCTTTCCGTTACGCACCATAGCATTGATACTATTTATTTGATTTTCAAGCCTCCACTTACAGTCTATAAGGATGTCATCGGATTTCTTCATCTTTCATATAATGTAAACTCTACAACAGTCCACAATGTAATTTTGCCTCCTGCATTAATCCAAACGATTTACCATTCTTGCTGTATTCACAAGACCAGATCATTTTTTGGTTGACACTGGATCTAAATCAGTATGTAGGAAAGGAAGCTTTGAACATGTTTTTACAAATTCAGACACCAGTGTTTGACCGACTATACATAAGCATGGCACATTACTTTGGTAAAAGCAATTTTCACTTATAAAAGCACACATAGTGAGTCGGTCCTCTCTCTTCAATCCACTGATGGGAACTGGCTATCTACCTTTCCTGCGAAACACCCCTTTCATATAATGCATCCTCGTCACTGCCTTTGACACCCTCCACCTCTCCCAACACATTTCTATCCTCCATTAAAAAAAAATGCATTATTTTAGTAACCAGAAACCACTATTTCTTTATATTATATATATATATATATATTATATATATTTATATATAATATTATATATATATATATATATATATATAATATATATTTATTTATTTATTTATTTATTTATATCCTCTTTTTGTTTTTAAAAAAAAGCCCCCTGCCAAACTTTATTACTAAGTTGATTGCCTTCCCCTACACACACACTGTACCCATTTGCACATACCAAAACATCCTAACCCTCCCTTTTTCTATAATCTTTCACTAACTTCTAACTCTCCTCCCCCTCCCCTTCCCTCTCCCAAGAGAAAAAAATGTTGTGCCATTAAGTCAGTATAATAATTGACTATACCATGTTATCCACTTGCCTTTTGTGTCCACATGAGGGGCCAGGGTTAGAGTTGAACAGTTGTTAGGGTTAGCCTAGTGTTAGTGTTAAGAGCAGTTAGCATCAAGAGCCAGCGTTTGTCAGTCAGTCGGTTGGTCTGTCTGCATGCTTATAAATGCATGTGGGCACAAAAGACTGCAGACACCATGGTTATGCAGTTTTAGACTCAATGGTATAGGAATTTCTTTGAATTTATTATAAATCAACCTGTTCTATCAAGTTTTAAGTTTATTTGTTGGACTTGGGTGTTTTGGATTTTTAATGAAGAATTTCAAGTTCAGCTATAAACACCGATTTTATGCCCTAAAGTATTTTTTTTAACACTTTGTATCCGTTTTCTAAAATAATAAAAAGATTAAGCCCAAAATAAACCAGGTTAGAAAAAAATGTTAAGGATTACGCCGAAAATAAAATTATGAGGACAAAAAATCTGTCAGATTTATCATCCAGCCCTCTTTTCCTATCCCCACTTATCCCAGCTGGTGTATCCTATTCCTAAATCCCCTTTCCTTTAAATACCTCCCTTACCAAACTTGATACATACCCCCTCCTCACTACCACGTCATTTTTATATACACACACACACAAGCCCATCTATGTGAAAATCACACAACCCTCATTCTTTATAAAGAAATGGGAACATTCCTATGTATTGATTCTAATCAGTGTGTGCATTTTCTTCACGCTAAACTGCATTCAGGACTGACTGGTGTGTCAGTGGCAGACTTACCGATTAGCTTTTCGCTGCACTGTCAACCATTCTGCTGAAAACACACCCTCTCTCTCCTTCCCTCTCTCCTCCCTGTGTCTTTCTCACTCACACATACACTTCTACTGCTACTACTGCTACTACTGCAACTGCTACTGCTGCTACTGCTACTACTGCAACTGCTACTGCTACTACTACTGCTACTACTATCACCACCACTCCTACCACCACTACTACCACCACCACTACTACAACTACCACCACTACTTCCACTGCTACCACTACTACTACCACCACTACTACTACAATATCTGCACCCATCAATTTTATGCAAGGGCATTTTCCACCATAAAAAGAAAACATAAAAAATCATCGGAAATTAATACGAATCCTACGAGTATCTATGTGGCATCAAGGGGCATATTACCCCAAATATTTTATCAAACTATTTGATGATTCATTATATATATACACATATGTATATATGCATATACATACATATATAGATATATAGATACACACACAATATATATATATATATATATATATATATGTATATATATATTTCGTATACATATATATACGTATACATTATATATATATATATATATATATATATATATATATATATATATATATATATATATATATATATATATATATATATGAAAAACCCTCAAAGATAGGAATCACATGTCAGGTTACGGGTATTTTCTCAACCCATTTTGCACTCAGGTTAAGGAAAGTAAAAGCAGTTTAGGACCCCCGTCATAGCCAGGTGATTTAAATGACCTCAACCCCATGGGTCCATGAAGCCGTGGGTTCGAATCTTGGCAGAGTGTGGTGAATTGAGGGTGAGGATGTTTACCATCTCCCAGGTCAACTTCAAGTGCAGACCTGCCAGTGCATATACACATGCAGAAGATCAAATATGCACGTTAAAGATCACGTCATTCACGTCAGCGTTCGGTGGGTTACCCAACACAAACACACCCAGCCTACATCCCCGAAGTCGGAATGTGGCTACACGAACGTCGGAGCTCTAGCCGAGGGACAAATAAAAAAAACCCAAAAAGCAGTTCATTGAAAAACGACAATACACTTCCACATTTATAAAGACAGAAAAAACAAAACTAAATTCAACTGTCTCCATCGCCGCTGTCGTCGGCAGGAGTTCCATGAAATGCCACCAGGGTTCGCCATCTTTTTCTGTCTCTGCCGAGTTCTACGATTTCCTGTAGCCCTCCCAGACCACTGACCTCAGTGTTGGTCATGTAGGATGTTGATCTGCCTCTTTTTCTTCTGTCCTCAGCCTTACCTTGAAGAAGCGTCATCAGATTTGGCCGTTTGTTTCTGTTTGCAAAAATGATGCATCACAGTCTGCACTTATCAATTTCACCCAACGTGTGTCTATGCACTGAGAGTTCAAAAATGCTTCCATTTGTTCTTTTGTCCGACTATTTGACTCCAGTCGCCTGTAGAACCATATTTCGGCTATGTTTATTTGTCTTTCCAATTCTCATAGTGTCCTGACGTCCGACTCGTACAGCAATACAGGCCAGATCAGTTTTTTGGACCATTCTAATTTCGATATACTTAGGTATGCCTCTACCTTTCCCACTGTTATTCAACTAAATCATCTTTTTCTTGGCCATACCAGTTCTAGCCTTGACATCTTGTGGACAGGAGCCATTATTCTCTTTCACAGAACATAAAATATTTAAACATTCCAGATCTTTTCCATTGATTTTGATATTCTGTGGGGTGGCTGTGCCATTCATGTGCGACACTTTGGTCTTTTTGGCATGTTAACTTAAGGCCAGAAGTGTTGGCCTATGCATTGACCCTGTAGATAAATCTCATGCTTGTGATATTGGCCATGAGCACTGTATCAGTGTGTCCGAGGTTAGTGATGTCTCTGCCTCCTGTATTAATGCCTATGTTATTATATATGCCTTTCTCATGACCTTTTCTTTACATATGCTAACAAGATGCTGAGGTAATTCGCAAACCTGAAAGGCTTTTATAATAATTAGATAATAAAGAGAAATACCTCAATGCTTTCAAGTCTATCGAATAGCTGCTATCCGATTTGAATATAAAGTTGCTATGAGAGAGATCAGATGCTTTCGAAAGCCCATTTCTGACATTGTGCTAAAGAAGTGATGCTTTACATTGTCAAAAACCTTACTACAGCCTAAAACAGTTAAGAATTGCTTTTCTTCAGTGTTTGTATTTTTTTCTAAAAGTATCTGAAGCCCAGAATTAGAAGGCACGTCTCTTCCACGTATATACCTCTATTTTTCATTCTGCTTAGGAGCATAATCAGGAGAATTTTGCTTGTATGGCTTCTCAAGGCAATGGTTCTGTACTCCAACAGTCTTCAGTATCCCTGCCCCTGTAGAGCTTAATAAATTCTTACTGCTTCCACTTGCTGAGCCCATCGCAGGTCTCCCAAATTCTTTTTGCATAGATGATGTAAAGCTGTGAAACTGGAAGGGCCCGAGTTCTTCAAAAGCTTGCTGGGCATGTTGTCCATTCCAAGGAATTTGCCTTCTTTTAGTTGACTGATGGCATAAGTGACTTATTCTTTTAATGGCAAAGCTTCCAGGTCTTGCAGACCTGCATTTCGCGTCAATTCCCTGGTCTGTGATGACGCATGCCTTCTAGGAATTTCAAAAACGGGAATAATTGCCCGGGTTTGTTGTTGCTCTAGGGTATGATGATGCAAGAAGCCTTCTGTGTGATCAGGGATTGCATTTCTCTAGGTTTCTTTCTGTTCTAGTGTAGTAATGCAGTACTCCATGCCAGTGCTTATTTTCCATTCTGTCTGTAAATCATCATGGAAGATGTACACAGAAATCGATGACTGGGGGTTCTTGTTCATCAGGGTGCGCACTTTGATGGCTAGATAGGGATGTTGTTATCGACTGGAGTGCCTGTCACGGTACACAGTGTGCCAGTTCGATAGGACGAGTCTGCTGGTGTGCCACTGTGATGAGAGATTCTGGAGACACACAAACAAAATCAAATGGTTATTCAGGATTTCTTTTAATAGAAACTGGTTACCTTTTATTGATCATTGTCAACTGTTAACTATTCCCTGTAAGACATGGGAGACTTGTACACTGTGTCAGTATGTCAATATGTCGTTGTGTGTGTGCTTGTGCTTGCGTTTGTGTTGTGTGTTGTGTGTGTGTATGTGGTGTGGTGTGTATGAGTGTGCGTGCATTTGTGTATGTGGAGTGGTGTGTATGTATGTGCGTGCATCTCTCTTACCTCTGAACTAGAGCAAAGCAAAGTTCCATACTCTCTCTCTCTCTCTCTCTCTCTCTCTCTCTCTCTCTCTCTCTCTCTCTCTCTCTCTCTCTCTCTCTCTCGCTCTCTCTGATAGAGACGTTAAAATCGTTTTTGAGTTAAAGGGGGGGGGGGGGGGGGGGGGTAAAACCAACATAAAGGAGACAGTGATAAGCAGAATCCCTTAACTACAAGCAAACAAACAAGAAAGACAGACAAGAAGAGGAAGAGTCAGATCAGTATGAACAGAGTAAAATAGAAGCAAAGAATGGACAGGTATGGAGTACCAGCAGACATCTCTTCAAATCTCTCTTTAAGTTGACTGAAAATGATGGGTAGAAACAACGGAAAAACTACAGGTGAGTGAAATAAACAAAACATATATATAAACTGGACTTGAACAACTGTATCAGGTCAGAGAGGGAAAACCCCAAACTTCTCTTCTTCTGTCTTCCTGTACCAGATGTGACACACTGTGCCTGGTCCTCTGTGTTTAACTTGGCAGGTCTGCCTGCTGGCCTCAGCCAACATATTCCGACTTCACAGAAGCACATTTCATTGTATTGGATTGTATTGTATTTAATATATTCTTTTATATCGAGGATAATGGAATAAGCACTCATGTGCTTTTATTTTTACATCTAGTCCCCGTGTGTATGCGGTTTTGTAAATTTTGTCATCCGTTTCCACTGGCACACAATGGCCTACTCTTCCGAAAAGCGGAACAGGATTTAACGTGTGCGCAAGATGTTCTGCATGCGTTCGCACACGGGGCCTCGGTTTATAGTCTCATCCGAAGGACTTTGACATTCAGTTCGATTGTTTTTGTCAAACTGGGGAGAAAGGGCGAGGCTGGGAATCGAACCCAGAACCTCACGGTTGTACAGGTTGCATGCTGGGCACGTTGTGTTTCGTAACACACAGAACGCCGACAAGAATTACAGGATCTTTTAACGTTCATATTTGACCTTCTACATGAGTATATATATATATATATATATATATATATATATATATATATATATATATATATATATATATATATATATATATATATATATACACATGTTAAGAATTGAGGCACTGTCTGCTCTTGAAGTTGACCTGGGAAAATCGTAAAACTTCCCACTCTTAATTCAACAAACACTGCTGAGACTCGAACCCACGACCTCAAGGGTTCACAGGGTCGAAGTCAAACAGTCTAACCGTTTGGCTGTAGCGCTTAACAGATATCAAAGACAAAAAACAGAGGCAAACTATAACACCCTACCTCTTTTAGAAAACGCAGATCCTGATGGCTTGCCATCACACACGCCAGGTCACTGGCACTTGATTCCAGCCCCACAGCCTCTGAAAGCAGCAAGCCATCATCAGTAAGACTGAAAACTCCTGGCTGTTTCACCGACTCGTACATACATTTCGTTACTTTTAAAGATTTAATTCACAAGACTTCTTCACAAAACTTTTCATGTTTCACCAATTTACTCAAATTCGAACGAATCAATTTATAGGTAAAAAAAGGTAAGGTAAAGGAGTCCCATAACCTATAAGGTCGTAGGGGAGCGAGGCGTCAGAGACCTCACTTCTCTAGGGCCAGCATATTGAGGGCGGCGCCCATCTCCTCTCCCTCGCTGCTTTACCTTCCCTGACCCTAATGAGGGCAGGTACCTATTTACAGCTGGGTGAACTGGGTGAACTGTCCTGAAGCCAAGGCGCGCAAACGGTCACCCATCCAACTGGTAACCACGCTCGACGCTGCTTAACTTGGCTGGGGTAAAGCGAGTGCTCCGACCACTGAGCTATCCCGTCCCCATAATTTATGGTGCTGAAAAAAGTCGGACCTATAGCAATGGACAATTAATTTCTTCTAAAGTGCACTATCGCTAGAAAAAAACCCACTTTGATCACGCTTTCGGCTGTAAAGTTTTTTTTATGCGCTTTAATAAATCCATTATATGTTCATTCATTTATGTCTCTCGCAACCAAACAAAAGTCTTTACAAGTCAAAACCTAAGTGACATGTGTTTCAGAACAAAAATGTAAACAGTTCTTTTATTTCTGAACAGACTTAAGCACAAAACTGAAACCTGAATCTTGCATAATAAAGTCATTTTAACTATAGGTCTACAGCTGTACTTACCTATGCAAGGAATTGATGGTGAACATTCCCCCATATTGCCCATGTCTCCCAGATCCACAAGATGACTCACCAGGTTAGGACCCGTATGGAATAAAGGATGGGACAGAGTATAGTCACGAAATGCTTGCTTTCAAAACGGAAATAGTCACAAGGCCTCTTGACCACTGTGCCAAAGCCTTTGTAAGCTAAGGTGGTGATGTTTTGGGACACTTTCAGACCACTGTCACCAAGACTGCTCTCCTTGGATTTCTTATAGGTTGTTTTTTTAACCTTTTGTATCAAATGTTAATCCTTTCGTGGCTTTATTGTTTGGGTTGGGTTTTTTGTTATTTCCTGTTTTTCTATTTTAATGTTGGTTTATTTACTTTTACGTTTATGTGTTTATAGTTTAGTTTAATTCACGTTTAGTTTAGTTTAAGGTTTGGTTTAGTTTAGGGTTTGGTTTAAAGGAGTGGTTTAGTTTAAGGTTTGGTTTAGTTTAAGGTTTGGTTTAGTTTAAGGTTTGGTTTAGTTTAAGGTTTGGTTTAGTTTTAGTTTTGGTTTGAGGTTTAGTTTAAGGTTTGGTTTAGTTTAAGGTTTGGTTTGAGGTTAAGTTTAGTTTAAGGTTTAGTTTAGTTTAAGGTTTAGTTTAGTTTAAGGTTTAGTTTAGTTTAAGGTTTGGTTTAAAGGTTTAGTTCAGGTTACAGTTTGGTTTGAAGGTTTAGCTCAGTTTAAAGTTTGGTTTAAAGGTTTAGTTTGGTTTAAGGTTTGGTTTAACAGTTTGGTTTAGTAAAGTTTGGTGTAAAGGTTTAGTTTAGTTTAGTTTGGATTGAAGGTTTGGTTTAGTTTAAGGTTTGGTTTTAAGGTTTGGTTTACTTTAAGGTTTGGTTTAGTTTAAGGTTTGGCGTTAAGGTTTGGTTTACTTTAAGGTTTGGTTTAGTTTAAGGTTTGGTGTTAAGGTTTGGTTTACTTTAAGGTTTTGGTTTAAAGGTTTACTGAAGGTTTGGCTTAGTTTAAGGTTAAGATTAGTTTACAGTTTAGTTTTACGGTATAGTTTAGTTTTAAGGGTCATTTTAGTTTAGATTCACTTTAGTCTACCGCTTGGTTTGGTTTAGTTTAAGGTTTTGTTTTGTTTTGTTTTGTTCAAGGTTTAGTTTAAGGTTTAGTTTAAGTATAGTTTAGTTCAATGTTTGGTTTAACTTAAGATTTTAGTTTAAGGTCCAATTCAAGTTAAGGTTTGGTTTAGTTTAGCATTTAGTTTAAGGGTTAGTTTAAAAGTTTGGTTTAGTTTAAGATTTGGTGTAGTTTAAGTTTTAGTTTATGTTCAAAAGTTTTATTGTATTCTGTTTCACTCATTTTATTCTACTTTATTTTATATCTTTCATCTTTTAATTCATTTGATTTTAAATGCACATGTTCTAGCAAAAGCGCAATGATACAATCGAAAACTTGGTGCCCAGTGACCAATTGAAGGCAACTAATAGAGGGTGGACTATTAATGGCAACGAGCTTTTGGGGAAAGGAAGGGGGGGGGGGGGCAACATTTGGCTAAAACAAGGGGACATGTACTGGTGAGACCTGCATCCTTTTGTAAGCATCGCATCGACGTGTTAAAGCTTGATGACCCGGGGTTTTTATGCCTGGGAACCAGTTATGCAAAACCACCAAGTTTTTTGGCCGGTAGACTAGCATTCCTGCCTCTCTGAGCATGTTGATATTGTATATGTTCCCGATTCCCAAGAAAACGAAGCATTCCATGTAACTCTATCCTCCAGTCCCTACGCTTTAACCACAGGGGCCTAACAGAGTGAGCATCATAGCGTCGTAGCGTTTGTTTCTGGCGAGAAGGTTAACAGGTTGGTGCCACGTTACTTATCTGGACAACAAGACATACATGTGTGATATACAGGTAATATTGTATGAATTTAAGGGGGAAACATTGTGTGTCTGATAGCGTATTAATTTAAAGAAAAAAGTGTGTGTATCGCGTTTGTGTGTGTGCCGTTATGTGTGTGTTATGTATACATTAGGTGATAGTATGTATGTCATTATTATTAGTATGTCAGGCGTGTGTGTATGTAAGAGCGTAAAAGTGTGTTTATATGCACAATTGTTTTTAGTTCTAATTACTATACTCTTTCATTATGCAAGGTTCTGCTAAGGAAAAAAAACCCACAACAAACTTCTGTGACATTACGGTATTGATGTTTAGTCCAGGGGGGAAAACAAGCCCGCAAACGGGTGCCTCGGTAGTTGAGTGGTAGCTCTAACCCAGCGGACATATTACGAATGCAGCGTTCTAACCACTAGATTATCCTGTTCTCGGGCCCCCCCCCCCTTCCCGCCAAACATGGAAATATAACCACGCACAACAACAACAAAAATTAACGAAACTACATACAACATGACAATAGTTTACTTGTATTCTTGGGTCAGAACTGCAGACAGGAATGAAGAGGCACAGTGTCTTTACTCTTCTGTGCACGTGTGACTGCTCCATACAGGAACCTGTCTGTATCAAGCACGGTCACAATGCGAAGTGAAGTGTCACCCCGGGTAGCCCAGTGCTCCTCTCCCTTTCCTCTCTCTCTCTCCCTCTCTGGGTGAACACAGTCATTTTTCACGTGGAATCCTGGACCAATCTGTGCTGATGTTGCTAACTTGTTGCCTCACGAGTTCTCTCTCTCTCTCTCTCTCTCTCTCTCTCTCTCTCTCTCTCTCTCCTCTCTCTCGCAATGGGGAATGGGGTGGTGCATTCACAGGTACACACATACACACATACACGAACACGCACGCGCGCGTGCCACACACACACAAGCACACATACACCACACACTGTTCCAACGCACGCACGCACGCACGCACGTACGCATACACACGCACACACACACACACACACACACATCCACTTGAATCGTTGCTTGTACTAGCAAATATCCAAGAGTCAACCCGACCTGACAGATGCAGCAGACACCTGCAGTGTTGGTCAGGAGGGCTGAACAGCTCTCTCACATGTACATCCATATAGTGGATGACGCTCAACTCTGTGGTCCCAGTCTTCCCAACGAGCCCAAAGCACACCTCCTCTTGATAGGAGCCGGCCGGAGTCCACAAAAAACAAAAAAACATCCCTATGACACTATGGGATTCGAACCCCCAACCTTCCAGCTAGTAACCCATCCCGCTAACCAGTGCGCCACAGCGGCTAGTTCTCTCTCTCTCTCTCTCTCTCTCTCTCTCTCTCTCCTCTCTCTCTCTCCCTCTCTCTCCTCTCCCTCCTCTCTCTCTCCCTCCCTCTCTCTCCCTCTCTCTCTCTCTCTGTCTCTACTACTACTACTACTACTACTACTACATTGGTGTCGACGATAGCGACGACATTACTACCTTCTTGTTCTTCATGTATTTGTACATTCTTGGTGTATTTTCTCTTTTGTCGTTTCCTGTACTCTTTTTCCTTTCCAATTTTTTTTCTTCTTTCAATCATATTGCTTTGCTTTGGTGTTTATAACTTTTTCTCTTTTTGAGGGCTGGATGAAAAAATAAAGCCATTGTACTTTTACCCTATTTAAATTTCGTATTTCGTATTTCTTTCTCTCTCTCTCTCTCTCTCTCTCTCTCTCTCTCGGGGGGGCTGTTTCCGCCTAGCAAGGTGTAAACAACGATTGAAAATTGCTCTCTCTTCAAAGACCAATTCCTGTGGTTCAAGACTTGTGTGGGACCTGACACCTTGCAGTCGACATCATGCCTGCTGTACCCTTGTCATTTCGGTCAGTGTGTGGCAGTTTTCTATGGACTTTTGGAGCCTTCATGCATAGACGAGTGTTGAAGAAAATGTCAACATTCTACCGGACATTGAAGGTGAAAAACTGGCAAGGCGGTGTTACGGTAGGACTGACCCTCTCGCTTTTTGCCCACGGAATTTTGCTCCAAAGATGCAGTGATGTGGAGTTGAATCCTGGACCTGCACCTTCACAGGGCACCAAAGCGGACAACCTGCGCCAGACCAGACTGAGCTCCAGCAAGACATCTACTGAGGCCAGGTCTCCTTCCTCACAGGCCTCTGCTGATTCTTCCATGTCTGAGATGATGGAATATCTCCACAAAATTTGCTGTAAATTTGAAGGTAAATTTGATGGCAAGCAAAGAAGAAATGAATAAGACAAATGAAACACTTACTGGGTTGCGTGAAGATTTGTTGTCAATGAGGCAAGAAGTTAATGAACTTAAACGAGAAAACGAAAGTTTGAAAGAACGAAACGACATGTTGATGGAAAAGGTTCAACAATTAGAACGAAAGACAGACGACTTAGAGAGTCGTTCAAAGCGAAATAATGTGATCATTCATGGCATACCACGTAAAGAAAATGAAACCAGACAGGAGTGTGAGGGACTAGTACAGGACATGTTGACTGACACACTGGAACTGCCTCACAACATACAGTTTGACCGACTGCACAGAATGAATGGCAAAACAGATTCACCCATAATTGGATGTTGTACTTTTTATAAAGAGAAGGAGAAACTGCTCAGTGTCAGGCACAAGCTTAAAGGAACCAATGTTTTTATCAATGAAGACTTTTCCTTCAGAGTAAGGGAAATAAGAAAACAGCTTGTGCCTCACATGAAAGCAGCAAGAAAAGATCAAAAGAAGGTGTCGATGGTGTATGACCATCTAATTATCGATGGTCAGAAATTCTTTCTGGACCATCAAAAAAATCTAAAGATGGCAACCTAGGTAGTGGGCCGGCCTAGCACAGAGACTGTGGCATCAATAACACATGAAAATGTCCGTGGGACTGTTTTTGTTACAGAGGGAACAAAAAAGAGTCGGTCACCGCACGCACCGCGTTTTAACAAACGCAACTCAAGCTCAGGTAGCACAGTGCAAGGCGTGAACGGTTGCACAGGCCAGTGCTTTTTTAATGTTGATGTTCCCGCTAACCCTAGATATGTTACATCTGGAAGTAGCAGAGTGGGAAATAAAGATGCTTTGTTTGTAAACAGTGTACAGGCACATGACGAACAGATTGAAGACTGTGCACAGAATGCTGCTGTTAATATTTGTGTTAACACTGTGGATGTTGATAAATGCTTAAATAAAGTTGATGCTGAAATAAATGATGATGATGTAGATACTTTTGTTTGTGAAAAAAACTTTGAACACTGCTGAATGTCTTTTTTCCTTGTCAAATTCATTACCACTTAAGATCAGAGAAGTTGAAGGAAGTGCTGCACATCAAAGTGGAACCTATAGTGTAAACGATGATGTGAATGTTAATCGATGTGATGTGGACGTCTCTACGGGAAAAGGAAAACTTGCATCTTTTTTGCACTGGAATGTGAATGGTTTGCTCTCAAAAATATGTGATAAAGATTTCGTTTCCTATGTAGCATCCTTTGATTTTGTGTCTCTTGCAGAGACTTTTGTTGAATACTTAGATTTGTCAGTGTTTAATGATTATAAATGTTTTTGTAAGCCAGCAATCCGATTTACAAAGCAAGGAAGGCGTTCGGGTGGTATTATAAAATTATGTTTGATAAAGAAAGAGCTTTTGCCAAGCATACGAGAGATAGACACTGGCTATAGAAATGTTCTTGTTTTTCTTATAAACAGAGACCTCTTTTGTTTATCTAAAGATATATTGTACGTGTGTGCTTATGTTCCCCCAGAGAATTCACCTTACTATGCCTTTTTTGACACTGATAATGGTATCAGGGAACTTGAGAACTGTCTGATTGATGTACTGATGGATCTGGATGATGTTCATGTAGTTTTAGCTGGGGATTTGAACAGTAGAATATCAGATGTGTCTCAAGATGTGTCTGATCAAGATGATATTTTTCACTTAAATTATAATGTAGATAGTATCAGAAGGTGCTCTGAAGATAAATTTTGGAATAGTTATGGCAAAATGTTGTTGAATATGTGTACTACATTAGATTTGTGTATTCTAAATGGGGTTTGTGCTGGTGATCAGCAAGGGCATTTCACATATATATCAGAGACAGGTAAGAGTGTAAACGATTACTTTTTAGCTTCTTTTGACTTGTTTGCTGCTATCCATAAGTCATGTAGTCTTTATGTAAATGAGCGTGTGGAATCAGATCATCTGCCGCTGGAATTTAGCATGTATTTGACACAAAATAAGAAAGAAGAAGATATTGTGGGAAGCAGAAACAATGTAGAAAAGAACATAGAAGTTATAGAAAAATTTCAGTGGTATGAAGAGTATGCTAGTGTTTTTTTCTCGGCAGATGAACAGTGAAGTTGTGTTACAGACACTGCATCGTGCTATTAGTCTCATCGAAGAAGACATAGATGCTGCTTTAGAAATGTTCAACTCTTGCATTAAAAAGCAAGCTGAACCATTGAAGAAAAGGATTAAGATAAATGATAAATGTAAAAATGATGATTGGTATGACCAAGAATGTACTAATTCTAAAAGAGATGCTAGAAAATTATTAAGAAAATATCGTAAAACCTTAACAGAGGAAGATTGTAGTAAATACTGCAAAGCACGAAAAGAGTATAAATGCATAATGAAAAGCAAAAAGAAAGCATATAATGAAAATCTTGTAAACTCTCTTGTTTGTTCTGTAAATAATCAGCATGAATTCTGGAAAAATGTGCGCAAGATATCGCGGAAGAAATCAATTGCAGCTAATAGTATTTCAGTTAGTGAATGGTTTCAACATTTTAGATATTTGCTCGAGACAGACACCATAGAAGTAGATGATTATGCTAAAGAAAGTGAAGTTGATGAAATTCCTGATGAAACAAGTCTCTTTGATCGTCCTATCACAAGAGAAGAAATATTGTTAGTAATGAGAAAGTTAAAGAATAACAAGTCCGCAGGACCAGATGGGATAATAGGGGAACTATTTAAGAACTCAGGAGATACTGTTGTAGATTTTTTTCTTGAATTTTTTAATGCACTTTTTGATAAAGGAATATTTCCCCAGTTATGGACAGATTCAATTATATTGCCGTTGTTTAAGAAAGGTTCGATAAATGACCCTGGGAATTATAGAGGCATTTCATTGTGTGACGTTAGTAGTAAGTTGTATAGTTCGATAATTAATGGTAGGATACAAGAATGGGTTGAGCAAAATAACATTACTGGTGAGCATCAAGCAGGTTTTAAGAAAGGTTACTCTACAGTTGATCACATGTTTACACTTATGGCAGTAATACAAAAACAATTCACATTAAATCGAAAATTATATGTAGCTTTCATAGACTTTGAAAAAGCATTCGACTCTGTTTCAAGAAATTTACTATGGCCAATCTTGCAGAATTCAGGAATTAAGGGTAAACTGTTTAGATGTATTAAAAGTATGTATTGTAATGTAAAGGCAAAGGTCAGATGTGGTGCTAACTTTACTGATTATATCATTTGTACAAGAGGAGTTAAACAGGGTGACGCCTGTAGTCCTGTCCTCTTTTCCTTATTTATTAATGAACTAGCTAAAGATATAATAAATGGTGGAAGACATGGTGCAACACTCACCCCTGATATTACAGAATTGTGCATCTTGTTACTAGCTGATGATATAGCTCTCGTATCTGAAACACCAATTGGTCTTCAAACTCAGTTGAACAATCTTAGTAGAACAGCAGCCAAGCTTCAGCTTAAGGTAAATATGAATAAGAGCAATATTGTAGTCTTTAGAAAGGGTGGGTATCTTGCAGCAAGGGAAAGATGGTTGTTTAATGGGGAGGAAATGACTATTGTAAACTTGTTACAAGTATCTTGGTATAAAATTTTCTACAAGGCTTAGTTTTACTGCAGCTTGTGAAGATCTTGCCAGCAGAGCAAAAAATGCTTTATTATTTATTTTAAGGAAAATGTATGTGATAAATAACAATTCTTTGCAAATCCTTCTGAAGATTTTTGACACACAGGTTGTGCCTATTACATTATATGGTGCTGAAATATGGGGACTAGATAAAGCTGCTTTTTGTATTGAGAGTGTTAATTTGTATGCACTTTAAAGGTTTTGGGTATAACTGGAAAAACTTCGAATGATCTTGTTTATGGTGAAACTGGTCGATACCGTATTTGTATTACTGCTCAAGTACGTTGTGTTAGTTATTGGCTTAAAATACTACTGATGGATACAAATAGACTGCCACTTCAAGCGTATAAAATGTTGTTAAATCTTGATCAAAATGGAAAACACACTTGGGTGGCTAATATTCGTGAAGTACTGTGTCTGAATGGGTTTGGATTTGTATGGTTGAATCAAGGTGTACAGGATGTTAAGGGCTTTTTACGTGAATTTCGTCAAAGACTTATTGATTGTAGATGGCAAATCTGGGATAGTCACGTCCACCAAAGTGAAAGATTTTCATTATATAGATCATTTAAAACTTCTACAAAGTGTGAACTCTATTTGTCACTGGATATTGATAGACATGTAAAGCGTTATTTAACGATGTTTAGATTTGGCATTACAGATATGGCACTACATTCTAACCGTTATAAAAAGAATAAAGATAACAATTTGATATGTCCATTGTGTAAAAGTGATAACGAAGATGAAGTTCATATTTTGCTCTGCTGTCCAGCTATTTTTGATCTCAGGCAAAGATACATTCCGTCTAAATTTTATTCGAATCCATGTCTATTTCGAGCAGTTTTGCTTATGTCAAGTCAAAATGAAGATTTACTCAAGAATCTGTGCATATACCTGTATAAAGTTTTCAGAAGACGTTCTGAGAGTGTTAGGAATGACTAATACTTGATCCATCTATAGTTTCTTTATAGTGAATAGGAAGTGATGTTTGTAAAATCCTTTTATGTAATATTTTGTGATTATTATGTTTTTGTGTTACTTGTGTGATGTTTACCTGTACCCCATTCAGAAGGGGCTGTGGCCTATACTGAATAAACTTCGTTTTCAATTTCAATTTCAATTTCAATTTTCTCTCTCTCTCTCTCTCTCTCTCTCTCTCTCTCTCTCTCTCTCTCTCTCTCTCTCTCTCTCTCTCTCTCTCTCTCTCTCTCTCTCCTCTCTCTTCCTCTCTCTCCATCTCTCTCTCTCTCTCTCTCTCTCTCTCTCTCTCTCTCTCTCTCTCTCCTCTCTCTCTCTCTCTCTCTCTCAAATTCGTCATTTTACACATAGGCTGTATACTTGTAGGTGTGTGGTGATGGAATAGCTCAGAGGTCACAGCACTCGCTCTCCCCACCAAACTAAGGTCAAGCAGAGCCCAGAGTGCTTGCCTAGCCTAGTGGATGGGTGTCGACGATTCATGCGTGGGCCTTGGCTGTCGTACAGACCCCCCCCCCCCTCTCCCTTTCCCTCCCCCCACCCCCAGTTCACCAGCTGTAAACGGGTACCTGCCCTCTTTAAGGTCAGGGAAAGATAAAGAAGCGCGGGAGATTCAAATTCAAATTCAAATTCAAATTCAATTCAAACACTTTATCATCTCACAGACAGGGCACAGCCCTCAAAATGCTGGCCCCTTGGGGAAGCCGAGGTCAAGAAGGTCTCGCTTCCCCCAAACGACTGCAGAGGTTGTGGGAACACTTTTCACCTTTTGACTTTATCTTTAGAAGAAATAAACAAACGCAACAAAATAGACTGATTAGCTCTGCGTTAGAAAGTTTTTGATAACATTAATTTTCAGGGACGGGATAGCTCAGTGGTCGGAGCACTCGCTTTCTCCCAGCCAAGTTAAGCAGCGTCGAGCGTGGTTACCAGTTGGATGGGTGACCGATTGCGCGCCTTGGCTTCAGTACAGTTCCCCCAGTTCACCCAGCTGTAAATGGGTACCTGCCCTCTTTAGGGTCAGGGAAGGTAAAGCAGCGAGGGAGAGGAGATGGGCGCCGCCCTCAATATGCTGGCCCTAGAGAAGTGAGGTCTCTGACGCCTCGCTCCCCTACGACCTTATAGGTTATGGGACTCCTTTACTTTACTTTTACTAATTTTCATGACTCGCTTCCCTTCCTTCCTCCACCTCCACCCCCTTCCCCTCAAGAAGTGCGAGTCGTCATCCCGTCTCTACCTCTCCTCCACCTCCCCCCTCCAAACCACCCCACCCCCCCACCCCCGCCCGATTTTCGTCTCACTTACCCAACCTACCATTTATCCGACCCTCCACAACAGACCCCCCCCCCCCCCCCCAAAAAAAAAAAAAAAAAAAAAAAGAAAAAAAAGAAAACCACCACACACACACACACACACACACTCACACACACACACCGCGCGCTCGCAGTCTGACGACCCGGGTTCGATTCCCGTTCAAGGGGATATTTTCCTCTGGAGTTAACATCAGTGCAGACTCCACTCTCCCCCAAAGTCCTTCGCATGAGACTATAAACCGAGGTCCCGTGTGCGAACGCACGCAAAACATCTTGCGCACACGTTAAATCCTGTTCCGCTTTTCGTAAGAGTAGGCCATTGTGTGCCCTGGGAACAAATGACATAATTCACAAATCCGCATACACACGGGGACTGGATGTAAAAAAAACCCACATAAGTGCTTATTCCATTATCCTCGATATAAAAGAATAAAATAAATACATAAAGTAAAGAAATAAAATAAAAAATAAAAACACTTGCTCCTACGATCTTTCGTTCATGGGCTAGCCTAGAACTCTAGAGTTTCACCAGTGGTAAGATTTTGCGTATGCGACCTTTATTGCCCCACCATAAAGGTAGTCGCATTCCGACTTCGGGGATGACACTACGACATACACAACTTCATAATAAAGGTGAAATGGTAATGTCTCCAATGTTTTCAACGCTGGCTTTTCGTAATGCTAAAATAACTGATGGAGCGTTTATGTAGAAAGTTTTTAGTCATGCTTCAAAGCGCTACGCGTTTTCGGTGTAAGGGAACTAACTCGGCTATAAAAAAAAACGATATCGGATTATTGATCAAGCCAGGCATAGTATTTCCCTTTCTCTCGGTCTATATCTCTATCTCTGTCTGTCACTGTCTCTGTGTCTGTCTCGGACTATGTCTGTCTGTCTGTCTGTCTGTCTCTGTTTCTATGGCTCTGTCTCTCTCTGTCTCTCTGTCTCTGTCTCTGTGTGTGTTAGTGTGTTAGTGTGTTAGTGTTAGTGTGTGTGTGTGTGTGTGTGTGTGTGTGTGTGTGTGTGTGTGTGTGTGTCTGTCTGTCTGTCTGTCTGTCTGTCTGTCTGTCTGTCTCTCATTGCACACAGAAAACTGTTTAACCACCATTATAATTATAGACACCATAGGAACGGGTAATGTAACAACACGTTGATAACAGCAACGGCAACAACAACAACAGTAGCACACACACACACACACATACATACACATCCACACAAGCACGCACGCACGCACACACACACACACACACTCACACACACACACACACACACACACACACACACACACACACACACACACACACACACACACACACACACACACGGTGGTCTAGAGGTAACGCGCCTTGTCTAGAAAGCGAAAAGTCCGGGTTAGGAAGTGTGGGGTGGTTCGAATCCCGTTTGGACCCGAAACTTTTCCCCCATCCATTAGACCATGAGTGGTGGACTGGGTGCTAGTCTTTCGGAT
>CM054150.1:35241313-35253813 GCA_028751875.1 Rapana venosa
GAGATGAGGACTGATACCAGTCATGAAACGCCACCGCCGGAAGGGGTCAAAGCGATCCTCTTCATCGATAAGACACAAGAGATCGCAGCAGACATCATCGATATGAATCACTACCCTATCAAAACTATCATATGCGTCTCAGTCTTCAATGAAAAAGAAAGATGTATGACTACAGCAGACGAGCTCAAAAAGAAAGGGTTACCAGTTTGGGGGCGGGGGGAGGGGGGAGAAAGACGGGGTGGGGGTGTGGGGTGGAGGGGAAGATGGGGCTGGGGGAATGGGGGGGGGGGGGGGGGGGGTGCGAGGAGGAGGAGGAGGAGATAAGGGATACAGTCAAGTTAAATTCTTTTATTTCGAAGATAATGAATAAGCACTCATGTGACGTGGGGTTTTTCTTTTTTTACATTCAGTCCCCGCCCTTATCAGGGATAACATCGAGATAATTATAAAAACAAAAAACCTAACTAAAACAACAAGAACAACAACAACAACAGCGGCAGCAATAATAATAAATAATAATAATAATAATGATAATAATGATAATAATAATCATCATTATCATCAGCATCATCATCATCAGCATCGTCATCATCATCATCATCATCATAAGAAGAAAAAACAACAACGAGAAGAACAAGAACAAGAACAAAACAAAACAACAACAACAACGATAATAATAAATCAAACAACAAATCAAGAGACAACAATAACAGTAACAAACAACAAACAAAACCCAGATAGTCAAACACAGAGAGAGAGAGAGAGAGAGAGAGAGAGAGAGAGAGAGAGAGAGAGAGAGAGAGAGAGAGGAGAGAGAGAGAGAGAGAGAGAGAGAGAGAGAGAGAGAGAGAGAAGAAGAAAGAAATCAACAGACTGACAGAAACAGAGGTAGAAGAGAAGCAGAGAAAACAAATTGGTAAGGGGAATGAGAGAGAAACTAAGAGAGACAGAGATTAAATATACAGACAGTCAGGGACAGAGAATGAAAATAGAGAAAGTTGTTAGCATACATACAGAGAGGCAGACTCAAGTTAATCCAGAGAGAGAGAGAGAGAGAGAGAGAGAGAGAGAGAGAGAGAGAGAGAGAGAGAGAGAGAGAGAGAGAGAGAGAAGAGACAGACAGACAGACAGACAGACAGACAGACATACAGACAGACAGACAGAGGCAGACAGACAGAGAGGGACAAAGACACAGAGAGAGACAGAGAGAGACAGAGAGTTCGGCCGAGACAGACATGCCGACATATACATTCATCACATACATAATAAGGAGGCACCGTGGTCGAGTGGTTTAGGCGGTCGACTCGTGATCCAGAGGTCGCAGGTTCGATCCCCGCTCGGCTCGGTGTTGTGTCCTTGGGAAAGACACTTTACTCCTATTTTCCTCACTCCACCCAGGTGTACAAGTGGGTACCAGCTCTGCTGGGGAAGTATCTGGCGACAGACTAGCGTCCTGTCACAGGGGTGGTGAAAAACCATCAGTTCGCTTAACGCTACAGAAACCGGGATAAGCTCCGGCTCTATGGGCCTTCTGGACCGAAAGAACATACTTTTACTTTTTACATACATAATAATAATAATAATTATAATAATGTATGGAATTTATATAGCGCTGAATCTTGTAAAGCTACAAATCAAAGCGCTTTTTTTATGCGTGTGTATGCGGTTTTTTAATTTTGTCATCTGTTCCCACCGGCACACAATGGCCTACTCTTTCGAACAGCGGAACAGGATTTAACGTGTGCGCAAGATGTTCTGCATGCGTTCGCACACGGGGCCTCGGTTTATAGTCTCATCCGAAGGACATACAGAGGGACAGGGAGAAAGAGACAAATATAAACAGATACACAGACGGACAGACAAGAGTGTCAAACGTAATGATAGAGTCATACTGATAGACAAAGCCAAAGAGACAAAAACCTCAAAAGAAAGAAAAATCAAAACACAAGCAAACAAGTGGGTAGTCAGGCAGACACTTCAATTAAAGTTCGAGAGAACTTAGACCTCAGATTATAGACTTCAGACTTTTTTTTTCGTGCTTCACCACTATTCCAGTGACACAATTTGATCCAAGAACAAAGGGAATAGGGCAGCGTTCAGAACGCATCCTTGGATAATGCCAAATTTAATTTCAACAAACAGTCATAACTGTTTCCCTCACCCAAACACAGGATAGAACAGAAGAAAAAAAAGACATGGTTTTTAAGGTTTCCGGCGAAAAGACTTTTACAAAACCTGCCCAAAATAACAGTTGCTAATATATATATATATATATATATATATATATATATATATATATATATATATATATATATAATTTGAGTCAAAGGCCTTTTTGATATCTCTGAGAGGTGCGTGCTATTTTCATCGTTCTTTATGTTTAGAATCTTTAGTACATACGGATGGGATATAGATATGATCATTACTGAGTAATGGGGTGGCCTAGTGGTTTTATTAATGTATTTCTTATTTTATTCTTTTCTTTTATTTAGAGGAGAATGGAATAAGCACTTATGTGCTTTTATTTTTAGAATTTCCTTTTAAAACTTGTATTTTACAAAAGTGGAAAGTGGTTAAATGTTGCACTCGCGATTTGAGGGCCAGGGATCGATCCCGGATACCACCACCACCACCACCAACACTCTGCCGCCCGCTGGAAGGGAGGTTTCCTCTGGAGTTAACATGAATGCTGACTCCACTCCTCCCAAGGTCCTTCGGATAAGGCTAGAAACTGAGGCTCCGAATGCGAACGTACGCATAACTTCGTGCGCACCCGTTCTTCCTTTCACAAAAGAGTAGACCATTCATGCAGGTATAAACAGAAGACAAAGTTTTTTTGCTTTTTTTTAAAACATGCGGGATAGGGGACGGGATAGCTCAGTGGTCGAAGCACTCGCTTTCCCCCAGCCAAGTTAAGCAGCGTCGAGCGTGGTTACCACTTGGATGGGTGACCGTTTGTGCCCTTGGCTTCAGTACAGTTCCCCCAGTTCACCCAGCTGTCAATGGGTACCTGCCCTCTTTAGGGTCAGGGAAGGTAAAGCAGCGAGGGAGAGGAGATGGGCGCCGCCCTCAATATGCTGGCCCTAGAGAAGTGAGGTCTCTTACGCCTCGCTCCCCTACGACCTTATAGGTTATGGGACTCCTTTACCGCCTTAACCTTTATCTGAAGTTGTATTTACATATCATCATCACCGAAGTCGGAATGCCGCTACCTTCATGGCGGGCCAAAACGATCGACAACGGAAAAAAGATCTCACAGTTGGTGAACCTCGGAGCTCAAGCCAAGGAAGGAAACAACGGTGATCAACTTACGTTACAACTTGATATTTCACTGACATATTTTAAAGCGCTTTGGTTTACTAATTCAAACAAACAAACAAACAAGGAAACAAATATGTCAACTCTTTATAAAATAAACACCACATTAGGATGGAACTCAACAAAAATCGTATTAAATGCATCTAGACACAAGAGAGAATGAAGAACTAAACTTCAACACTGAAGTAATTTCTTAACTCTTGTTTATGCGTGGAGGGGAAGGGGTGCGCGCGTGTGTGTGTGGGTGAGAGAGAGAGAGAGAGAGAGAGAGAGAGAGAGAGAGAGAGAGAGAGAGAGAGAGAGAAGAGAGAGAGAGAGAACTAGAAAGAGGGAGAGGAGAGGAGAGAGAGAGAGAAGAGAAGGAGAGAGGAGAGAGAGAGAGAGAGAGGAGAGAGAGAGAGGAGAGAGAGAGAGAGAGAGAGAGAGAGAGAGAGAGAGAGAGAATTAATCTTAAAAAAGAGAATCAGAGTAAATAAAAAGCAGCTCTGAATTCTGTTTCTTTAAATCAGTGTATTGCTGTTTTACTTTTCTTTTCTTTCTTTCTTCCTTTCTTCCGTTTTTATTGTTTTCCTTTTCTGAACGTTTGTTTTTTATTTTCTTTTGTTTCCTCTTTTTATATGATATAAAGGCAAAGGTAACGGTGTTCCATAACCTATGTGGTCGTAGGGGAGAGAGGCATCAGAGACCTCAACTTCACTAGGGGCCAGCATATTGAGGGCGGCGCCCATCTCCTCTCCCTCGCTGCTTTACCTTCCCTGACCCCAAAGAGGGCAGGTACCCATTTACAGCCGGGTAAACTGGGAGACTACTGAAGCCAAGGCACGCAAACGGTCACCCATCCAACTGGTAACCACGCTGGATGCTGCTTAACATTGGCTGGGGGAAAGCGAGTGTTCTGACCACTGAGCTATCCCGTCCCCATGATATGGTATTATTCTGTACAAAAGGCAAAAACCTTACAGATTCACTTTCATAACACTTTCTACAGCTTTTTTGTTTTGGTATTTTTTTTTTCTTTTGGTTGCTGCATGCGCAAAAAGCATTGTATGAGGGCTGAAGATTGAAGAGGGGATCGCAGGGAGTGGGCAGAGGAAGAGGGTGGTGAGGGGGTGGGTGGAAGGTTAACCAACAGTCGCAAAAATGATAAAGAATACTTTAGTGGCGAAGTGGGTAACACACATCACCACACACACACACACACACAACACACACACACACACACACACACACACACACACACACACACACTACCACTGCAAATCCGATAGTCAAAATTCAGGGATTCGAAAATGCTTTACTCTCTCTCCTCTCTCCTTCTCTCTCTCTCTCTCCTCTCCTCTCTCTCTCTCTCTCTCTCTCTCTCTCTCTCTCTCCTTCTCTCTCTCTTCTCTCTCTCTCTCCTCGATTACACCTTTTTTCCCTTTCCTGCAACATTCACGCCATGCAACATTCAAACTTATCTTCGTTGAAAATGTCATCCCTAGGTATTTATAAGAATTCACGACTTTCACTTCAGCATTTCCATAAAACCATTTTTCACGCACTGATAAATGTCCACCCATTCTAAAAATCATGATGTTCGTTTTTTCCATATTGACTGATAAATCTAGGCGATCTGCCTCTTCCTTTAATATATCTAGTTGGTTTTGTAAACCTAGTACCGTGTTAGACAAGAGAATCATATCATCGGCAAATAGTAGTAAAAAATACCTCCATTGCTCCTGAGATAAACTGAATACCATGTTTTCCTTTTTTTGTTAATTCAACGGCTAATTCGTTTACAAAAAAAGAAAATAATTGTGGACTTAATATACAGCCCTGCTTCACTCCTTTTGGACATTCGAAATATTCCGAATAATCATATCCTGCGCGTACACATGCTAACACTGATTTATATATACTCCTTAGTGCCATATATAATTTACCGTTTATTCCATTTTTACGCAGAACAGTCCATAAGATATTACGATTAACAGAATCGAACGCCTTACGAAAATCGACAAATGCAACAAATAGTTTTTTATTTGATTGCAAGTATTTTTGAACAATAGAGTATAGAGTGAATATATGATCAGTAGTACTATAATTTGTTCGAAAACCTGCTTGTTCTTCGAGCAGTTTTTCATTCTCTTCAGCCCATCTAGTTAACCTTTTATTCAAAATATAAGTATATATTTTGCTGACGATGCTAATGAGGGCTACTCCACGATAATTGTCTGTTTTAGTGCTGTCGCCATTTTTGTAAATAGGAATAATTATAGACTTGGCCCACTCCAAAGGGAAAGCACCTCTTTCAAAAACATCGTTGAAGAGTTGAGTTAGGAAGGAAATAACAATTGAGTTGGCAATTTTTTAGCATTTCGCCTATTATTTTGCCTGGACCAGCACTTTTTCTTGTTTTTAAATGCTGGATACCGGCAATAACTTCATTTTCTTTGATAGGATCATTAAACAATGGTTCGAAATCATCATCTTCTTCCGTTACATATATATCCATCTGTGTTACACTATCATCCGAGCTGTTAAAAACGTGTAAGAAGTGATCATACCATTCTTGAATAGATATGTTATTATATACAAGAGCCTTTCGATTCACAGACCTAATTATAGACCAAAATGTTTTGGCGTCGTTAAGAGAATTTTTCAGTTTATCTAATATATTCAGTTCAAATTCCTGTTCTTTAGTTTTCCTTAATTTGACATATTCTTTTCGCGCTGTAGTGTATAACTCTCTCTCTCTCTCCCTCTCCCTCTCTCTATCTCTCTCTCTCTCTCCCCTCTCTCTTGTTGATTGTTGCTATTTTATTAGGGTTGGTATACTTGATAAATCGGGGGGGAGGGGGGGGGTGGGGGTTGCCAAATTTGTTTCAAGTATCCTTTCTGCAGATTCAGATCTGTTCTACAAGCCTTCACAGTCTTCTGAAGTTTCTGTACGTCCTTCAGTCATAAAGAAACCTTTTTGTTAGAAAAAAAATCTTCAAAGCGACTTCAGGATCATACATAAATGAAGCTTTTATCTCAGGAACGTATTGATCTTTAGAAGAAAAAAAAAAGGTAAATTTCTCTGTCTATTGAGATAATAAAAGGATGGTGTTGGTATTATGTATCTTTTTTATATTCTGAGACGTATGATATAGTCTTCGCCTCCTACAAACTGAACATATTGCTTTTAAATCAAAGTTTTGTGCACACTCACAAAAATGTCCACTGCACACACGAGATTAGTTTATCGTCTCATCCGACGAACTTGCATAGACATGGAGTCGGAACCGCTGGAGACTTCAGGGGAGAGAAATCATGTGAAAAGGCACTGGGGCTCGACCCCACGGCCTGTTATCTCCCCATTGGTCCATGAGCCGCCCTGCTATTGAGACATTTTTCTTTTTCTTCGTCGTCGAACGCTCAAACAACAACTATTGTTATCTGTCATATGAGCGAAAATGCGTTGTGCTGCCGTTAAGCGCCTGATAAGTCAGGCCCAGCGCATCTGAAATCGGCGTGGGAGAGAAATGCTTTATTTTTTAAGTATTTCTGGAGAGAAAAAAAACAACCGGCAGGAAAATGAACCAAGAAGGCAGAAAATAGACAAGAAAAAGGGAACACGAAGAAAAGGAACAAGGCAGAATCAAAGTAGAGGGATAGTAAGATGGAATTCCAAGCCTAGCACAGAATTTCCAGAAGGTAGGGATGCTGTTTTTTTGCAACTGGTTGGACACTTTGCGATTTGAGATATTGTGGCTTAATAGAATAAAATGCAGTCGAACCCCCCCCCCCCCCCCCCCCCCCCCCCCCCCCCCCCCCACACACACACATATTGATAGAACCACAACTGCACGGTACAAAAAGAGTAGTACGGTGGGATGCAATACAGCTCCTGGTGTGTCAAAAAACAAATCACACCGTGTTATGTGACATTGTCATATCAGCTTGAATTCGCTTTGGAACAACAACATAGCGTGATTCATGAGACAATACAAAATCCATACCCTAACACACCACACTACACCACACTACGTTACATCACAGTAGACCATACCATACTATACCACACCACACTACCTGAAACCACATCACACCACACCACCTCAAACCACACCACACCACACCACAACACAACACATTACATCAAAACAACACTTGACCATACGTTAATTACATTACAAACATGGAACTCAAGAAGGGGTATCCCCCTTGGGGATGCTGAGGCAGGGTAGGGGGGGGGTGGGGGGTAGGGCGGCGAGTGGAGGGAGCTGTCAGTATAAATAGCACCCCCACCTTCTGAAAACTCTGAGCTTGGAATTCCCTATTTTCTATCCCTCTCTTTGTTTATCCTTGTCTTGTTCCTGTTCTTCCTGTCACCTCCTTCTTGTCTCACTTCATGCCTTCTTGGCCCTTTCTCCAGCCTTTTTTTTCCTCAGAAAGGTTAAAATTCTCTCCCACGCACACCGAAGTCGGATGCGCTGGGCTTGACCTGTCAGGCGCTTGACGGCAGCAGTGCAACGCATTTTGCACATATGAGAGACAACAATAATTGATGTCTGAGAGTTCGACAAAGAAGACTAGAAGAAGAAGAAGAGGGAAAAGCTAGGACTTCGATCTCCGCAGTCAGCCAAGCTCAAAACACACTTAAAGAGCACACCATATAAAAGAAGGATAAGATCACAAAGACAAGCACCCAGGCCTTCAGATGCAGACGTATATTCTTTTCATGTCTGTCCATCAGCCTCCCGGGCAAGTGAACCACCCCCTGTCATGTCGATACAACATCTTGATTAAAACAATCGGCAGGTAGGAGAAGGCTGGGAAGATAGCCAAGGCAGATAAGTGTTGTGGCGATTGTCCTCAAATGGCGTCTTGATACCGGTACAGCAAGTGACGGATATCCCGTTGAACCCTTTCGTTATAGGCTCGTCGGTAATTTGATTGGTGGGCTTTTTTCTTTGAGCCAATCAATGATCGAGATGGTCTATGGTCAGATAATTTCATAATGAAATTCAATCAGTCCTCAATTGATCGCGAAAACTCCGCTGGAAGGTACATGATACTCTCAACAACAACTTCTGTATTTGGCTGGGTATATATTTTATGCAATTTTGCTACATTTGAAGAGGAAATCCAACTCTATGCTAAAGCAAATCTTGACTATCTTGATGTTTGCGGTTCAGAAGTACACAAACAGTTGTAAACCTCGATTACAAGAACAACACCTGCTTGTAAGCAGGAGCCAGATAATCATCCGGCAACACCCTTAACTATGTTTCTCCACAAACTCCCCTCCACCACCCCACCTCTCCTCTCCCACCCCATCCCTTTCCGTTCTTCACCCTCCCCCACCTCATTTTAGCTCCACTCCTACCAAAAAAAAAAAAACACGTTTAAAAGTGGTACAGCGGCTTTGTTCAAACAATAATGATGGCTGTAATGTAGTTGATCAAGTCATTAACAGTTAATGCAGATTGAAAAATTAAAACGGACGATATCTGAACAAGGTCATTTTCTTTTCAAGGATATGAAAACTGGTCAAGTCTATAACCACTGGCTTCATTCCTTGATTTGGGTCCAGGCCAAACGATGTCAATAACTGCCTAGGCCAACTGCCCAGGTCAACACGTTGTCAATAACTGCCCAACCCAACACTTTGTCAACAACTGCCCAGGTCAACACTTTGTCAATAACTGCCCAACACAACACTTTGTCAACAACTGCCCAGGTCAACACTTTGTCAATAACTGCCCAACCCAACACTTTGTCAATAACTGCCCAGGTCAACACTTTGTCAATAACTGCCCAGGTCAACACTTAATCAATAACTGAGCAGATGAAAATGTTGTCAATAACTGCCCAGGCAGGCCAGTACTTTGTCAATAAGCGCCATACCAAGCCAGTACTTTGTTAATAAGCGCCATACCAAACCAACACTTTGTAAATAAGCGCCATACCAAGCCAACACTTTGTTAATAAGCGCCATACCAAGCCACCACTTTGTTAATAAGCGCCATACCAAGCCACCATTTTGTAAATAAGCGCCATACCAAGCCAGTACTTTGTTAATAAGTGCCATACCAAACCAACACTTTGTTAATAAGCGCCATACCAAGCCACCACTTTGTCAATAAGCGCCATACCAAGCCACCACTTTGTAAATAAGCGCCATACCAAGCCAGTACTTTGTTAATAAGTGCCATACCAAACCAACACTTTGTCAATAAGCGCCATACCAAGCCACCACTTTGTTAATAAGCGCCATACCAAGCCAATACTTTGTCAATACGCGCCATACCAAGCCAATACTTTGTCATAAAGCGCCATACCAAGCCACCACTTTGTCAATAAGCGCCATACCAAGTCAACACTTTGTTAATAAGCGCCATACCAAGCCAACACTTTGTCCAAAAAAAACTGCCCAGGCAAAAGTTTCCTAATTACTACCCAGGCCAACATTTTTGTCAGTAACTGCCCAGTCCAAAACTTGTCAGTAACTCTTGAGGACAAACTTTGTCAATAATTGCCCAAACCAGGCCAATCTCCGTCAATAAACTGACCAGGCCTCTGTGAGACAGACAGTCACATAGAGAAAGACACAGAGAGACAGAAAGACACAGAGAGATAGAGAGACAGAGAGAGACACAGAGAGAGATAGAGACAGAGACAGAGACAGAGAGACATAGACATAGAGACAGACAGAAACAGAGACAGAGAGACACAGACAGAAAAGTAAAAGTAATAAAAACTAAAAACAAAAACAAAACCTAACCCAATCTAAGCTGAAGGGACCAGAGGTCAATTAAAAAAACAAAAAGGACAAGACAAGCAGGCGTTCGTGGACGGGAGGGGTGAGGTGAGCTAGGCAGGCCTATCGGGAATTGGATCAGTGAGCAGAATCGATTGGCTATCGGCAGGAGGGAAGGAAGAAAGGCAGGAAGGAAGGATCAGGGGAGGGGTGCAGGCTGTATAATGATTATCTGATGCAGGCCCAGAGACTGGCCTTGAGGATGGTCATCATCTCCGCTCCTTGAAAGACTGGACTGGTCAAACTATTTTTTGGTTGTGGGTTTTGGTTTTTTTATATAATTTTCATCATCAGAGGAGGAGGAGGTGGAGTAAACTAACAATCAAGGACATCGCTCTTTGTCAAACCTGGTCAGTTCTTTTGTTGTTGGATCTTTTTTGTTTTATGGTTTTGTGATTTTTGTTTGATTTTGCTCTTTTGGGGTGGGGGTTTTGGGTCATTTTGGGGGTTGGGGTTGGGGGAAGTGTCTTTTTTGTGATTTTGTTTGGTTTTTTTGGTGAGTTTTTTGTTTTTTGTCATTTTTGAGGGGAGTGGTGGGGGAGTAGAGGTGGGGGAGTCGTTTAGCGGTTTATTTGTTGTTTTAAGTTTCGTTTTCGTTCCTCGGCTAGAGATCCACGGTTCACCAATGGTGAGTTCTTGGCGTATAGGACCGTTTAGGTGTTGTTGTTGGGTTTTTTTACCCAGTGTTAAGGTATCTGCATTCCGACTTCGGGGATGGTGTTTAAACATGACACCTGTGCATGTTTTTTGTTTGTCTGGTTGTTTGGTGTTTTTTTTCAATTGTTATTCTGTCCTACTTGGCACGAAATGGTCTCATGTTCCAAAAGGCTGAGCGGGGTTTTACATGAACCTGTGTGCAAGATGTTCTGCGTGGTTTTCTTTGCACGCGTGCCGGCCACGGTGTATAGTCTCATTGGACAGACTTTTTGGGTGTGTATAGTAGTGGACTCAGAGCTGATGTTAGCTCCAGGGGTAAACTTCCCTTAAAATGGGCGCCTCCCTGTGTGTGTGTGTGTGTGTGTGTGTGTGTGTGTGTGTGTGTGTGTTGGCTTGATCCCAGGCCCGTCTGATTACGAGTGCACAAACTCTAACCACTAGGCTATCCTGCCCTTGGTGACAGTTTGACACTTCAGTTATCTGCGTTTTTCATACACCACCGCCCAAGGTTTTTTGGACAAATTCCTTCCCTCCCCCTCCATTTTTGGGGGGTCTTTTTGGTTGTGGGGAGAGGGGGGGGGGGAGTTGGGGGGGGGTTATTGTTGTTTTTTTTGTTTTGGGTTTTTTGTGTTGTTGTTTTTTGTTGTTGTTTTTTTGTGGGGGTTTTTTTCGGGGGGGGGGGGGGGGGGGGTACCCTCGCTCTCTCTCTCTGTCACTCTCTGTGTCTCTATCTCTTTTCTCTCTCTGTCTCTGTCTCTGTCTCTGTCTCTCTCTCTCTATCTCTCTCTCGCTCTCTCCCACTCATCTGTAAGCAGGTAAGAGCTGCAACTATTATCCCGCTTATACTACATTTGGACAAAGAGATAAAAAAAAAGAGAAGTATACACACACGCTCGCCAGACAAGGACAAATTCAGACATACGGACACATCTACACGCGCCTTGCAGGTAAATACTCCCAACACATATTGTTATGATTATTATTATCAAATATATCATTATATCATTCTTATATCTTGTCATTATGTAATATGTGTGAAGAATGATTTGAGTTTTAGGGAAAGAGATATGCGACAGAAACTGCCATGTTTGCGGATACTTTGTGAAGAAAGAGTAAGAGATGGAGAATTGCAAAATGATGCAGATTTATATTAAAAAAATAATAAATTACGCGATTTATGACATAGAGAGAAAGAGAATTGTAGCTGGATAATTTTATCAGTTTGCATTATTGGAACCCAAAATTTAAGCTATCAACGTTATGACCCTGCGTCGTTGCTCTTTTTCTTCTGGTGATGAGGTTTTGTTAAACGCACATGTGTGACTGAATATGAGAGAGGCTGAAAAAGAAAAAAACGGACACCCCTCCATCCCCCTCGCCTCCCACCAAGCTGACAAAACAACAACGAAAAAAGTAAACAACAAACAAACAAAGGAACGCAAAAAAACAAAAACAAACAAAACAAACACCAACACCACATCTACACCATCGCCAGCAGAACCACCACTAAACAACAACAACAACAACAGCAACAGCAAAAACAGATTGTCTAAAACTTTTGTTTTTTAATACAGAGAAAGAGACCCGTTTTAAATAAATTTGTCTCCCCTCAAACTCATCACACTTCATATTCATTGTCTCTAACTACCCACCTTCACCCTCTCCATCCCCTACCCCCATCCCCCCCCCCCCCCCCACCCCCCGCTCCTTACTTGCCCCTACCCCTCCTCTCCCC
>CM054150.1:35258813-35261313 GCA_028751875.1 Rapana venosa
GTGTAGCCTTTATTGTAATGTTTCCTTTCTCGGACAGATCTCCCAGGTTCACCACTGATGAAATTTGGTTTGCGTACGCGACCAGTTTTTGCCCACCATTTAGGTAGCTGCATTTCGACTTCGGGGATGATGTCTAAAACACCACACCAGTGTGCAAACGTTGTGGGGGTGTTGTTGTTTTTAAATTTATTTTTTAAATTTTATCTTTTTTTGGGGGTCGCTACTTTCACACAAAGGCTGAGAGCGGGGTTTTAAGTGATATGTGAGCGAGATATGTTTTACCTGCGTTCAATACGAGGGCCTGGGTTTAATAGTCTCGTCTGAAGGATTTTCAGGGGGGAGAGTGGAGGAGTCTGCGCTGAGGTTAACTTCAGGGGAGAGGACCTCTTGAGACGTGCATCATGTCGGTAGTGGCCCAAACCCGGGCTTGACCCCGGGCCATCAACAGGCGGGCGCAAAGCTCTAACCACTAAGTACTAAGCTACCCCCGCTTCGGCACCAGCCCCCTATTCATTCATATATACATGTGTGTGTGTGTGTGTGTGTGTGTGTGTGTGTGTGTGTGGTGTGTGTGTGTGTGGTGTGTGTGTGTGTGTGTGTGTGTGTGTTGTGTGTGTGTGTGTTGTGTGTGTGTGTGTTGTGTGTGTGTGTGTGTGTGTGTGTTGTGTGTGTTTGTTGTGTGTTGTTTTGTGTGTGTGTGTGTGTCTGTTTGTGTGTGTGCGTGCGTGCGTGCGCGCGCGCACGCGCGTGCGTGCGTGCGTGCGTGTGTGTGTGTGTAATTGTAATCCACGGCAGAAAACCAGTTTTAACTGCGATGATCTACTCTTTCATGGCCTCAACTGAAAGCAGATGTTGGGAGCCAATCCAGTTGGGTTTTTTTGGGGGGTGCCATTTTGAGGCAAAAGCATATTCCTTACATCCTCAACTTTCATGCGACAGTTTTCATGTGCTCCAAACCAACCACTTTGCAAATGACAATTCAGATTGAATATCCGCGTCTTAGAGCGAAAGTTAACCCGTGTTTACGTAAAACTTTAATGATCCATTTGTTGTCATCATGAGTTTGTATGTGTTGTCTTGGGGGATTTCTGATGAAATTTTGTACACCCCAATAGTAGTGTTTACTTTTTTTTTTATAATTTGAATTCTTTTATGTCGAGGGTAATGATTTAGCACTCGTGCGGATTTTTTTTTTTTACATCTAGTCACCATGTGAATGCGGTTATGTAAGCGTTGTCATTCGTTCCCACCAGCATAAAATTAATGGTCTACCTTGTTTGATTCGCGTGCCAAATGTATATCTCTGTTTTAAAACAAACAAACAAAAAGAAAAACACATTCAGAGGCAGAAAACTGAGGGAAGGGGATATAAATGATCAAATCATCTTTTTTTTTTTTTTTAATGTTGACTGATTTATTGTATCATTAAGGGATGAGGGGAGGGGAGGGGGGGTGGGGGCATGATAGCTCAGTGGTCAAAGCACTCGCTTTCCCCAAGCTCGGGTTAAGCAGCGTGGAGCGTGGTTACCACTCGGGTGGGTGATTGTTCGCGCGTCTTCGCTTCAGTCACAGTCAATATAAAGCAGCGATGGCGAGGAGATGGGCGCCGCTCTCAATACTTCTGGTCCCTGGAGAAGTGAGGTCTTCTGATGCCTCGCTCCCCTACGACCACATAGGTTACGAGACACCTTTACCTACACTTTTTTAAGTTTGTTTGGTTTTTTACAAGATTCAGCGCTATATAAATTCCATATATTATTATTATTATTATTATTATTATTAAAGCAGCGAGGAAGAGGAGGTGGGCGCCGCTCTCAATCTACTGGTCCCTAGAGAAGCAGAAGTCTGACACCTCCCTCCTGTAGCATCCAGGTAGAATGAGGGACACTCTCACCTCTATGTCGCTTCATTTGTTGGTTTATCTGGCCTTGTTCTTCTTATTCTGTTTTATATATACGTAACTGTACTGAAGCCGTTTGCGCGCCTTGGCTTCAGTACAGTTCCCCCAGTTCACCCAGCTGTAAATGGGTACCTGCCCTCTTTAGGGTCAGGGAAGGTAAAGCAGCGAGAGGAGAGGAGATGGGCGCCGCCCTCAATATGCTTGCCCCTAGAGAAGTGAGGTCTCTGACGCCTCGCTCCCCTACGACCTTATAGGTTATGGGACTCCTTTACCTTTACCTTTACCTATGTATATATGTATATATATATTTCAGACCATGGCTTACTGGTCTGTACTCATCGTCCTGGCTGCTCAATTTCTGACTTTCGCAGATGCTATTGTTACCGTGCCAGGTAAGCCTCTGTTGTGTGTGTGTGTGTGTGTGTGTGTGTGTGTGTGTGTGTGTGTGTGTGTGTTGTGTGTGTGTGTGTTGTGTGTCTGTGTGTCTGTGTGTCTGTGTGTCTGTGTGTGTTTGGAGCGTGTATGTGTGTGTGTGTGTGTGTGTGTGTGTGTGTGTGTGTGTGTGTGTGTGTGTGTGTGTGTGTGTGTGTGTACGTGTGT
>CM054150.1:35266313-35268813 GCA_028751875.1 Rapana venosa
ATCCTGACAAAAGCCCACCTACATCCCCATGGGGGTTTCGTGTCAAGAAAACGTAGTGTTATTAATATTCGCAGTATTATACAGTGCTACTAACAAGATAGTTCAGTTGATTTCTCTCTCTCTCTCTCTCTCTCTCTCTCTCTCTCTCTCTCTCTCTCTCTCTCTCTCTCTCTCTCTCTCTCTCTCTCTCTCTCTCTCTCTCTCTCTCTCTCCTCTCCTCTCTCTCTCTCTCTGACTCTATTTGTCTCTCTGTCTCTCTCTTTAGTTGTTTTTTTTTTAATGTCTTCGAGCATTGTCTAAGTCATTTCTTGTATTATGTATTTTATTTGGATATTTTGCCCACTCTGTGGCATTGTCCAATTTCTCCTATGCCAACCATGTACTGTGGCCCGAGGCTGAAGTACATCAAATTTCTGAGTTGTGAAACGGAAAAAAAAGAGTTCTCTTTTTAGAAGTGATGCTAACAAGGCCAAGTCATGTGTTTGCTTTAAAAAAAAAATTTCAGGTTGTACTTGTGATTTGTATCCTAATGTGTACGACAGTATGGAATGACCGAAATCTCTCTGTCCTCCTATTGTGTGCGCCTGGTTTATTACATCAAAGTCCATACATTTTAGTAGTAGTAGTAGTAGTAGTAGTAGTAGTAGTAGTAGTAGTAGTAGTAGTAGTAGTAGTAGTAGTAGTAGTAGTAGTAGTATAACTTTCTCTGCTTGTCTGTCTGTCTGTCTGTCTCTTTGCCTGCCTGCCTGCTTGTCTGTCTGTCTGTCTCTTTCTCTCTTCCCTCTCTCTCCCTTTCTCTCTCTCCCTCTCCCCCCCTCTCTCTCCTCTCTCTCTCTCTCCTCCTTTCCTCTCTCTCCCTCCTCTCTTTCTCCTTCTCTCTCTCCCTCTCCATCTCTTTCCTCTCTCTCCCCCTCTCTCTTTTCTCTCCCCTCTCGCTCTCTTTCTCTCCCCCTCTATCTTCTTCTCTCTCTCTCTCTCCTCTCTCTCTCCCCAACCCCCTCCCCCCCCTCTCTCTCTCTTTCCCCTTCCCCTTCTCTCTCTCTCTATCAGATCTCTGTGTTTAGGACAACACCGGGAGCCATGGTGACAACCACCACTCCCCCTTCCCCCACACCGGCGGATCGTGAGTTTTCTCTTCTTCATTCATTCATTCATTCATTCATTCATTCATTCATTCATTCATTCATTCATGTATTTGCTCGTCTCTTTCATTCACTTATTGATTTTAGCATCATTTGTATTCATTGACATAATTACTGGCTTAATCGTTCTGTTTGTTCATTCATACATTCATGTATGTGGTGTAATTATGTATGTATGTACTAATGTATGTATGTATGTATGTATGTATGGATGGATAGATGGAGGGAGGGAGGGAGTGAAGAAGGGATGGATGGATGGATACGTGTATGCAGGTATGTATGTATGTATGTTGTTGTTGCTTCGATTTTACGTCTGTTCACTCAAAGTGATATTAGACGATGGGAAGGGGAGGGGAGGGGACATTGATGTTGATGGTTGTGTGCTGTGAAATTGGAATCTGTTGCTAAATATCCTAGGCAGTATACAGAAAAAGGCTAAGCAATGATAACAACAAATAAATACATAAGAAATACTAATGCGACTTATAACTATAACAAATGTCCTATAGGACTGTTCATTAAAGATTTTGTTATGCGAAATGCCAAATCAATATTTTTGAATATCTTGTCCAAGGACTTTTCAGAAAAAGAAGGTAATAATGGTTTTAGACTCTTACATTCAGAAATTATATGAATGCTAGTAATTTTCTCACCACACAAACATTTTATATTTTTACTATATTTAGTGATAAAAGCATTCAGTTTTATTCTAAAGAATAAAGCGCTAAACTTTCTTGCCATGAACAAAGTTGTGTAGGTTTCAGAGTGATCAATATTCCTAAAAACAGGGATAGTGATTAAAGATTTATGTATGTATGTATGTGTATGTATGTATGCATGCAAGTATGTCTGCATGCATGCATACACGTATGTATGTATGTATGTATGTATGTATGTATGTATGTATGTATGTATGATATGTATGTATGTATGTATGTATAAATGTATGTATGTATATATGTATCTATGGATGGATAGATGGATGGATGGATGGATGGATTGATGGATGCATACGTGTATGTATGTATGTGTGTGTATATATATACACATTATATTCATACATACATACATATAAATAAATCAATCTCTCTCTCTCTCTCTCTCTCTCTCTCTCTCTCTAATATATATATATATATATATATATATATATATATATATATATATATATATATATATATAATATATATATATATATATAATAGCCACGCATATACGTCTATATTCATGCAGGCATATGCTCGTGAGCGTAAAATGTATGCAATCAATCAATCAGTCTGTCGGCCTGTGTGTCCGCACAGCAAGCGACAGCTGTCTGACGACGTCCAGCGAATGCGCTGGGGTGCCCATCGGGCAGTACC
>CM054150.1:35273813-35278813 GCA_028751875.1 Rapana venosa
TCTTCTTCTTCTTCTTCTTCTTCTTCTTCTTCTTCTTCTTCTTCTTCTTCTTCTCTTCTTCTTCGTCGTCGTCGTCGTCGTCGTCGAACGCTCAGACAGCAGCGATTGGTGTCTGTTATATGAGCGAAAATGCGTCACGCTGCGTTAAGCGCCTGACAAGTCAGGACCAGCGTATCCGACTCGGCGCGCGAGAGAATGTTACCTTTTAAGTTCTTTGTGGGGGATGGGTGGTGGGGGTTGGGGGGTGGGGGGAGGTGGGGGGCAAAAGAATGGACCAAGAAGGCAGAAAGTAGACAAGAAGGAGGTGATGACAGGAAGGTCAGGGAACAAGGAAGAAACAAAGAAAGTGAAAGAAGAGTGGAAATTTCTGGCACAGAATTTCCAGAAGGTGGGAATACTATTTATACTGATAGCCCCCCCCCCCCCCCCTCCCGCCCCGTCCCCGGTAACTCCACGGGGGAAAGAAGGGTGTATGATGCAAAGTCTGGTTTCTTGTTGTTGATGTTGTTGTTGTTGTTGTTGTTGTTGTTGTTGTTGTTGTTGTTGTTCCCTTCTTCTTGTAGTTGGTTTGACGCTCTTGTTGTTGTTGTTAGTGTTTAGTTGCGAGTATGAAGATACGAAATATAAACTCAACACCACAACATTAATGACAGCATGTGCAAACAAATGTGTATGTGTGTGCGTGTGCGTGTGAATGTGTGTGTGTGCGTGTGTGTTAGTGCGTGCGTGCGTATGTGTGTGTGTGTGGTGTGTTGTGTGTGTGTGTGTGTGTGTGTGTGTGTGTGTGTGTGTGTGTGTGTGTGTGTGTGTGTGTGTGTGTGTGTGTGTGTGTGTGTGTGTGTGTGTGTGTGTGTGTGTGTGTGTGCAGGACAACGTCTGCAGTGAGTCCCACTTCTCCAACAAGTCCTATTTCTCCAACAAGTCCCACTTCCCCAACAAGTCCCACTTCCCCAACAAGTCCTATTTCTCCAACAAGTCCCACTTCCCCAACAAGTCCCACTTCCCCAACAAGCCCTATTTCTCCAACAAGTCCCACTTCCCCAACAATTCCCACTTCCCCAACAAGTCCCATTTCTCCAACAAGTCCCACTTCCCCAACAAGTCCCACTTCTCCAACAAGTCCCATTTCTCCAACAAGTCCCACTTCCCCAACAAGTCCCACTTCCCCAACAAGTCCCATTTCTCCAACAAGTCCCACTTCCCCAACAAGTCCCACTTCCCCAACAAGTCCAACATCACCACAAGTCCACTCCCACATCACAGTCCAACATCACCAACATCACCCACAAGTCCAACATCACCTACAATCCAAAATCCACCACAAGTCCAATCATCCCACAAGTCCAACTACCACAAGTCCAACATCACCTACAAGTCCAACAATCACACATCACCTACAAGTCCAACATCACCACAAGTCCACCACAAGTCCAACATCACCTACAAGTCCACATACAAGTCCAACATCACCCACAAGTCCAACATCACCAATACTCCACAAGTCCAACATCACCCACAAGTCCAACATCACCAACATCACCTACAAGTCCAACATCACCACAAGTCCAACATCACCAACATCACCCACAAGTCCAACATCACCTACAAGTCCAACATCACCCACAAGTCCAACATCACCAACATCACCCACAAGTCCAACATCACCAACATCACCCACAAGTCCAACATCACCAACATCACCCACAAGTCCAACATCACCAACATCACCCACAAGTCCAACATCACCTACAAGTCCAACATCACCCACAAGTCCAACATCACCAACATCACCCACAAGTCCAACATCACCTACATCACCCACAAGTCCAACATCACCAACATCACCCACAAGTCCAACATCACCTACAAGTCCAACAAGTCCAACATCACCCACAAGTCCAACATCACCCACAAGTCCAACATCACCCACAAGTCCAACGTCACCCACAAGTCCAACATCACCCACAAGTCCAACATCACCCACAAGTCCAACATCACCCACAAGTCCAACATCACCCACAAGTCCAACATCACCAACATCACCAACAAGTCCAACGTCACCCACAAGTCCAACGTCACCCACAAGTCCCACAAGTCCAACATCACCCACAAGTCCAACATCACCAACATCACCTACAAGTCCAACATCACCCACAAGTCCCACAAGTCCAACATCACCTACAAGTCCTACAAGTCCAACATCACCTACAAGTCCTACAAGTCCAACATCACCAACATCACCTACAAGTCCAACATCACCCACAAGTCCAACATCACCCACAAGTCCTACAAGTCCAACATCACCCACAAGTCCTACAAGTCCAATATCACCCACAAGTCCAACATCACCCACAAGTCCAACATCACCAACATCACCCACGAGTCCAACATCACCCACAAGTCCTACAAGTCCAGTATCACCCACAAGTCCAACATCACCCACAAGTCCTACAAGTCCAACATCACCCACAAGTCCAATATCACCCACAAGTCCAACATCACCCACAAGTCCTACAAGTCCAACATCACCCACAAGTGCAACGTTCACCACAAGCCCTACAAATCCAACCTCCGCTACCATCGCCAACTGCGTCAACGGCTGCACGGGGTTGCCATTCGGATTCTACCATTCTTGTCTGAGCTGCCAGCTATTCTGGATCTGTGTACCTTCGCAGAACACGGAAATTCTGTCCGCTTGCCCAACTGGCTTTGAGTTTAATGACAATAATGACAAATGTGCCAACGATTCTGAGACCTGTAACGTCAGCTGAGCCCCCTGACTACTTGTCAGTCTGCCAGTTTCCCTGAGGGTTATAACATTCGCTTGCGGTCTTCTTTCTGTCTTTTTTGTCTTTCTGTCTTTCTTCTTCTTTGCAGTTTTTACTTGTTCTTCCCATTTCTTCTTCTTCTTCTTCGCAATTCTTCTTCTCAATTCTCTTTCCTCGCAATGCTTCTTCTTCTTCGCAATTCTTCTTCTTCTTCGCAATTTTTCGCAATTCTTCTTCTTCTTTGCAATTCTTCCTCTTGTTCTTTGCAATTCTTTCTCTTGTTCTTCGCAATTCTTCTTCTCAATTCTTCTTCTTCCTAATTTTTTTTTATTCGCAATTCTTCTTCTTCTTCGCAATTCTTCTTCTTCGCAATTCTTCTTCTTCTTCTCGCAATTCTTCTTCTTCGCAATTCTTCTCTTTGTCATTTTTTCCTTCGCAATTCTTCGCAATTTTCTTCTTCTTAGCAATTCTTGTTCTTTGCAATTCTTCTTCTTCCTTCTTCTTCTGATGTCTATGGCTGCTGAACTTATGGTGTTTTGTTAAACTGTTTATCTTTATTTGTTTATTTGTTTGTTTGCTTGTTAGTTAGTTTGTTTATTTGTTTGTGGGTTTTTCTTTCGGAAGGGTGATTTTAACGTTTATTATTTTTATTTTTTGGTACTTTCTAGTTGGATACGCTGGGCCGTGGTTTTTGTTGAGTGTTTTTGATAAGACTAGATTTCCCCTCTCTCTTTCTCTCTCTCAATTGTGATACAGAAATTGTTTTCTTCATTTGCTGTTTTTTCCCTAATAATCTATCTTGGGGGGGGGGGGGGGGGGGGGGGGGTTAAAAGAAGAAATTTTGCTTTTTAATTTTAAAGTAAATTGTTCAAATTGCGTTCCTTCCTTTGTTTGATTTAAATGTCTGAAAATAATGTGATATTTTACTTTCTTGTGACTTTAACTCAAGATATTCAGCCTTGTAACAGCTTGATAACAACTTGATGAATAATGGTTGGGGGGGAAATAATAACGGAGGAAGAAGACTAACGCAATTTTGGCATGCACTTGTTATCAATGCCGTATAGTAGTTGTATCAGTTATCAGTCAGGGTGCAAGTGCGGTGCACAGACAATTTGTCAATTTGTAATTTAGGTCACTTCTATTCTTTAATGGGGACGGGATAGCTCAATGGTCAGAGCGCTCGCTTTCCCACAGCCAATGTTAAGCAGCGCCGAGCGAGGTTACCAGTTGGATGGGTGACCGTTTTGTGCGCCTTGGCTTCAGGACAGTTCCCCCAGTTTCACCCAGCTGTAAATGGGTACCTGCCTTTTTAGGGTCAGGGAAGGTAAAGCAGCGAGGGAGAGGAGATGGGCGCCGCCCTCAATATGCTGGCCCTAGAGAAGTGAGGTCTGTGACGCCTGGCTCCCCCATGACCACACAGGTGACGGGACTCCTTTACCTTACCTTCTTTTCTTGAACGGCCACTTTTACTGCAGGAATAATTTCTCTGATCGGATTTGGATTTTGTTGTTCGCTTGTTTTTGTTTTTTGTTGTTGTGTGGTGTGTTTTTTTCGCGAGGGGGGTTGAGGGGGGTGGGGTCTTTGGAGGCAGGGAGGTTGTTTAGGTGGTGTTTTGGTTTTAGATTCTAAGAGCCTGGTGAGGAATTATAACGGGAAAAAGAAGAGATAGCTTGATCAAGAGAGGAACTGAATACTGAACGAATAGTTGCAACAAGAAACGGAAGTCACAGTGTAGATAGCTTGACTTATACCTGTCTTGAGGTATTTGCAATAAATTGGGTTTTTAAAAAAATATTTAATTCAGCGCCAGCTAATTTGTCGTTCTTTTTGTTTATTATTTTTTTTATTCGGTTTGTTTTATTCATGCATTTGGTTATTTTGTTTGTCAATTTGTCTGCTGTACTATGTCTACTCTATTTCCTTTTTAGTTATATACCAATTTCTTTATGTATAATTACGTCTTCATGTCTTCCTCTCTTTGTTTGCCTTTGTGGTTACTTCTTATTTGTTCTTTGTTTTGCTTTTGTTATGTATTGATAACTAGGATTTGTTTTGTTTTTTGCCTTTATTTTTGTTTTTGGTTCGGCTGTTTGCGTGTTTCTCTCTATCTCTTTCTTTTTTCTTTCTTTTTGTCTTTCTTTCTTTCTCTCCTCGTTTCTTTCTGTCTTTTTTCGTGCACATTCAAAATAACAATGTGTTCTTTACTTCCTCATTTGTCTGTATTGACAC
>CM054150.1:35283813-35308813 GCA_028751875.1 Rapana venosa
ACAGCCACCTTCACCTTCACCACCCAACCTACATGTGTTGTGCGTGCCCGTGCTTACACGCGTGTGTGAGTGTGTTCGTGTGTGAGAGAGAGTATAAATTTGATATATGTCAATTCTGATTTATTTTTTTGTGGACGGTTGCATGCGTGTAAATGAGTTGAATGCAAGATTCAGCACTATATAGATAACCATACATTAGTAGTAGTAGTAGTAGTAGTAGTATCATCATTATTATTATTATTATTATTATTGTAATTATTATTATTATCATTATTATTATTATTATTATTATTATTAATCTTTTTAATATATCTAAATATTATGAAGACATAAAATGCGAACTAACTTTGATACAACCCAATGTAGATGATACACAATTTATTATCCCCCGTATGCAAGCAATCATTGGAAGAAGAGATAAACTTTGTTTTGTGTTGTCCTGTTTTCGAAGATACCAGAGGAAAAAATACATGAGAGTGACATACAGCACACAGCCTAATTTATCACTACCGTTAGAACTCTAAGCGAGTAGATATCGCAGAGTCGTAAGCAGCCCAGCTTTCTTTCATATTTCGTAAAGCATCTCAGATATATATATTTTAAAAAGTCACATCTTGAACTGCAGTTATAACAACTGACCAATCTCGTTAGAAATGAATTTTATATCGTCGTCGTCGCTTTTGTTGCTCGTTCCAAATGAATCATATATCGCTGTTGTCATTTGTTGTTGTTGTGTTGTTGTTGTTGTTGTTGTTGTTGACGGAATATTTATTTGATTTTTTTTTTATATGGGGGGGGGGGGGAGGTTGGTTTTTTGCTTAGCTCATTAAAGCGCCAAATAATTCGACAATCCCTTTTATATACAAGCCAATGGGCTTTTTATGAATAAGTCATTCAAGTTAGAAACTGGCACTGGAGTTTAAGAGCTCTCTCTCTCTCTCTCTCTCTCTCTCTCTCTCTCTCTCTCTCTCTCTCTCTCTCTCCTCTCTCTCTCTCTCTCTGCACAAAGTTTGAATGAGTTTAGAAATGTATCTAAATCTGCAAAGGCGCTGACACCAGAAATGAGATTCAGGGGGCAGTAATTTGTCTTGCAAAGGCTGACATGATTCCGTACGTGGTTACCTCCCATGTAACATTTCATTGAGAGAATGAATGAATGAACATTTTATTGTGATATATATATATATATATCTATATCTATATATATATATATATATATTCTGTATTTGTGTCTTCATATCGACATCGCAAACATTCATCAATTCCTTCATGTGGGAAATCTTGGTAACAGTCTCAAACGCTCTCGCAAAGCAAGCAAATAAAAGAGAGAGGTTGTTCATGTGTGCAGTAAATCAAAAATTAATGAATCAGCTCTGCCATTTCTGGTAGGACAATGATTTCTTTTCTTTTCTTGCGTTCCTTGGCAAGATCTCCGAAGGTTCACCAATGTGAGATTTTGCGTATGCGACAGTGGGTTTGGGTTTTTTTGTTTTGCCCATCATGAAGGTAGGGAAAGGAAGATGGCAGGATGGTTAAGACGTTTGCCTGCCAACAAGTAAACCGTGAGGTTCTGGGTTCGATTCCCAGCCTCGCCCTTTCTTCCCAGTTTGGCAAAAAAATCGAACTGAATGTCAAAGTCCTTCGGATGAGACTATAAGCCGAGGCCCCGTGTGCGAACGCATGCAGAACATCTTGCGCACACGTTAAATCCTGTTCCGCTGTTCGAAAGAGTAGGTCATTGTGTGCCGCTGGGAACAGATGACAGCATTTAAAAAACCGCATACACACATAATTTTTTTTTTACATTTTAAATGTCATCTGAGCGCTTTGATTTGTTGCTTTACAAGATTCAGCGCTATATAAATTCCATACATTATCATTATTATTATTATTATTATTATTATTGTTGTTGTTATTATTATTATCCACATTCCGAGTTCGGGGATGAAACAATCTGAATAAACCTCCTGAACGTTTGAGGGAACTGCTGGAGCATCTCGGCAACTGACAAACAGTTCAAAGTAAGGCTGCTTGCTTGGTTTACTCGCTGTAAAAAGGTAAAGGTGTCCCATAATCTATGAGGTCGTAGGGAAGCGAGGACATCAGAGACCTCAGCTTCTCTAAGGGAAGGATGGGGGGGGGGGGGGGGGGGGGGCAGCATATTGAGGGCGGCGTCCATCTCCTCTCCCTCGCTGCTTTACCTTCCCTGACCCTAAAGAGGGCAGGTACCCATTTTACAGCTGGGTGAACAGGGGAGACTTTACTGAAACCAAAGCGCATGAACGGTCACCCAACCAACCAATTAATAACCACGCTCGATGCTGTTTCACACTGGCTTGGGGAAAGCGAGTGCTGAGCACACTGAGCTATCCCCGCTCGTTGTAGGACAATGTAATCACGTAGCTCTTCTGTTGTTTCTCCACCACTGGCTGCCTGTACAGAGTAGAATAACTATAATGATAAAACCCCCTCCTTGCGTTTCTCTTTGAAACGTGTCTGTCAGCTGTGTGCCCCTCTGCTGTCTGTCAGGTCCTCCACAGCTGTGCTTACCTGACCTTACTCGCTAGCTTTCGATCGTCCCTCTGATGAGAAGACTCATTTCATTTCATTTCATTTTAAAATGACTACTTTCAGTCACAGCATATTTCTCTCTGTGAAATTCGGGCTGCTCTCCCCGGGGAGAGCGCGTCGCCACAAGAGCAGCGCCACCCATTTTATTTTTATTTTTCCTGTCTGCAACTGTATTTGTTTCCCTATCAGAGTGGCTTTTTTCTATAGAATTTTGCCAGGGACAACTCTCTTGTTGCCGTGGGTTCTTTTGCGTGCGCTAAATAATCATGTGTAACACGCGGGACCTCGGTTTATCGTCTCATCCGAAAGACTAGCGCCCAGACCACCACTCATGGTCTAATGGATGGGGGGAAAGTTTCGGATCCAAACGGGATTCGAACCACCGCACACTTCCGACCCGGACTTTTCGCTTTCTAGACAGGCGCGTTACCTCTAGACCACCGATCCACCTCTCTGCCGCATTCCTACTTATAACTGGCCCAGGCCCAAAGCTGTGTCATTTATTGACGTCAGGTTGTTATGTTGTAAAACGTTGTGTTGAGATTGCCTTCAGCCACGACAAGCTCTTAACATAACAACCTGTACTCTCCTTTGTTAAAGGAGAAAAAAAATCCTCTGAAGCCGGAGTATGGCTGCCTGTAGGGCGAGGTGCTTGAAAGGAGTCATGCTCGCAAACTTCTCATCCGGTGTACTTCCTATCTCACAGTGATTCCCAGGGTGGGGATGAATGAGTCAGAGTGCATGTTCTGGGTAACCCCCAAGGTGTAAAGCTGGGAAACGCACAACAACAGCAGCAGCAGCAACAACAACAACAACAACAACTACTACTACTACTTATAAAATAAAGGGTTAAATTGTATAGTCTGTCCCCCGTTTTCGGAATGTGTTTTGTGTTGTATTGTATTGTATTGTATTGTATTGTATACCACTTTAAGTCACGGCAGATTTCTCTGCGTGAAATTCGGGCTGCTGTCCACGGGGAGAGGAGAGCAGCTCGTTCACATTAATTCTATCCATGATTGCTGATTGTTGAGTAGGTCATGGCTTTGTTGTTCCAACGCGTGTGTATGTTGTATTCTGTATGTACAATGTTTGCATTCTTTTATTTTATTTTTTTTTTAAACCCAGATTTTTAAAAGTTCCTGCTGACATAATGATCAGATTAAAAATGAAGTCAATCCGCCCAACAACCAAAACGATGTATCTGACTGACTGCCCACCACGAACGCTATCTTGGTTTTACTATATGCAACCTGAACTGCCCCCTAGGGACAAAACCGTGTGTGTCAAGGCCTTTCATGCGGTCCAGCGACTGATAAAATCAGTCCAATAAAACACCCTAGGGACCTTCAGATCGCCTGCGTAGTTGACAATTACTCCCACTGGACATCTTTTGCCCTTATCTTTAGCTACAGTCGTCACCGAAAGGGTTTCATGGGGCATCATACGGAGGTTTCTGTGGATAGTCTGCAGGGCAGAATGTCAAATGTCGCCATGTATATTCTTGTCGTTTTTCGTAAGGTGTGGAGATGTAAATCTCGAAACGGTTATTTTGTCTCTTGTTACCAAAAACATTATTAGATTTGCTGGTGTTTCTGTATACAAATGGAGTTTGTTATCTTTCACAATTAAGTATACCCCCCCCCCCCCCCCCCCAGATCCTCTACTCAACTTTCATTTTCAAAAACAAAAAGTCGGTGTGATTTTTTTTCTTCTAATGTCTTGAATTGATATTGTTTGTTTATTGTTTTGGTGTCAATGGTGCATTTGTGTGAATACTTTGTTTTTCAATCCCTGTTGGTACTGATGTGAGTTTTATGATTTTTTGGTGTCTGTGTTTTGGTGTTTTCTTATGAATTACGGTTAGGTTTATTCTTTTGTTGGAGTTGGTTGTAATCTTCCATACGCCAAAAGGGGTAACAGGAATAAAATCTTGTATATTGCGATCAATCATTCGATTTACGTGTGTGTGTGTGTGTGTGTGTGTGTGTGTGTGTGTGTGTGTGTGTGTGTGTGTGTGTGTGTGTGTGTGTGTGTGTGTGTATGTGTGTGTATGTGTGTGTGGAGGGGGAGGGTGAATGTGTGTGTGTATGCGCGCGCGAGCGTGTGTGTGTATATGGGTGTGTGTGTCTTTGTGCGAGTGTTAATATGTGCGTATGGGGGGGTGGGGATGAATGTATGTGTATGTGTGGAAGGGGGATGAAGGTGTTTAAAAAAAAATCTATTCTTTTATTTCAGGGATAATGGAATAAGCACTCAAGTGCTTTTTTCGTCCAGTCCCTATGTGTATACCGTTTTGTAAATTTTGTCATCCGTTTCCACCGGCACACAATGCCTACTGTGTGTGTTTGTGTTTGTGTGTGTGTGTGTGTGTGTGTGTGTGTGTGTGTGTGTGTGTGTGTGTGGTTGTGTGCGTTGTGTGTGTGTGTGTGTGTGTGTGTGTGTGTTGTGTGTGTGTGTGTGTGCGCGTTCGTGTGTGTGTGTGTGTGTATTCATGTACGTTTGTATGTATGCGCATGCATGCATGCATGCATGTATGTATGTATGTATGTATGTATGTATGTATGTACGTATGTATGAATGTATGTATGTATGTGTGTATATATGTATGTACGTATGTATGACTTTTGTGCGTCCGTATTTATAAATGCACAAACACAGAAGCACTCACGTAACTCACATGGTCGCAGGCACACACACACACACACACACACACACACACACACACACACACACACACACACACACACACACACACTTACTCGCGCGCACAAACACACACTCATACACACAAACACACACAGTTAGCCATTGTTTTAAGCTCCTTTGTTTTTTTTTCTTCTTGTTTTCTTTCAGTGTTGGAAAAAATAACAGAGAGGATTTACAAGAAGGGGCAGACAAATGCCTCATTCTTTGCTAGGCTGTCTCACTTCCGTCTGAATTTGATTTTTTTTTTGAAAAGAAGAAGTAGAAGATAGAAATCACAAAAACACAAAAAAAAACCCGGTCGTATGATGGTAGATACCCACGCACAAAAATACGGGGTTTCCAGGGTAGATTATTAATTCTGTATGATGGCTTCACCAACCTGGGCTTACACAGCTTTACTACCACCACCACCACCACCACCATTACCACCACCAAAAAGGAGGCAAAGAAGAAGAAGGGGGAGGAGGACGAGGACAAGAAGAAGAAGAAGAAGAAGAAGAAGAAGAAGAAGAAAGAAGAAGAAGAAGAAGAAGAAGAAGAAAAAGAAGAAGAAGAAGAAGATGATCATGATCATGATCCTGATGACGACGACGATGATGACGATGATGATCAACAGGATGACGACGACGAACACGATGATGATGATGATGATGATGCGACGACGACGATAAAAATAATAATAACCAATAACAACAATGATAACACCACCGACTTTCACCACCTGCAAACAAACTAAAAACAAAAACAAGCTAACGCACCCCCATCCTTACCCGTAACACACTTAATTACACAAAATGACACACCACCATCACGACTCCAACCATCACCTCAGCCCCTCCAAGAGAGAGAGAGAGAGAGAGAGAGAGAGAGAGAGAGAGAGAGAGAGAGAGAGAGAGAGAGAGAGAGAGAGAGAGAGAGGAGAGAGAGAGAGACAATGACAATGAAAAATTCTTTTATTTCGAGGATAATGAATAAGCACACATGTGCTTTTTTACATCCAGTCCCCGCTCGTAGGGATACATCTTAATAATAATAACCCAATACTTATACAGTCTCACAATAAAAACAAGGGAAATAACTCTTTTCAAAACAGCTCCCCCCCCCCCCCAACAACGCCCCCCCCGAGCAAGCAAATAAAAGAAAACCCTAAAAACACCCCCACCCCCCAAAAAACCCTAACCAAAACAAACAAACAAACAAAAGAGAAAGAAAAACCAAACCAACAAAAGAAGATAAAAAAGAGAAAAACAGACAAACAACAACAACAAGAACAACAACAGAGCCAAGAAAAATAACACAACCAAACTTCATAAGTCAGAAAGATAAATATCTACACATTGTCAAATGGTACACATACTTGTTACACATAACTATAAGATATTGAAATAGGGCACTCATTAAAACTTAAGTACAGAGGCAAGTCCAATAAAGTATTGAAAATATAAAATATGAATCCTTCATCAGGTTACACCATAACTATAAGCAAGACGATAACAGGTGAGAGAGAGAGAGAGAGAGAGAGAGAGAGAGAGAGAGAGAGAGAGAGAGAGAGAGAGAGGGGGGGGGTGTAGGGGGAGGGGAGGGCAAGGAGGCAGTTGAGTTGTGGGTTTTTTTAATTTCTAGAATGATGGATAAGAACAAATGTGTTCCTTTACATCCATTCTCCGTCTTTTTTTTTAAAAAATCAGAATAAACATATCATAACCTCTCTCTCTCTCTCTCCCCCCCCCCCCCCCCCCCCCCACATCGCCCCCTCCATACTCCCATATTTCGTGTTTCCATCCCTGTTTATTCTCTCACTAAGTCAGTCATAGATATCTATGATGTCTTAGTATTCTTTATTGTCATACCTAGTTCTTCCTGGTCATTAACAACCTGTCGTCTTGTGCAGACCCCCCCCCCCCCCCCCGTCCCCCCCAAGCTGGTGTGCGTTTGTGTGTTTGTAAGTTTGTGTCTGTGTCAAAGTATAGTTTGTTAAGGTTATTAATTTTGCGAAAGATTGCATACCCGTGAATGATTTGAATGCAAGCACTTTTATTTGTTTGCTGTACGCGATTCAGCGCTATGTAAATTCCATATGATGATGATGATGATGATGATGATGATGATGATGATGATGATGATGATGATGATGATGATGATTTATCATCATCATCATCATCCTCCTCCTCATCCTCATCCTCTTCATCATTATTATTATATTTAATAAGAAGGCGGCGGCTTGAGCTTGGGGATGAGGTCCAGTGACTGGCTGTACAATGGTGCTGCTTGGTGTGGGTGGAGGTTCAGGTTGGCTGTGTGAACTGGTGGCGAGTGTCTCTGGCCGCACGTCGTCTGTACTGTCTCCGTGGTTGTGGTCGTTCTGTCTTTGATCGGAACTTCTGGAATCTTTGTGGGTGGATACCCTGAGCTGTGGGATGCAGGCTAGGCAAAGCTGGGCACGGTCAGGAAGTTCAGACGGACTCGTGGCTAAAGAGACGTGTCATTCATTAACAGGTCGTAGAATCCGCGACACACGTGTTGATACTGCTGTCGAACTCCTTGCCGTCCAGGCACATTTGCTCCAGACTGCTCAGCACGGAGCAGGACCAGAAGAGGTTGCAGCCGTTGCAAGAAGCGAACACCCCGGCAGAGAAAGGCGGCAGTTCACTGCAGGAATTGATGCAGTTTTCGATGACAGAAGGCGAGGTGCTGCTGACAGCCTGCTCTGTGCTTGTGGGGGACGTTGGACTTAAAGGACTTGTTGGTGATGTCGGACTTAGAGGACTTGTTGGTGATGTTGGACTTAGAAGACTTGTAGGTGATGTTGGACTTGTGAGTGATGTTGGACTTGTAGGTGATGTTGGTGATGTTGCACTTGTGAGTGATGTTGGACTTAAAGGACTTGTAGGTGATGTAGGTGATGTTGGTGATGTTGCACTTGTAGGTGATGTCGGACTTAAAGGACTTGTGGGTGATGTTGGACTTAGAGGACTTGTAGGTGATGTCGGACTTAAAGGACTTGTGGGTGATGTTGGACTTGTAAGTGATGTTGGACTTGTAGGTGATGTTGGTGATGTTGCACTTGTGAGTGATGTTGGACTTAGAGGACTTGTAGGTGATGTTGGACTTAGCGGACTTGTAGGTGATGTTGGACTTAGAGGACTTGTAGGTGATGTTGGACTTAGCGGACTTGTAGGTGATGTTGGACTTAGAGGACTTGTAGGTGATGTTGGACTTAGAGCACTTGTAGGTGATATTGGATTTGTAGGGGATGATGAACACGTTGTAGAATCCACAACGCACGTGTTGATACTGCTGTCGAACTCCTTGCCGTCCAGGCACATTTGCTCCAGACTGCTCAGCACGGAGCAGGACCAGAAGAGGTTGCAGCCGTTGCAAGAAGCGAACACCCCGGCAGAGAAAGGCGGCAGTTCACTGCAGGAATTGATGCAGTTTTCGATAACAGAAGGCGAGGTGCTGCTGACAGCCTGCTCTGTGCTCAAGGACGTCATTGACGTGGCACTTGTTGCACTTGTGGGGGACGTTGCACTTGTGGGGGATGTTGGACTTATAGGACTTGTGGGTGATGTTGGACTTGTGGGTGTTGTTGGACTTGTAGGTGATATTGGTGATGTTGGACTTGTGGGTGATGTTGGACTTGTGGGTAATGTTGGACTTGTGGGTGATGTTGGACTTGTGGGTGATGTTGGACTTATAGGACTTGTGGGTGATGTTGGACTTGTGGGTGATGTTGGACTTGTGGGGGATGTTGGACTTATAGGACTTGTGGGTGATGTTGGACTTGTGGGTGTTGTTGGACTTGTAGGTGATATTGGTGATGTTGGACTTGTGGGTGATGTTGGACTTGTGGGTAATGTTGGACTTGTGGGTGATGTTGGACTTATAGGACTTGTGGGTGATGTTGGACTTGTGTGTGATGCTGATGTAGGACTTGTAGGTGATGTTGGTGATGTTGGACTTGTGGGTGATGTTGGACTTATGGGTGATGTTGGTGATGTAGAACTTGTGGGTGATGTTGGTGATGTTGGACTTGTGGGTGATGATGGACTTGTGGGTGATGTTGGTGATGTAGAACTTGTGGGTGATGTTGGTGATGTTGGACTTGTGGGTGATGTTGGACTTGTAGGTGATGTTGGACTTGTGGGTGATGTTGGACTTGTAGGTGATATTAGACTTGTAAGTGAGGTTGGACTTGTAGGTGATGTTGGACTTGTAGGTGATGTTGGTGATGTTGGACTTGTGGGTGATGTTGGACTTGTAGGTGATGTTGGTGATGTTGGACTTGTAGGTGATGTTGGACTTGTGGGTGATGTTGGTGATGTTGGACTTGTAGGTGATGTTGGTGATGTTGGACTTGTGGGTGATGTTGGTGATGTTGGACTTGTGGTGATGTTGGACTTGTGGGTGATGTTGGACTTGTAGGTGATATTAGACTTGTAAGTGAGGTTGGACTTGTAGGTGATGTTGGACTTGTAGGTGATGTTGGACTTGTGGGTGATGTTGGACTTGTGGGTGATGTTGGTGATGTTGCACTTGTAGGTGATGTTGGACTTGTAGGTGATGTTGGTGATGTTGGACTTGTAGGTGATGTTGGTGATGTTGGACTTGTAGGTGATGTTGGACTTGTGGGTGATGTTGGTGATGTTGGACTTGTAGGTGATGTTGTGATGGTTGGACTTGTAGGTGATGTTGGTGATGTTGGACTTGTAGGTGATGTTGGTGATGTTGGACTTGTAGGTGATGTTGGACTTGTGGGCGATGTTGGTGATGTTGGACTTGTAGGTGATGTTGGTGATGTTGGACTTGTGGGTGATGTTGGTGATGTTGGACTTGTAGGTGATGTTGGACTTGTGGGTGATGTTGGTGATGTTGGACTTGTAGGTGATGTTGGACTTGTGCGTGATGTTGGACTTGTGGGTGATGTTGGACTTGTGGGTGATGTTGGTGATGTTGGACTTGTAGGTGATGATGGACTTGTACGTGATGTTGGTGATGTTGGACTTGTGGGTGATGTTTGTGATGTTGGACTTGTAGGTGATATTGGTGATGTTGGACTTGTGGGTGATGTTGGACTTGTAGGTGATGTTGGACTTGTAGGTGATGTTGGACTTGTGGGTGATGTTGGTGCTGTTGGACTTGTAGGTGATGTTGGACTTGTAGGACTTGTGGGTGATGTTGGACTTGTAGGTGATGTTGGTGATGTTGGACTTGTCGGTGATGTTGGTGATGTTGGACTTGTAGGTGATGTTGGTGATGTTGGACTTGTAGGTGATGTTGGTGATGTTGGACTTGTAGGTGATGTTGGTGATGTTGGACTTGTAGGTGATGTTGGACTTGTGGGTGATGTTGGACTTGTAGGTGATGTTGGACTTGTAGGTGATGTTGGTGATGTTGGACTTGTAGGTGATGTTGGTGATGTTGGACTTGTATTTGATGTTGGACTTGTGGGTGATGTTGGTGATGTTGGACTTGTAGATGATGTTGGACTTGTAGGACTTGTGGGTGATGTTGGACTTGTAGGTGATGTTGGTGATGTTGGACTTGTCGTGGATGTTGGTGATGTTGGACTTGTAGGTGATGTTGGTGATGTTGGACTTGTAGGTGATGTTGGTGATGTTGGACTTGTAGGTGATGTTGGACTTGTATGTGATGTTGGACTTGTGGGTGATGTTGGACTTGTGGGTGATGTTGGACTTGTGGGTGATGTTGGACTTGTAGGTGAGTGTTGGACTTGTGGGTGATGTTGGACTTGTAGGTGATGTGTGACTTGTAGGTGATGTTGGACTTGTAGGTGATGTTGGACTTGTAGGTGATGTTGGTGATGTTGGACTTGTGGGTGATGTTATACTTGTAGGTGATGTTGGAAATGTTGGACTTGTAGGTGATGTTGGACTTGTAGGTGATGTTGGACTTGTGTGTGATGTTGGTGATGTTGGTGATGTTGGACTTGTGGGTGATGTTGGACTTGTAGGTGATGTTGGTGATGTTGGACTTGTATGTGATGTTGGACTTGTAGGTGATGTTGGACTTGTAGATGATGTTGGATTTGTAGGTGATGTTGGACTTGTGGGTGATGTTGGACTTGTAGGTGATACTGGATTTGCAAGTGATGTTGAACACGTTGTAGAATCCACAACACACGTGTTTATACTGCTATCGAACTCCTTGCCATCCAGGCACATTTGCTCCAGACTGCTAATCACGGAGCAGGACCAGAAGAGGTTGCAGCCGTTGCAAGAAGCGAACACCCCGGCAGAGAAAGGCGGCAGTTCACTGCAGGAATTGATGCAGTTTTCGATGACAGAAGGCGAGGTGCTGCTGACAGCCTGCTGGGTGCTCAAGGACGTCATTGACGTGGCACTTGTTGCACTTGTGGGGGACGTTACACTTGTGGGGGACGTTGTACTTGTGGGTGAAGTTGGACTTGTGGGTGATGTTGGACTTGTAAGTGATGTTGGTGATGTTGGACTTGTGGGTGATGTTGGTGATGTTGGACTTGTGGGTGATGTTGGACTTGTGTGGTGATGTTGGTGATGTTGGACTTGTAGGTGATGTGGTGATGTTGGACTTGTAGGTGATGTTGGACTTGTGGGTGATGTTGGACTTGTGGGTGATGTAGGTGATGTTGGACTTGTGGGTGATGTAGGTGATGTTGGACTTGTGGGTGATGTTGCGTGATGTTGGACTTGTAGGTGATTTGGTGATGTTGGACTTGTGGGTGATGTTGGTGATGTTGGACTTGTAGGTGATGTTGGACTTGTGGGTGATGTTGGACTTGTGGGTGATGTTGGTGATGTTGGACTTGTAGGTGATGTTGGACTTGTGGGTGGATGTTGGACTTGTGGGTGATGTTGGACTTGTAGGTGATGTTGGATCTTGTGGGTTGATGTTGGACTTGTGGGTGATGTTGGTGATGTTGGACTTGTAGGTGATGTTGGACTTGTGGGTGATGTTGGACTTGTGGGTGATGTTGGACTTGTGGGGTGATGTTGGTGATGTTGGACTTGTAGTGTGATGTTGGACTTGTGGTGATGTTGGACTTGTGGGTGATGTTGGACTTGTGGGTGATGTTGGACTTGTAGGTGATGTTGGACTTGTGGGTGATGTAGTGATGTTGGACTTGTAGGTGATGTTGGACTTGTTGGTGATGTAGGTGATGTTGGACTTGTAGGTGATGTTGGACTTGTGGGTGATGTTTGGACTTGTGGGTGATGTTGGACTTGTGGGTGATGTTGGTGATGTTGGACTTGTAGGTGATGTTGGACTTGTAGGTGATGTTGGTGATGGTGGACTTGTGGGTGATGTTGGTGATGTTGGACTTGTGGGTGATGTTGGACTTGTAGGTGATGTTGGACTTGTAGGACTTGTGGGTGATGTTGGTGATGTTGGACTTGTGGGTGATGTTTGGACTTGTAGTGATGTTGGACTTGTGGGTGATGTTGGTGATGTTGGACTTGTAGGTGTGATTGGTGATGTTGGACTTGTGGGTGATGTTGGTGATGTTGGACTTGTAGGTGATGTTGGACTTGTAGGTGATGTTGGACTTTGTGGGTGATGTTGGACTTGTAGGTGATGTTGGACTTGTGGGTGATGTAGGTGATGTTGGACTTGTAGGTGATGTTGGACTTGTTGGTGATGTAGGTGATGTTGGACTTGTAGGTGATGTTGGATTGTGGGTGATGTTGGACTTGTGGGTGATGTTGGTGTGTTGGACTTGTATGTGATGTTGGACTTGTAGGTGATGTTGGACTTGTGGGTGATGTTGGACTTGTAGGTGATGTTGGACTTGTGGGTGATGTATGGTGATGTTTGGACTTGTAGGTGATGTTGGACTTGTTGGTGATGTAGGTGATGTTGGACTTGTAGGTGATGTTGGACTTGGTTTGGGTGATGTTGGACTTGTGGTGATGTTGGACTTGTGGGTGATGTGTGTTGATGTTGGACTTGTATGTGATGTTGGACTTGTAGGTGATGTTGGTGATGTTGGACTTGTGGGTGATGTTGGTGATGTTGGACTTGTGGGTGATGTTGGACTTGTAGGTGATGTTGGACTTGTAGGACTTGTGGGTGATGTTGGTGATGTTGGACTTGTAGGTGATGTTGGACTTGTAAGTGATGGTGGACTTGTGGGTGATGTTGGTGATGTTGGACTTGTAGGTGATGTTGGTGATGTTGGACTTGTGGGTGATGTTGGTGATGTTGGACTTGTAGGTGATGTTGGATGTAGGTGATGTTGGACTTGTGGGTGATGTTGGTGATGTTGGACTTGTGGGTGATGTTGGTGATGTTGGACTTGTAGGTGATGTTGGACTTGTAGGTGATGTTGGTGATGTTGGACTTGTGGGTGATGTTGGACTTGTAGGTGATGTTGGTGATGTTGGACTTGTGGGTGATGTGTTGTGAAGTTGGACTTGTAGGTGATGTTGGACTTGTAGGTGATGTTTGGACTTGTTGGTGATGTTGGACTTGTGGGTGATGTTGGACTTGTAGGTGATGTTGGTGATGATGGACTTGTGGGTGATGTTGGACTTGTAGGTGATGTTGGACTTGTGGGCGATGTTGGACTTGTGGGTGATGTTGGACTTGTAGGTGATGTTGGACTTGTTGGTGATGTTGGACTTGTGGGTGATGTTGGACTTGTGGGTGATGTTGGACTTGTAGGTGATATTGGACTTGTGGGTGATGTTGGTGATGTTGGACTTGTGGGTGATGTTGGACTTGTAGGTGATGTTGGTGGTGTTGGACTTGTGGATGATGTTGGACTTGTAGGTGATATTGGATTTGTGGGTGATGTTAGTGATGTTGGACTTGTGGGTGATGTTCGACTTGTAGGTGATATTGGACTTGTGGGTGATGTTGGACTTGTGGGTGATGTTGGACTTGTAGGTGATGTTGGTGATGTTGGACTTGTGGGTGATGTTGGACTAATGGGTGATGTTGGACTTGTGGGTGATGTTGGTGATGTTGGACTTGTGGGTGATGTTGGACTTGTGGTGATGTTGGAATTGTGGGTGATGTTGGTGATGTTGGACTTGTGGGTGATGTTGGTGATGTTGGACTTGTGGGTGATGTTGGTGATGTTGGACTTATGAAAGATGTTGGACTTGTGGGTGATGTTGGAATTGTGGGTGATATTGGACTTGTGGGTGATGTTGGACTTGTAGGTGATGTTGGACTTGTAGGTGATGTTGGTGATGTTGGACTTGTGGGTGATGTTTGACTTGTAGGTGATATTGGACTGGTGGGTGATGTTGGACTTGTGGGTGATATTGGACTTGTGGGTGATATTGGACTTGTTGGTGATGTTGGACTTGTGGGTGATATTGGACTTGTGGGTGATGTTGGACTTGTGGGTGATGTTGGACTTGTGGGTGATATTGGACTTGTGGGTGATGTTGGACTTATGGGTGATGTTGGACTTGTGGGTGATATTGTACTTGTGGGTGATGTTGGACTTATGGGTGATGTTGGACTTGTGGGTGATATTGGACTTTTGGGTGATGTTGCACTTGTCGGGGATTGTGTACTGGTAGCGGAAGTCGGTGACACTGCCGAGGTGGTGCTGAAACAGAGTGTGGAAGGACACTTCTGAGCAGTGAACCCTAGTTGTAATCATGTTTGCTGTCTGGGAACGATACAACGCTGAAAGAGGAAACGGAAGGAACATTAGGATGACAAACATTCAAAAGATAGAAACAAGGATTTGAAAAATACTACCGAAGGTTACCTCAATTCATATACGTGTATTAAAGTCTTCAGATGTGAGCAATCAAAAAAAAAAAAACATTGGGGGTGTTTTGCTTGTAAGTTGGAAATTGCACAGACTATGCCGTATCCGAATATATCTGTACTCATCCATATCGTTCGTGCGAAGTTCGAATTCCCCCTACTTTCCTTAAGAATTACATCGCCAGCATTAATCGGTAAGGTAAAATTAATTCCTTTTAGAAAGTTTTTTGTTTGTCTACAGTATGGAAAAACAAATCTGCGGGGTTTTTTCCTCATTTTTAGCCGTATTGAGCGCTATCTGCTGATGACTGTTATAGATGCAAGAGACCATAGACAATCCACCCAAAATGAAAGAAAAAAGATACAATAAAAGCTTTTCAAACATTGGTGGGTATTTATGTCATGAGGCAATGTTGTTCGTGAAGAACGTGACAACTAGACTGACTGGTTTAAGCGACTTCTAAACGATTGTGGATCTCCTTATCTGTCAAGCTAAGTTCCATACTTAAAAAACGAAAATCGTGAAGTTAAATTTACTATCTCTCTACAAAAAGACAAAGTTATTGCTAATGCAAATTAGGGTTTTAAAAAATCTTTTATATCGACGACAATGGAATATGCACTCATGTGCTTTTTTACATCCTGTCCCCGTGTGTATGCGGTTTTGTAAATTGTATCATCTGTTCCCACCAGCACACAATGGCCTACTCTTCTGAAAAGTGTAACAGGATTTAACGTGAACGAGACGTTCTGCGTGCGTTCGCACATGGGGCCTCGGTTCATTGTCTCATCCGAAGGACTTTTGGGGGAGAGTGGAGTCTGCACTGATGTTAACTCCAAGAGGAAAATATACCCCTTGAACGGGATTCGAACCCGGGTCGTCAGATTGCGAGCGCAATGTTCTAACCACTAGGCTACCCCGTCCCCCCCCCCTCCCCCCCGTTGCAGTATACAGAACCATTACTATCCTACCCCTACCCTGAAAAGGCCAGGCCCAGCCCCCACCCCCTGTTCCATGGTGTCCATGTCTGGCACCTACCCACAAGTGGCCAGGTCGGGGAAGTTGCACACTCCCAGTGTCACGTCATAGAAGAGAGAAAACTGGCAGGTGAGGAGAGCACCCGAAGACAAGAAACATTTGAAGAACTGCCGACAGTCCGAGCAGAAGGGATACTGACCAATGGGCAGTCCCGCACACTCGCTGACATCGTTCAGGCACCCGGAGAACACTGCAACAAGTATTGAGGGGGTGGGGGGGAGGGGAAGGAGGGGGGGGCGGGTTGAGAGGGTAGGAACTGGTGAACAATACAGTCATCCCCTCCCCCCCCCCCCCTGCTTCTCAGGTCAAATCAAGTCAAGTCGCATCATGTCATAGTCATATCAAAATGCTTCATATCACCTCATGAAGGACCGCTGTTGAGCTCAACAGTAACAGGTATAATTATAATAAGGTTTAAAGACTACTTGAAAATGAATAAGTGAGTGAGTGAGTGAGGTTTTTAAACATTTTTTATTCTTTTATATCGAGGATAATGGAATAAGCACGTATGTGTTTTTTTACATCCACTCCCCGTGTGTATGCGGTTTTGTAAATTCTGTCATCTGATCCCACCGGCACACGTCCTACTCTTACGAAAGGCGGAACAGGATTTTAACGTGTGCGCAAGATGTTCTGCGTGCGTTCGCACAGTGGCCTCAGTTTATAGTCTCATCCAAAGGACTTTTGGGGAGAGTGGTGTCTGCACTGACGTTAACTCCAGGGGAATATATCCCCGTGTGAGTGAGTGAGTGAGTGAGTGATGATGATGATGATGATGATGATGATGATGATGATGATGATAAATATTACTATTATTACTATTACAATAATAACAATCATCATTACCATAATCATCAGCAGCATCATAATGTTCATAATCATCATCATCATCATCATCATCGTAATGATAATAAGAATAATGATAATAAAGATGAAGATAGTATTTATAATTTTTTTTTAAAAATATCATAATGATAATAATAATAATGATAAAAAATGATAACGATGATAATTATATTGATGGCCATAATAATACGACGGTCAGTCTGGAAGTTCTTAGCTACCAAACAAGTGACACGTACTTGCCTGCCGTTCATGCCATCTTTCCAAAGTACCTTCCTGAGCTTTGATGCAATGGGCCCTGCACTGACACCAGCTCTCCCACACTGCATACTACGTGGTCCCTCTACTGTCAATAGCCATCGCGAAGGCTCGGATCGCGTCCTGGGGACTGTCATAACGGTCCCCCTCCCTCCCCCTCAACCCCCCCTCCCCCCCGTCCCTCCACCCTCGGAGGAGCCATACCGACGACTGGGCCTTCGTCTCAGGATCAAACTGGCACACCCAGGTTTCATCACCACTTACGATGTTCCACGTTGAGTTTGCGTGTCCACTCTCGCTTTTCTCAAGCATAGTCCAGCAGTCCCATTGCACCCTAGCCCCCCCCCCCTTCTGCTCTTCAGTCAGCTGGTGTGGCAGCCACCTAGCACATCGCTTGTGGACACCTACGTGATTGGTGTAAGGAATACATGCCAATTCCAAGTATGTCTTGAAGATCTCTGCAAGTGATTCGTGCGTCTTCTCTGACCAGTTCTTTGACACGGGAGGAATTCTCCTAGGTGGCAGCAGAAACAGGTCGGCCACAACGGTTCTCAGCATTAACATGACTTCTACCAAATCCAAACTCCCGGAACCACCTGCTAACAGTCGATGTTCCTGGGGCAATGGACCCAAAAGCTCCATCCAAGTTTGTGTGAGGTTCGTGATAAGATAAGTCCCTGTTCAGGTCGCGATTTTCAGGCTCCATGGTTGATGTGGGTTTCCCGGCTGTTTCAGCCTAGGGTTGCCCTTTTCTTGGTCAGTTATTGTATCACCCAGATGACGTAGGAACGTCATTTTTGGTGTGATGGCTTACTTGAAGTAATACTCTTTTGACGTAATCAAAATTTTACCCAGCACTAGCAGGAGCAGCTTGGCTAAGAACTTTCAGAGGGATCGTAGTAGTAGTAGGAGTAGGAGTAGTAGTGGTAGTGGTAGTAGTAGTAGTAGTAGTAGTAGTAGTAGTAGTGGATGATGATGAGGAGGATGACGACGACGACGACAACAACAACAACATAATGATAATAACAATCATAATAATCATGATGATAATGATGATGATAACGACGACGATGAAGACAATGACGACGACGACGATGATAATGATAATGATGATGACGACGACGAAGATGATTATGATGACGACGACGATGACGACGACGACGACAACGACGACGACGATGGTACAAAACAACTACGATAACAACAACAACAACAACAACAACAGCAGCGACAAACAATACATGAAAATAGGCCCATAAGCCATGATTGGCCGGCCCTCTTGAACATTAATTTCAGTACAGTTGTAAAGCTGTCAAATCCAAATCGAAACAAGGCAATGATTTATCACGCATCGCGCATTTCGACATCTCCTGTCCACTGCACCCCGTACCTCCACGTTGACCCATGTTTAGGGGGACGGGATGGCCTGGTTGGTCAGAGCGTTGCGCATTGCGTTCGTGATTCTCTGACCCGGGTTCGAATCCCGTTCAAGGGGATATTTTCACCCCGGAGTTAACATCAGTGCCAACTCCACTCCCCCTAAAAAGTAATAATAATAATAATTATAATGTATGGAATTTATATAGCGCTGAATCTTGTAAAGCAACAAATCAAAGCGCTCAGATGACTTCTTCAGATGACTCAGATGAGTCCTTCGGACGAGACTATGAACCCGGGTCTGGTGTCCGAACGCACGCAGAACATCTTACGCACACGTTAAACCCTGCTTCGCTTTTCGTACATGTAGGTCATTGTGTGGCGGTGGAAATGGATGACAACAATTACAAAACTGCATACACACGTGGACTAGATGTAAAAAAAAATAATAAAAAAAGCTGACGTGCTCCTATTCCATTATCCTCGAAATAAAAGAATAACAATATAAATACATAAATAAATATATCAATAAATAAATTGATTAGTAGATAAATAAATAAATAAATAAAATAAACTTGAATTCTTAGGATAAGATATAAGTCTCCCAAGTTGGTGTTATCACAGAAGCGACTATTTCAGCACAAGGCATCCATATCTTTCCATATCTATATTCAAACCTAAGATTTCCCCCCTCCTGTTTCATATCAGAGCTATCCCACCTTCACTAACCCATGTCCTATCACCCTGCTAAAGTATACGACCTGTGTGAGTGTGTGTGTGCTTTTGAAAAACATTTGACTATTGAAATTTTATTTCATAGATGTTGTCTGCAGCGCACCATGTTTGTAAATATCTGTTTGTTTAAACTATTGATTATTTATTATTGATTGCATGACTGTGTAAGATTAGGTTGAATGCATGCGCTTTGATTTGTCTTTGCAAGATATAGCGCTATATAAGTTCCATTTTTTATTTTTTTTATTATCATTATTATTATTATTATTATTATTATTATTATTATTATTATTATTATTATTATTATTATTATTATTTTGTTATTATTTTTATTGTTATTATTATTATTATTATTATTATTATTATATCATCATCATCATCATCATCATCATCATCATCATCATCATTATTATTATTATTATTATCATTATTATTATCATCATCATCATTATCATTATCATTATTATTATTATTATTATCATTATATATTATTATATTATTATTATTATTATTATTATTGTTGTGTTGTTGTTGTTGTTGTTGTTGTTGTTGTTGTTTGTTGTTGTTATCATCATCATTATTATTATTATCATTATTATTATTATTATTATTATTATTATTATTATAGTATTATTATTGTTATTATTATTATTATTATTATTATTATTATTATTATTATCATTATCATTATATCTTTCGCCGAGAGATCTGCGCCCTAAAGCAGACTTTTGACCAGCCCCGCAAATAAAAACTGTGGGGAAAAGCAGGACGGCGAAGTTTTCGGGGAAGAATCTCCCTTCCAGCAAATATCGTGAGCCGTAATTACTTTAGACTTTAGTTGCGGCAAAGATGCGACCACAGATCAGGAACTATGAAATATCCTTCTGCTAATGTCCCACCACCCCCTCCCCCCACCCCCGACCACCCACCCCACCCCCACTTCTGAAGAAACTCGTTCGGATTCAAACTCGAGATCTCAGGATTGTGGGTGCCTGGAAATAGTGTTCAATACAATACAATACAATACAATACAATACATTTTTTCCATATTATTTTTTATTTCGAGTATAATGCTAGTAAGCGCTCATGAGCTTTTTTTTTTTTACATCCACTCCCTGTGTGTACGCAGTTTGGTAAATGTTGTCATCCATTCCAACCAGCACGCAATGGCCTACTCTACGGAAAAGTGGAACGGGTTTTAACGTGTGTGCAAGATGTTCTGCGTGCGTTCGCATGCGGGACCTCGGTTTAGAGTTTCATCCGAAGGACTTTTAGGGGGAGTGGAGACGCCAGGCTATTCCGTCCCACAATACAACACAATACAATACAACACAATACAATACAATAAACACAATACAATACAACACAATACAATACAATAGAGTAAAAACAACCTACCATCAACACGGTCAGCGTCGCCACAATACAATACAATAAATAAATACAATACAATACAATACAATACAATAGAACAAAATCAGCTTACCATCAATATCGGGGGGTGGGGGGGGGGGTAGAGTCAGTGTCACCACAATACAATACAAAACAACACAACACAATACCATACATACAACACGACACATCATATAAACAGTACACAAAAACACGTTACCATCATGTGGGGGTAGGGTCAGTGTCGCCACAATACAATACAAAACAACACAACACAATACATACAATACAACACGATACAACATCATAAAAACATACAACAAAAACAACTTACCATCAATGTATGGGGGGTAGGGTCAGTGTCGCCACAATACAATACAAAACAACACAACACAATACCATACAATACAACACGATACAACATCATAATAAACAGTACAACAAAAACAACTTACCATCAATGTGGGCGGTAGGGTCAGTGTCGCCACAATACAATACAAAACAACACAACACAACACCATACAATACAACACGATACAACATAATAATGAACAGTACAACAAAAACAACTTACAATCAATGTGGGGGGTAGGGCCAGTGTCGCTTCAATACAATACAACTTACAATTCAACACAACACCATTCAATACAATACAACACGATACAACATAATGATATACAGTACAACAAAAACAACTTACCATCAATGTGGGGGGTAGGGTCAGTGTCCCCGGTAAGAGACACAGCGCTAACTGCCGAAGTACTGGTCCTACGGAATGAATGAACACACGCACACACACACACCCCACACACACACACACACACACACACACACACACACACACACACACACACACACATACAAACAACACACACAAACACACCATTCACACACATACACACACACACCACACAAACACACACACACACTTTCACATACACACACAAACACACTCGCGCACAAACACACTCGCGCACACAAACACACACATAAACCATCAATAAAGATCCATTATCACACTTGATACTGTGAATAGCACAGAAGTATGAACGTAAACACACATAAAAAGAGTCGCATACCCACTTACGTTTAAGTTGCATACGTAATATGCACAGACTCACACACACACGCACGCACGCACGCACATACATACATACATACATACATACATACATACATACATACATACATACATACATACATACGTAATACGTACAACACACATACATACATACATACATACAAAACATACATTACATACATACATACATACATACATACATAATACATACCTACATACATACACACACACATACATAATACTACATACACACATACATACATACATACATACATACATACATACATACATACATACATACATACATACATTTCATACATACATACATACATACACACACACACATACATACATACATACATACATACATACATACATACATACATACATACATACATACATACATACATACATACATACATACATGCATGCATGCATGTTTGCATACACGCACAAAAGTTCAAACTGTGATTTAAAGAAAGAGATAAATGTGTATTCCACAAACAGATAATCCCCAATAATTATTGATCTGAACATTAATGTCAAACAGATACATCGACTATAATCATTTTGAAAAAAGAGATAAATATGTCTTTCATAGACACACACACACACACACACACACCACACACACACACACACACACACACACACACACACACACTGGCTCAAACATTGATATCAGGACAGCTACATTAATTACAGTTAAACAATTTAGATAGAGCAAAATAGAGGGAGGAGAGAGAGAGAGAGAGAGAGAGAGAGAGAGAGAGAGAGAGAGAGAGAGAGAGAGAGAGAGAGAGAGAGAGAGAGAGAGAGAACTCTCTGAACTCTCAACTCTGAAATGATTTATTGCACTTCGGCCTTGGCCAGGATAAAATTCAAAGTACATAAAGGAAAAGATGAAGCAAATGAAATATAACTTCTCATAATCTTGAAAGAGAGAGAGAGAGAGAAGAGAGAGAGAGAGAGAAGAGAGAGAGAGAGAGAGAGAGACAGACAGACAGACAAAAGACAGACACACACACACACACACACACACACACACACACACAGAGTCACAGACACACATATACACACAAGCAGACAGACAGACAGTCAGACAGACAGACAGACAGACAGAGAGCTGCATCACATACTCACCCACACACGGCAAAAGTGGGAAAGTCACACACCCCCTGGTTGACGTCGTAGTTGAGAGAGGAAGGACAGGTGAAGAGATTGCCGGAAGTTCCGAAACATTTGAAAAACTGCCGGCAATCCGTACAGTGCGGATACTGACCCACGTCCAGTCCGGCACACTCGCTGACGTCATTCAGACACATGGAGAACACTGCAATCACGCAACGACAATGACTGAGTGGTCAGCAGAACATGACCAACGATAGGAAAGAGGAGAAAGCTGATGACAGGGATATCGTTGACAAAGAGGAAGGAGGCAGCAGAAGAAGAGGAAGAGGAGGTTAAGAAGATAATAGAGGATGAGAAGCACAATCAAAGGTAAAGGTGTCCCATAATCTATGCGATGTCAGAGACCTCAGCTTCTCCACAGGGGCCAGCACATTTAAGAGTGGCGCCCATCTCCTTTCCCTCGCTGCTTTACCTTCCCTGACCCTAAAGAGAATAGGTACCCATTTACAGCTGGTTGAACTAGGGGACTGTACTAAAGCCAAGGCGTGCAAACGGTCACTCATTCACTTGTAACCACACTCAATGCTGTTTAACCTTGGCTTCGGGAAAGCGAATGCTCTGACCCCTGAAGCATCCCGTCTCCAATCAGGAGAGAAGAGAAAAGAATGAAAATAAAGATAAGAAGAGATAAGCAAGGTAGGAGGCGAAAGAAAGAAAAAGAAAAAGGGTGTAAAGAGAGAAGAAGAACAAACAAACAAATGAAGAACGAGAAAATTGGAAGGAAAAAAAAGATAGAAGATAGGTAAGATAGCAGAGAAGTTGAGAAGAAGGAGGTGGAAAATTTGGTTTAAAAAATCGCGACCACAACAAACACCAGCACCATTATTATCAACTAATGAAATGATCAAACCACCAGCAAAAAGGATTTTTGAAACTTTAGAATGACTTGTTTCTGATAAGACAAACACTGGTGATGCACTTCCAGAGTGCGGTAAGCAGCCTATGGCTAATTTTATGCAATAGACATGTCTTTTGGAGAAATCATCAATCATTTCATTATCTGTACATGTTAATGCTTTTATCATCCTGTTAAGTCATTTTCCCCCATCTTCTTTTGGTCATTGTAGGGATTATTAGCAGCCATGTGAATGTTGATGTTGTATTTGAGCACAACATAAGCTACAAGCTTGTTGTTGCTATGCTGATTATGTCCATCATGTTATACTTGTTCCATGCTAATTGAATGAATAAACCCTATTTAAACCAATTAACCTCACACGCTCTCAGCTCCAACTATCGTGCTAGCAGGCATATAGAGTGAAAGCAGTTTCACGTGTTTTTTCAAAACTGTTTTATAATTTAGTTGTTTGGACTGGATTTCTTAGGTCCTTGACACGGGTTAAATAATGACAGGCATTGGTATAACTGTTTCGCCCAAAGGAAGATTTCAGTTTTGCAAATAGTTTATAGCACAGTGAATGTTCTCAGACTATTTAACGAAACAGCCAATCCACACAAGAAGTTTCATATGAAAAGCAGCTTGAGTGCCAAGTAGTAGAAAACACTTTCCATTGCAGCAATAATTCAACATTTGACAGGGTGTTCTGCATGAGGAATGTCTCTGTCATGCATTGTAGACATCAGTAATGCATCTGACGGGGTATGGTACATTAACAAGATCTGTGTGATATCATGTAGATATCAAGAAGGCATTTGAAAGGGTATACTATACCAACAAAGCCTGTATGGTACATTGTAGGTATCATGAAGTAAAATGTACCACAATATTTACAGTTGTGATTTCCTCTCCATTTCAACACTAATCTAAAACCTTTGCTAATGGTTTTGGTAGTTTTGATGATTGTTTTCGTTTCTGTGCTCATTTCTGTGCTAAAAATGCCGGGTTTTTTTCCATTAGAGCAGATGTGTTCTCTATCTTCAGCAAATTGTTCTCTACCAATTAATCACATGTTATTGGCTTCGCCTATGAGAGCAGAGGTCCCACTTCAGTGCTGAAGGGTGAAAACTGGAAGAGCGCAGGTAGCTCTGATGATGCCAGCGATTACATGGAGTCGTTTCCCGTAACATAACTGCCTTCTAAAAGGATTTACTGCAGATCAATATTTCAAAAG
>CM054150.1:35313813-35326313 GCA_028751875.1 Rapana venosa
AGGATTGTTAAAGGATGTACAGACAGGAAGGACGATTAACATTTCTACTGACAGAGACACAGACAAAGACAGACAGAAAGGACGGTTCAAGGTTCCACAGACATAGACATAGATATTGACAGACACAGACAGACAGAAAGGACGGTTAAAGGCTCCACGGACAGAGACACAGACAGACAGACACAAACAGAAAGGACAGTTAAAAGTTCTACTGACAGAGACATAGATATGCACAGACAGCCACAGACAGGCAGAAAGGACTGTTAAAGGTTGTACGGACAGAGGCACAGACAGAGAGGTATGTTAAAGGTTCTACAGACAGACACAGACACACAGACAGACACAGATAAAAAGATAGAAACGGTTTTTACCGACAGACAGAGACACACAGACAGACACAGACACAGACACACAGACACACAAACAGACACAGAAAGAAAGATAGAAACGGTTTTTTACCGACAGAGAGACACACAGGCAGACACAGACACAGACAGACAGACAGACACAGATAGAAAGATAGAAACGGTTTTTACCGACAGACACAGACACAGACACACAGACAGACAGACAGACAGACACACACACACACACACACACACACACACGATAGAAAGATAGAAACGGTTTTTACCGACAGACACAGACGCACAGACAGACACAGATAGAAAGATAGAAACGGTTTTTAACCACAGACACAGACACACAGACACACAGACAGACACACATAGACAGATAAAAACGGTTTTTACCGACAGACATAGACACACAGACACACAGACACACAGACAGACACACATAGACAGATAGAAACGGTTTTTACCAACAGACACAGACACAGACACACAGACAGACACAGATAGACAGATAAAAACGGTTTTTACCGACAGACACAGACACACAGACACAGATAGAAAGATAGAAACGGTTTTTACCAACAGACACAGACACACAGACAGACACAGATAGAAAGATAGAAACGGTTTTTACCCACAAACAGACACACAGACAGACACACAGACAGACACAGATGGAAAGATAGAAACTGTTTTTACCGACAGACAGAGACACAGACAGACACAAAGAAAAAGAAAAAAAGAAGGTTGCTGTGGACAGATCCCGGACTTTGAAAGCTGTACCACTCACAGGCAACACCATGGGTGTGAGGGAGGAAGGAGAGCGTGAGGAGCAGGAGACGTAGAGCTGTGCCACTGTCCATTCTCTGTTCAACACAGCAGCAATGAACGTTAACCATAGTTATCTATATAACGGTGATTTAGTACCGCTGTCCATTCTCTGTTCAACACAGCAGCAATAAACGTTGTACATAGTTATCTATATAACGGTGATTTAGTACCGCTGTCCATTCTCTGTTCAACACAGCAGCAATGAACGTTGTATATAGTTATCTATATAACGGTGATTTAGTACCGCTGTCCATTCTCTGTTCAACACAGCAGCAATGAACGTTGTACATAGTTATCTATATAACGGTGATTTAGTACCGCTGTCCATTCTCTGTTAAACACAGCAGCAATGAACGTTAACCATAGTTATCTATATAACGGTGATTTAGTACCACTGTCCATTCTCTGTTCAACACAGCAGCAATGAACGTTGTACATAGTTATCTATATAACGGTGATTTAGTACCGCTGTCCATTCTCTGTTCAACACAGCAGCAATGAACGTTAACCATAGTTATCTATATAACGGTGATTTAGTACCGCTGTCCATTCTCTGTTAAACACAGCAGCAATGAACGTTCTACATAGTTATCTATATAACGGTGATTTAGGACCGCTGTCCATTCTCTGTTAAACACAGCAGCAATGAACGTTGTACATAGTTATCTATATAACGGTGATTTAGTACCGCTGTCCATTCTCTGTTGATCACAGCAGCAATGAACGTTATACATATCTATCTATATAACGGTCATTTAAGACCACTGTCCATTCTCTGCTGTACACAGCAGCAATGAACTTTATACATATCTACATAACGTATGTAGAGGACGGGATAGCTCAGTGGTCAGAGCACTCGCTTTCCCCCAGCCAAGGTTAAGCAGCATCGAGCGTGGTTACCTGTTGGATGGGTAACTGTTTTTCGCACCTTGGCTCCAGTACAGTCCCCCCTTTCACCCAGCTGTAAATGGATACCTGCCCTCTTTAGGATCAGGGAAGGTAAAGCAGCGAGGAACAGGAGATGGGCGTCGCCCTCAATGTGCTGGCCCCTTGAGAAGTGAGGTCTCTGACGCCTCGCTCACCTACGACCTAATATAGTTTATGGGACACCTTTACCTTTACCTTTATAATGTGTGTGTTTTTTATTATTATTTTTTTTTCTTTCGAGGATAATGGAATAAGCACTCATTTTTTACATCTAGTCACCGTGTGTATGCAGTTTTGTAAATTTTGTCATCCCTTCCCACCGGCACACAATGGCCTACTCTTCAGAAAAGCGGAACAGGTTTTAACGTGTGCGCAAGATGCTCTGTGTGCGTTCGCACACGGGACCTCGGTTTATAGTCTCATCCGAAGGACTTTTGGGGGAGTGGAATCTGCACTGATGTTAACTCTGTGTGAGTGCGTGCATGCGTGTGTGTTTGTGTGTGTGTGTGTGTAGGAGAGAGAAGAGAGAGAGAGAGAGAGAGAGAGAGAGAGAGAGAGAGAGAGAGAGAGAGAGAGAGAGAGAGAGAGAGAGAGAACTGAACTCTGAACTCTGAAACGGTTTAATATACATCGGCCTTAGACCACAATACACTTTGAGGGGCAAAAATGGAAAAATGCACACACAAAAACAACCCCAAAAAAGAAATATAAATTTTTGTAAACTTTGGTAAGACTTTGGCATACTACCTTGGCATGTACTCACAACTGTACACTCTTGAATATGTATTTTCCAAAATCATGACTACATAAAGGCTGACGTAGACCAAGAATCCAAACAAAACACAGTTTTAACAAAATCTCAGTTCACCTAAACTGCTCCCCAGGAGACTACAAAAAGATAATAGGCAAACAAAGTTATTGATGGAGTTATACCTGACATATATATGACTGTGTAAGAATGAGTTGAGTGCAAGCGCTTTGATTTGTCTCTGCAAGATATAGCGCTATATAAATTCCATTTTTTATTATTATTATTATTATTATATATGTCAACATCTTATTACATAAAAGGTACAAACATCATCATCATCATCATCATCATCAACCATTACACCCAGTGGTGTGTAGGGCAGCAACAAAGCGCTTCCACTCCTGCCTATCCTGGGCTAACCTAGTCACTGATCCCCAAGAGTGCTGCATGGTCTTCATCTCACTTTCTACAGTCCTCCTCCACGTTGCTTTTGGTCTTCCTTTCTTTCTCCTTCCTTCTGGGGTCCAGTGCAATGCTGTTCTTGTGATTGACTGTGGGTCTCTTCGGAGGATGTGCCCAATCCACTTCCACCGTCGTCTGGTGATGATGGTTCCCATGTCCTCTTGCCTACATCTCCGTAGTAGGTCTTCATTGGAGATCTTCTCTGGCCAAAAGATCCGGAGAATTCTTCGGAGGCATACGGTGTGAAAGGATCGAAGTTTGGTAAGATCCGCTTCCGTCATCCTCCAGCACTCAGAACCGTACAGGAGCGTAGATACAACACAGCTCTGGTATAGCTTCAGCTTGGTGTTGGCGCTGTACTGAGTTGATATCCAGATATTGTTCATCTCTCTAAACACACTCCTGGTCTTGCCCAGTCTGTTGTGGATGTCTTCTTTTGTGCCGCCCTCTGGTTTGATGATGCTGCCAAGGTATGTGAACTTGTCTGTCTGGCACAGGTCAGTTCCATTCACTTTCACAGGTGCTGGTGTGTTCACATTGAGCGACATTGTCTCTGTTTTCTTGATGCTAATACGAAGCCCCACTTGCTGTCCGAATGTTTGGGAGTCTGCTGGTCTTCTCCTGGATATGTTGGTGTGTGTGTGACAGCAGCACATCATAAATCACAACAGTTGAAATCATTTCTACTCCCGAACTAATTGCATTTTCAAAATAGTTACCATACTCACAAACTATTGCATTCTCAAAACAATCACTACACAAAAAAATAAACAAAAGTGTGCCCACCAAATACAACCATGTCAGCCCTAAGGCTAATGCAATGTAAACAAAATGTTGTGTACAAAAATACAGTATTACACTGTGCTCATTCATGTCATGTAGCATTTTGTGTCATAACAAAAGAAATATAGGGTGGTAATCAACACCCTGCACGGCATCACTTCAGAAAAAATAGTCACTCGTCAGAGAGAGAGAGAGAGAGAGAGAGAGAGAGAGAGAGAGAGAGAGAGAGAGAGAGAGAGAGAGAGAGAGAAGAAGAGACAGACGAGAGAGAGACAGACAGACAGACAGACAGACAGACAGACAGACAGAGACAGAGACAGACAAAAAAGAGATAGAGACAGACAGAGACAGACAGAGAAAGAGACAGAGACAGACAGAGACAGACAAGAGACAGACAGACAGAGGGTTTTTTTGTTGTTGTTTTTTTCGAGGATAATGGAATAAATATTCTATGTAGAAACAATGAGAGAGAGAGAGAGAGAGAAGAGAGAGAGAGGAGAGAAGAAGGGGAATGAGAACGAGAGAGGAGGCAATCGAATGGAAAAGAAAAGAAATGCATGATTATGTTAAATGCATAATCTTGTGAAACAAGGAATGATCATTCAACACTAAAAAATATTTTGCAAGATAGATAATATAAATATAACAAAGCAAAATAGCTTTCTCTGCCTCTCTAAAACAGAGACAGAAACAAAGAGAGGGTCAGACAGACAAAACACACACACACACACACACACACACACACACACACACACACACACACACACACACACACACACACACACACATACACACAGGGGGACGGGATAGCGTGGTGGTTAGAACTCGTGATCTGCTGACCCTGGTTCGAATCTCGTTCGAAAGGATTTTTCCTCTGGAGTTAGTATCAGTGCCGACGCTACTCCCCCTTAAAGTCTTTCAGATTAGACTATAAATCGAGGACCCGTTTGCGAACGCACGCAGAACATCTTGCGCACACATTAAATCCCCTGCCGCTTTTCGAAAGAGTAGGCCATCGTGTACCGGTGGGAACGGATGACAAAATTTACAAAACTGCATACACGCAAGGACTTGATTTTTAAAAAATGCACTTGAGTGCTTATTTCATTATACTCGAAGTAAAAGAATAACACCCACGCGCACACGCGCGTCCACCCACCACCCCCCACACACACACACACACACACACACACACACACACAACCACACACAACCACACACACACACACACACACACACACACACACACACACACACACAACCACACACACACACACACACACACACACACACACACACACACACACACACACACACACAATCAGAGACAGAAACGGGACGGGATAGCCTAGTGGTTAGAACATTGCACTCGCAATCTGACGACACGGGTTCGATTCCCGTTCAAGGGGATGTTTTCCCCTGGATTTAACATCAGTGTAGACTCCACTCTTCCTCAAAAGTCCTTAGGTTGAGACTATAAACCGAGGCCCCGTATGCGAACGCACGCAGAACATCTTGCGCATACGTTAAATCCTGTTCCGCTTTTCGTAAGAGTAGGCATTTGTGTGCCGGTGGGAACAGATGACAGAATTTACAAAACCCCATACACATGGGGACTGGATGTAAAAAAAAGCACATAAGTGCTTATTCCATTATCCTCGATATAACAGAATAAAATAAAATAAATAAATAAAATCAATCACACACGCACACACACACGCACGCGCGCGCGCGCACGCACGCACGCACACACACACACACACTGCTTATTCAATGTACCATCTGAAAATAAAAGTTTGACTTGACTTTGACTTTGACTTTCACACACACACACACACACACACACCACACACACACACACACACACACACACACACACACACACACACACACACACAAAGAAAAGAGACAGTCAGAAAGAAAGATCAGCTCACCACAATAAGTCGATGTACCTTGAATGAGAACAACCAGATTAGTGTCGATTCGAAAACCGAGGTTAGGTTACTTGTTTTTATTAAACAAAACTATGTTGATATGGTATTTAGTTTTCAGGCCGATATCAGTAAACGGCTCACTGTTTTTGATCGTAACTAATGAAAAAAAAATCATAAATTCAATCAACCGAAACGATTTTAAAGTATTGTGCTTTGTTATATCAACATTGTTCTTGGCCAATGAATCGGGTTGTTCTTTCGTTCTCTCTCTCTCTCTCTCTCTTCCTTTCCTTCTCTCTTTCTTCTCTCTTTCTTTTTCTTTTCTTTTTTTTCTTTCTTTCTCTTTTTTTTCTTCTGTTCTTCCTTTTGTTTTTATTTTCTTCTTTCTTTTCTTCCAGTCTTTTGTTTTCCCCCCTTGAGTATCACTGCTCTTAAATTCTGTTTGCTGAAAGTTATTTTTCACCCTTGATTAAAAGAAGTCAGAACACGTGCTGTTTTCTCTCAATAAATATAAATCTTCACCAATTTTGTTGTTGTTTTTTTTGTTTTGTTAATCTACAATTTTGTTGGGTGGTTTTGTTTCCTCAAAGTTTCTTTCAATACATCAGTTGTTGTTTTTTTTCCCCTCTCTGAATATTGAGAAATTTGATAAAAAAAACGGTTTCAGATCACCAGTAATACTTCTTTAAATTCACACCGTATAGTTCCAACTAACTTGTTTACTGCTTCTTTAGTGGCACTCTGCACGGTCCGGCTGGTTTATATACATACATGACATGGTTGGTGTTGTTGTTGTTTTGGAACGTATGCACACGGAGCTGAAAGAGACGGCCGGAAGATAGCTAGCGAGGTAGGTAGGCAGATAGAGGATCCGTTGTTTCACCACGATGTCAATACCTGCTCTGATGGTTATCCTGCCACTGAGATCGACAGAATCTGGCCCTGTTCACAATGACCTCTGCCGGCTACTAGTATATTATTGTTACTACTATTATCTATTACTACTACTACTAGTACCACTTCTACACTGCTTGGGGGTTTTGCAACACACATGTATACAGACTTAAAGGAGGTACTCGCCAATCTGTCTTGAAGGTGGTCTACAATGATGGTCTATACGCACGCACGCACGCACGCAGGCACACGCACACATACGCACGCACGCGCGCGCGCACACACACACACACACACACACTATCACTTTGAGTGAAACAGACGCAAAATCGAAGCAACAACAACAACAAGCACACACACGAGTACGCACGCACACACACCCTAGCCCCCCCCCCCCCCCCCCAGCCCCTACCCCTAGCCTCCCCCCCCCACCCCCCGCCCACACACACGTTGTTGTTGTAGTTACTTTATCATTGTTCCATGTTAATACTTTGTTGAATTTGAATTTGACTCATGTGTAAGTGTGGTTTTTTCCTCCATTAAATTGCATGAAAATACCAACACACATGTAAGCTTATCTCGTTCCTTCCCCTCCCTACTTAAACTTTCACTACACACATCTATGCACACGCACGCACGCACGCACACATACGCACGCACGCACGCACACATCCCTCGTCTAAAATCAATGAGAATGAACAGATCTTAAATTGAAGACAACAACAATACAAACAACAATTACAACAACAACAACGGCACATTCGTCTGTTATCACTTGAAGAGAAAAGACGCTAATTAAAGAAAACCACACACACACAAATTCAAAATCAAAAACTTTTTATTATCCCTCACACACACCACACACCACGCCACACACACACACACACAAAACACACACACACACACACACAGGGGGGGGGGGGGGAGCACCAATCTCTATCTCTTCTCTCTCTCTCTCTCTCTCTCTCTCTCTCTCTCTCTCTCTCTCTCTCTCTCTCTGTTTGCTACTTGCTTATTTGGTTGTTTATTTCGTATTTTTATATCTGCTGTGTGTGTCTTTTTGTTATTCTATTATTATCTTTCTGCTCTTGGCTTTTTTGTTTATTGTCATTGTTGTTTTTGTCTCCTGTTTTGATTGGGTTTTTGGGTTTTTTCCTTATTACCATTATTGTTATTGTTGTTTTTTCTAATTAATTTTTTTTTCTATTTTGATGTTAGCCCGAGAAGGGCTGGGACTGGATTTTTTTTAAAAAGCACATGAGTGCATATTCATTATCCTCGAAATAAAAGATTTTGACTTGACTTAACTTGACTCTCTCTTTAAGTGTCTCGTACACATAAATATACCACCAACAAAAAATGAAAAAGAACCAGAGCAAATCGGCACTAACAACAAAAGTCGTCTGTGTGGATGGGGCCTATCTCCTGTATTTTTCCTGATTACTGAAAACAGTTGCAGATATCGCTGTAGTAGTAGTAGTAGTAGTCCTAATTGTTCTTGTTATTGATATTAGACGGTCATCGTCGCCACTGAGGATATTACCACTGGTGGTGGTGGTGGTGGTGGTGGTGGTGGTGGTGGTGATGATGCTGATACTGATGCTGATGGTGTTGTTGCTGCTGCTGCTGCTGCTGCTGCTGCTGCTACTGCTGCTGCTGCTACTGCTGCTGCTGCTGCTGCTGCTGACTGCTGCTGCTGCTGTCGCTGCTGCTGCTGCTGCTGATGATGATATGATGATGGTGGTGGGTGGTGTTGATGATGATGATGATGATGATGATGATAGATGAGATGATGATGATGATGATAGATGATAGATGATGATGACGACGATGATGATGATGTGAAATGTTTATAGTCTCATCCTTCGGATGAAACTATAAACCAAGGCTCCGTGTGCGAACGCATGCAGAACATCTTGCGCACACGTTAAGTCCTGTTCCGCTTTTCGAAAGAGTAGGCCATTGTGTGCCGGTGACAACAGATGACAAAATTTACAAAACCGCATGCACACGGGGACTGGATGTAAAAAAAAACCAAATGAGTGCTTATTCCATTATCCTCGATGAAAAAAAATTGTCATCTGAGCGCTTTGATTTGTTGCTTTACAAGATTCAGCGCTATATAAATTCCATACATTATTATTGATGATGATGATGACGACGACGAAGACGATGATGATGATGATGATGATGATGATGATGATGATGATGATGATGATGATGATGATGATGATGATGATGATGATGATGATGATGCCGCCGCCTCGGGAAAAAAAAGTAAGTGAATAGCATATTATAATTATAAATGAATACATTCAGCAGCACGCAGCATACTTTGGGTGCCGACTTTTAACTGAAGTCTGCTAAAGAAACAAAACGGCCCCCTGACCCGCTTTGTTCAAATACTTTGGTATAGGATATTTTAAAATATAGTTTTCTTACCTACCATCCAGAATTTTTCACCCCCACCCCCACTCCCCCCCCCCCCCCCCCCCCCCACACACACACCTCCCTTTCCCCTTACCTTTTCCACTCTCCATCACTCGCCTACCTTAACCCTGTAAATTGTTTTATATTTCTGGAAGAAAAAAAAACAACTACCTTGCATTTTTGTACAACAATTCTCCATATTCCTCATAAGACACCAATTTAACCGTCACATACTAATAAGATAAACATCGGTCAACATGGCCTTTAAGTCTCCAGTTAACAACAAAAAAATAAATATTATGACGATGTCGTCTGCAAAACTGTGCCTGAAAGGAAAGGTACGACATGGAGGAGGATGGAAGAGGAGGAAAATGGAAGAGGAGGAGGAGGAGGAGGAAGAGGAGGAGGAGGAGTGGGGTGAATATGTGAACAGGCAAGGGGTACAGAAAAAAGCTAAGATTGGAGGTGGGCGGTGGGAGGATAGGGGAAGGGGAGGGGGGAGGGGGGGTGGAAAGATGGGGGTGTGGAGGATGGAAGAGGAGGAGGAAGAGGGAAGGGGGGCGGGGGAGGGGGGGGTGTGGAAAGATGGGGGGTGTGGAGGATGGAAGAGGAGGAGGAGGAAGAGGAGTGAGGTGAATATGTGAACAGGCAAGGGGTACAGAAAAAAAGGCTAAGATTGGAGGTGGGCGGTGGGAGGAGAGGGAAGGGGGGCGGGGGAGGGAGGGGGGGGGGGGTTGGAAAGATGGGGGTGGTGTGGAGGATGGAAGAGGAGGGTGTTTTGTTTCTAGACGTAGTGTCTGTTCCGTCAACATGCTCGCGTCAACAGCCATGCATGGCTATCGCTCACGGTGACGTCTGGTCCAGCACAGTATCGCTATTGTTGCCGGCCCCCGCCAGCTACCGAATCAACAGTCGCAATATAGTACATCTGCCTGGTCATCTGTGCTAAACATCCGTGACCCTCTCTCTGTCTCTCTCTGTCTCTCTATCTCTGTCTCTGTCTCTCTCTCTGTCTCTCTGTTTCTGTCTCTCTGTCTGTCTCTGTCTGTCTCTCTCTGTCTCTGTGTCTCTCTCTATCTCTCTGTCCTCTCTTGTCTTTCTAAATCTCTGTCTCTCTCTGTCTCTCTGTCGCTCTCTGTCTCTCTCTGTCTCTGTCTCTCTTTCTGTCTCTTTATCTCTCTATCTGTCTCTGTCTCTCTCTCTATCTCTGTCTCTCTCTCTCTCTCTCTCTCTCTCTCTCTCTCTCTCTCTCTCTCTCTCTCTCTCTCTCTCCTAGTGTAGATAGATAATAATCATAATAATGATAATAAGGTACTTGCCTAACACACATATAGCCTGGCTGCTGCTTCAGCAAAAGTACTTTTTTCTGTAAATAATACAGATATTCCGTGCATTGTGTTGTTTAGGCTTAACAGAATGGACAAGGTTTTCCCCGTGACGCCGGATGGGGTGGGGAGGGTTTGAAGGGAAGGGGGGAGGGTGTTACCTATTGTTTGTATTCGGGTTTGATTTGTTGTTGTTGTTGGGGGTTTTTTTGGGGGGTAGTTTGCTTGCTTTTCCTGTTTTTACATTATGTCAAACGCATGTTGCACACCGTATCTCTCGTGAGAATAAAAAAACAACATCAAAGTTAAAAGGCATAAAAGTAGAATTATCCCTCCCTACACTCCTCCCCCCCCCCCCCCACTCCCTTCCTCACCTCCACATACACACACACAGAGCTACTTTGGCATTTTTACATTGATACTACACCTTGATTGCAAAATGCGTGTATATATATATATATATATATATATATATATATATATATATATATATATATATATATATATATATATATATATATATATATATATATATATATATGTGTGTGTGTGTGTGTGTGTGTGTGTGTGTGTGTGTGTGTGTGTGTGTGTGTGTGTGTGTGTGTGTGTGTGTGTGTGTGTGTAAAAACACGAATGAGATAGTAAACTCTGTGAGTGGCTCTTTCTTTTGACCACATTTTCGGTTTTGGTGCTATGTTTATGTTCTTTTTTTTTCTGTCTGCCGGGACGGGATAGCTCAGTGGTCGGAGCACTCGCTTTCCCCCAGCCAAGTTAAGCAGCGTCGAGCGTGGTTACCAGTTAGATGGGTGTCCGTTTGCGCGCCTTGGCTTCAGTACAGTTCCCCCAGTTCACCCAGCTGTAAATGGGTACCTGCCCTCTTTAGGGTCAGGGAAGGTAAAGCAGCGAGGGAGAGGAGATGGGCGCCGCCCTCAATATGCTGGCCCTAGAGAAGTGAGGTCTCTGACGCCTCGCTCCCCTACGACCTTATAGGTTATGGGACTCCTTTACCTTACCTTACCCAAGTGATGTATGTAATGGGCTGGGTTCAGATCGTTGGCGTGAAGTTGTTTGTTTTCTACCGTGTCTACTGGCTGGTGGGCAGCATCACCATCGTCAGCATCACTAGCATCGTCTGAATCGTCATCATCGTCGTCGTCATCGTCATCATCATCGTAGTCATCATCATCATCATCATCATCATCATCATCACCACCACCACCACCAGCAGATTTGTGGTCTGATGGATCGGTGGTCTAGAGGGAACGTGCCTACCTAGAAAGCGAAAAGTCCGGGTCGGAAGTGTGCGGTGGTTTTTTCCCCTCTTTTGGGCCAGAAACGTTCCCCCCAACCATGAGTGATAGTGTGGGTTCTAGTCTTTCGAATGAGACGATAAACCGAGATCCCGAGTGTTACATAATAATAATAATAATAATAATAATAATAATAATAACAACAACAACAACAACAACAACAACAACAATAATAATAATAATAATAATAATAATAATAATAATAATAATAATAATAATAATAATAATAATAATAATAATAATAATAATAATAATGAATAGCATTTATATAGCACATTTCTCAAAGCAATGACTCAATGCGCTTTCATACCGTGCACATTTATACACATGCACACACAGCACATAATAACAACAACAACAACAACAATGATAATGAGCATTTCTAAAGCACAAATAAATTTACAAGAGATACCTATCGCACTGTAGAGGCACACACTTGCGTCCGGGCACACACTAGCAGGGCAATTAACAGTACATTTAGAGAAAAGGCACTAGCA
>CM054150.1:35331313-35358231 GCA_028751875.1 Rapana venosa
TAAAAAGGTAAAGGAGTCCCATAACCTATAAGGTCGTAGGGGAGCGAGGCGTCAGAGACCTCACCTCACTTCAGGGGACGGGATAGCTCAGTGGTCGGAGCACTCGCTTTCCCCCAGCCAAGTTAAGCAGCGTCGAGCGTGGTTACCAGTTGGATGGGTGACCGTTTGCGCACCTTGGCTTCAGTACAGTTCCCCCAGTTCACCCAGCTGTAAATGGGTACCTGCCCTCTTTAGGGTCAGGGAAGGTAAAGCAGTGAGGGAGAGGAGATGGGCGCCGCCCTCAATATGCTGGCCCTAGAGAAGTGAGGTCTCTGACGCCTCGCTCCCCTACGACCTTATAGGTTATGGGACTCCTTTACCTTTTTTTACCTTAAAGAAGACTTGCTGGGATCAGTTCAAAAGGATGTGCAAGACCTAAGTCGACAAAGTCTAAATACAACGATTTCTCTAATCACAACAAATTGTGTCATAGACTGTTGACAAGTCTGATATACAGACTAAGGCTCGATGCTCTCAAAACGAAATTCAGTCGAAATGTGTCATGTATTTGGTGATCAATTACGCCAGAACATGTTATGTTTTATTGTGATCAGTTGAACTTTTTGCCGGATTGGTTGTCTAACAACACACTCTGCTAGTTTATCCCACACAGACATTTGTTTGATAATCTAAAATGCTAGAATTAGTGAAAGCTTGAGTAAGAGCCCAGTCGGTCGGTTTTATAACAGATATTTGTTGTTCCTGTCAAGTTAAATTTGATTCCGTTTGATTTCTAACATAATATATTCTTTTTTTAAACATCACAACTATGTAGGCTACAGATTCCTAGCTGATGTAGTATACAGTACCTATGCACACACACACACAACACCACACAACACACACACACACACACACACACACACGACACAACACACACAGCGCGCGCGCACAAACACACACATACGTTACACACACATTCATATACACCAAATACACACACACACACTTGCATAAACACACAACACACATCACTCACAGGCATACATACACGTGCCACACACACAACACACACACACACACACACACACACACACACACACACACACACACTACAAACACATGCGCGCCCGCACACTCACATACACTCTATACACAAATATGTACACACATCTACACCCATGTATGTTCCTCTTCTCACAAACACATATACACGCCACTCACATACACACACGTGCACACACATCACAAAACATACAAACACACACACACACACACACACACACACAACTTGTCTAATATCACGTAATGTGAAAGACGTTAAATTAAGAAGAACACCACCACACACACACACACACATACGTCCTTGCTACGTCTTGATGTTTATCAAAATGTAGCCTATGTGAGAACAGAAAGCGTCACAGAAGATGAAGCAGCAATTAAAAAACAAAAATAAAAAAAACAAAAATCAAAACAAATACCACCGCCCCTACACACACAAACACACACACACCCACCCACCCACACAAACACACACACACACACACACACACACACACTTACACACAGAATATAGATCTAGATCTAGCGAAAAGTAAAAAATAAAAGTACGTGGGTGGTTGGAGAGTGAAAACTTGGGATGAAGATGTTGGTGGTAGTTGGGGAGGGAAGGGAGGGGATTGTGAGTTGAGCTGGAGATGAAAATAGGCCGCAAAAAGACCCCCCCCCCCCCACCCCACCAAAGGAACCCCCCCCCCTCCCCCAAAAAATAGGAGGGGAGGAGGTGGGGTGAAGGACAAAACCAGAAACAAAAGAACAACAAAAACACAAAAAACACACACAAAAAAACAACAAAGAACCAAAAAAAGAATTCGAGCGTCAAGAACGAAGAAGTGCACTTGGGGGGCTAAAGCGATGGCGGGCAGATGATGTCAAACGGTGCAGAAACTTCATCATCCAGATCAAAGCCCTCTGGACATGGGTTTGGTAGGCTAGGCCTGGTGCCCAGCTGAGGGAGCTTCCCTTTGCAGATACAGCTGATCTTCCCTCTCATCTGAGTGTGACCTACCTCGGGAGGAGGAGTGGTGGTAGTAGTAGTAGTAGTAGTAGTAGTAGTAGGAGGAGGAGGAGGAGGAGGAGGAGTAGGAGTAGTAGTAGTAGGAGGAGGAGGAGTAGTAGAGGAGTAGTAGTAGGAGTAGTAGTAGTAGTAGTAGTAGGAGTAGTAGTAGTAGTAGGAGTAGTAGGAGTAGTAGTAGTAGGAGGAGGAGGAGGAGGAGGAGGAGTAGTAGGAGTAGTAGTAGTAGGAGTAGTAGTAGTAGTAGTAGTAGTAGTAGGAGGAGGAGGAGGAGGAGGAGGAGTAGTAGGAGGAGTAGTAGTAGGAGTAGTAGTAGTAGTAGTAGGAGTAGTAGGAGGAGTAGTAGGAGTAGTAGGAGTAGTAGTAGTAGGAGGAGGAGGAGGAGGAGTTAGTTAGTAGTAGGAGTAGTAGGAGGAGTAGTAGTAGTAGTAGTAGTAGGAGTAGTAGTAGTAGTAGGAGTAGTAGGAGTAGTAGTAGTAGGAGGAGGAGGAGGAGATTGCTTTCTTTCTTTCTTTCTTTCTTTCTTTATTCGTTATTCATGTATCCATGTAATCATTTATTTCTTTATTCTTGTTTATCGATGAAAAATGGAATAAGCGTTCATAATGGAATAAGCACTCATATGCCGTTGGTTGTGTTTTTTTACATTCAGTCCCCGTGTGTGTGCTGTATTGTAAATTTTGTCATCTCTTCCCACCAGCACACAATGGCCTACTTTTTTCGAAAAGCGGAAGAGGATTTAACGTGTGCGTACGATCTTCTGCGTGCGTTTGCACACGGGGCCTCGGTTTATAGTCTCATCCGAAGGACTTTTGGGGAGAGTGGAGTCTGCACTGATGTTAACTCCAGGGGAAATTATCACCTTGAACGGGAATCGAACCCAGGTCGTCAGAATGGAAGCGCAATGTTTCTAACCACTAGGCTAATCCCGTCCCCCAGAGAGAGAGAGAGAAAGAGAAAGGAGAGAATGGAGAAAGGAGAGAGAGAAGAGAGAGAGTATGTTTTACCGTGCAATGTTTTCATGTGTGATGTGTGTGTGAACTATTGTGTCATGCGTGCGTACATGCGTTGCGTGCGTGCGTGCGTGTGTGTGTGTTGTGAGTGTGTGTGTGAGTGTGTGTGTGTGAGTGTGTGTGTGAGTGTGTTGTGTGTGTGAGTGTGTGTGTTGAGTGTGTGTAGTGTGGTGTGTGTGTGTGTATATAGAGTTTGTGAGTGTATGTGTGAAGTGGTGTGGTGTGTGTGCGTGCGTGTGTGTGTGTTGTGGTGATGTTTTGGTAAATGCACCAGCTTACACGATCGATTAGCGGATCTTATGCTTATGTACAATTCAACTTTTCGAAAATAAACTGTCATAAAAAAAAAAAAAAGTTTCACCAGTGATCACCTTACGAAAGCGATACAGATAACACTATCCAAACAAACAAAAGCAACCACTGTTCGATTCGATCTAAAAGGACCCCCCACCAAGCCCATCATCTCACCCCCATCCCCACCCATTCCCCACCCAAACCTTCCCCGCTACAACCTCTCCCATCCCTTTAAAAAGCAACATAATCGTCAGTCAGACAGAGTGAACAGAGCACAAAACCAACGGTAGCTTGCAGGCTAAGTATACAGCTGCGATAGGGGGGGGGGGGGGGGAGGGGGCGTTTCGTGCGTTTGTGTGAGCGGTGCCGATAGCTCTAGGCTGATCTGCTACAGCTCTTTAAGGGCTTTTTTTATATAGGTGACAATTATTACGTGCGGCTACATCCTTAACTGTTAGTCACTTACCTATGACGTAAACGAGACGAAGACGTCAGCGGAGACCCGCGTTATTATGACCGCAACCAGTGAGACAGAGTATGGAATAATAATATAATAATAATAATATAATAATAATATAATAATAATAATAATTACAAGGAATAATATATAGCACTATATCCTTGCAATCAAAAACAAATCAAAGCGCTTTCATTCATCCTACTCATTCCCATGCAGGCGCCAGTTACAATTAATAGGTGTTCCGTGGGGGTTTCCATTACAAAGTCCAAATGTATACACACAAGACGCACCGCACGCACTGCCCCGCACTACACAACAAAACAAATCGCGCGCGCGCGCGCTGCGCCGCGTCACACACACACAACACACACAATCATACACTTACAAACACTCACATCACAACACGTTGCGCTGCGCGCGCAGCGCACGCCCTACGCACACACACACACACACACACACACACACACACGCCCACGACACACATAAAGAACAGGGTGATGGGGGTTTGGCTGTTGAGAGGCAGGAACCAAATGGAAGAAACAGGGGAGATTCTTAGCTTTAAAAATAAATGTGTCTTGAGGCCGGATTTAAAAGCTTCATAAGAAGGCTTTTGGCAAGGAGAGAGGGGTGAAGGAGGGAGGGAGGAAGGGAGAGAGAGATGGGGCAGCAAGATGGACAAGCATCAAGAGAGAGAACAAAGACAGACAGAGAGGCAGGCAGACAGACAGACAGAGAGGCAGGCAACGACAAGACAGGCAGCAGGCGACAGGCAGGCAGGCAGGCAAGGCAGACAGGCAGGCAGGCAAGACAGCAGCAGGCAGGCAGGCAACAGCAGGCACGACAGAACAAGATAGGCAGATACAGATAGGAGCAGAGATAGGGGCCGGGTAGCAGAGGCAGACAATGCCTCGGGAGAGAGATAGAGAGAGAGAGAGAGAAGATGAGAGAGAGAGAGAATAGAGAGAAGAGAAGCGAGAAGAGAGAGAGAGAGAGAGAAGAAAGTGAGGGAAGAGGGAGGGAGACAACAAACACCGCCTGCTGCCCTCCGCGCGCCGCAGCGCGCCACAATACCGACACACACATGTTAACACACAACATTTCACACACAATTAACAAACAGAGGCCAGAAGAAGAGAGAGAAAGAGGGAGAAAGTGAGGTAGGATGGAGGAGAAAACCCACTGCGCGCGCGCACACCACAAAAACATCCACAACAAGCACAACACACAACTCACACAGGCACAGATAGATAGATAGATAGATAGATAGATAGATATGTATAGAAATAGATAGATAGATAGAGAGAGAGAGAGAAAGAGAAGAGATGAGAGAGGGGGAGAGAGAGAGAGAGAGAAGAGGAGAAGAGAGAGGGGCGTCGATATGAGCGCGCGCGCGCGAGAGAGAGAGAGAGAGAGGAAACCAGAACCGACAAGCCAGAACAGACCGGACCGACATAGGATCACATTCACAGCAAGATATTAAAAAGATTTCTCCCTCTCACCATTTCAAGTGCCCAAAGATCCAAATATGAAAGAAGAACGAAGACGATAGCAAATGTATGTATCACTTTTTTTTTTATTAAATCACGATTAATCTTTGAACTAGCAATCAACAAAATATTCTGATATCATCACTGAGAGAGAGCGAGAGAGCGAGAGAGCACGAGAGCATGAGAGAAAGAGAAGAGAGAGAGAGAGAAGAGAGAGAGAGAGAGAACTCTGAACTCGTGAACTCAGACTGGTTAATATAATGGTACATCCGGCCTAGGCCACAATACAACCAGTAGGGGTGGAGGTGGGGAAGGGGGGGAGGGGTGTGAGTGTAATGAAAAAAAAATGGAAGCTATAGGATAAACTTCACACATACTATAGCAATGAAATGAAAGCATGGATAATTTTCACACATATTATAGCAATGCAAAATGAAAGGCATAGATAATTTTCACACACATACTATAGCAATGAAAAATATGAAAGCAATGGGATAAAATTTCACACATACTGTACTAAGACAAAGAAAGTATGGATTATATATACATACTATAGCAATGAAAAAATGAAAGCATGGGAAATAAAATTTTTCACCACATACTGTAACTATAACAAATGAAAGCAATGGATAAATTTCACACATACTATAGCAATGACAAATGACAGCAATTTGATAAATTTCACCAATATTACAAAACTGTATCGTGTGACAAAATGAAAGCATGGGGGCTATATATTTCACTACATACTATAGCAATGACAAGTGAAAGCATATGGAAAATTTCAACTTCACCCATACAGTATCTATGACAAAGGAAAGCATGGATACCTTTCACTACATACAAAAGCAATACAAGTGAAAGCATAGGATAAAATTCACACATAAACTGAAACTATGACAATGAAAGCAATGGGGTGGGGGGGGGGGGGTGGGGGGGGGGGGGGGGAAGGGGGGGGGGGGGGGGGGGGGGGGGGGGGGGGGGGGGGGGGGGGGGGGGGGGGGGGGGGGGGGGGGGGGGGGGGGGGGGGGGGGGGGGGGGGGTGGGGGGGGGGGGGGGGGGGGGGGGGGGGGGGGGGGGGGGGGGGGGGGGGGGGGGGGGGGTGGGGGGGGGGGGTGGGGGGGGGGGGGGGGGGGGGGGGGGGGGGGGGGGGGGGGGGGGGGGGGGGGGGGGGGGGGGGGGGGGGGGGGGGGGGGGGGGGGGGGGGGGGGGGGTGGGGGGGGGGTGCGGGGGGGGGGGGGGGGGGGGGGGGTGGGGGGGGGGGGGGGGGGGGGGACGGGGGGGGGGGGGGGGGGCGGGGGGGGGGGGGGGGGGGGGGGGGGGGGGGGGGGGGGGGGGGGGGGGGGGGGGGGGGGGGGGGTGGGGGGGGGGGGGGGGGGGGGGGGGGGGGGGGGGGGGGGGGGGGGGGGGGGGGGGGGGGGGGGGGGGGGGGGGGGGGGGGGGGGGGGGGGGGGGGGGGGGGGGGGGGGGGGGGGGGGGGGGGGGGGGGGGGGGGGGGGGGGGGGGGGGGGGGGGGGGGGGGGGGGGGGGGGGGGGGGGGGGGGGGGGGGGGGGGGGGGGGGGGGGGGGGGGGGGGGGGGGGGGGGGGGGGGGGGGGGGGGGAAGGGGGGGGGGGGGGGGGGGGGGGGGGGGGGGGGGGGGGGGGGGGGGGGGGGGGGGGGGGGGGGGGGGGGGGGGGGGGGGGGGGGGGGGGGGGGGGGTGGGGGGGGGGGGGGGGGGGGGGGGGGGGGGGGGGGGGGGGGGGGGGGGGGGGGGGGGGGGGGGGGGGGGGGGGGGGGAGGGGGGGGGGGGGGGGGGGGGGGGGGTGGGGGGGGGGGGGGGGGGGGGGGGGGGGGGGGGGGGGGGGGGGGGGGGGGGGGGGGGGGGGGGGGGGGGGGGGGGGGGGGGGGGGGGGGGGGGGGGGGGGGGGGGGGGGGGGGGGGGGGGGGGGGGGGGGGGGGGGGGGGGGGGGGGGGGGGGGGGGGGGGGGGGGGGGGGGGGGGGGGGGGGGGGCGGGGGGGGGGGGGGGGGGGGGGGGGGGGGGGGGGGGGGGGGGGCGGGGGGGGGGGGGGGGGGGGGGGGGTTGGGGGGGGGGGGGGGGGGGGGGGGGGGGGGGGGGGGGGGGGGGGGGGGGGGGGGGGGGGGGGGGGGGGGGGGGGGGGGGGGGGGGGGGGGGGGGGGGGGGGGGGGGGGGGGGGGGGGGGGGGGGGGGGGGGGGGGGGGGGGGGGGGGGGGGGGGGGGGGGGGGGGGGGGGGGGGGGGGGGGGGGGGGGGGGGTGGGGAGGGGGGGGGGGGGGGGGGGGGGGGGGGGGGGGGGGGGGGGGGGGGGGGGGGGGGGGGGGGGGGGGGGGGGGGGGGGGGGGGGGGGGGGGGGAGGGGGGGGGGGGGGGGGGGGGGGGGGGGGGGGGGGGGGGGGGGGGGGGTCGGGGGGGGGGGGGGGGGGGGGGGGGGGGGGGGGGGGGGGGGGGGGGGGGTGGGGGGGGGGGGGGGGGGGGGGGGGGGGGGGGGGGGGGGGGGGGGGGGGGGGGGGGGGGGGGGGGGGGGGGGGGGGGGGGGGGGGGGGGGGGGGGGGGGGGGGGGGGGGGGGGGGGGGGGGGGGGGGGGGGGGGGGGGGGGGGGGGGGGGGGGAAGGAGATGTGATACATTTCACAAACTAACATTAGAAATACTATAGCAAAGAAAAAAAAAAGATTAAAGCAAAAGGAAAAAATTTTTTCCACACATAACTGTTCTAAAATTCACATAAAACCAAATACTGTATCTAAGACAAACGAGATTGAAAGCATGAGATACAAATTTCCACAATATAAGCAATGAAAAATGAAAAAACAATAAGAGATAAATTTCACACATACCTATAGGATGTGGAAAATGGTAAGCCTTGATTAAAGTTCACAACCATACTGTTTAGTAGCAGTGGAAAATTGAAGCATGAATAAATTTCACCTAGTATAAACCACACTGTGTAGCAGTGGAACATGGTAGCATGGATAAAAATTTCAACCCACATTGTAGCAGTTGGAAAATTGTAGCACATGGGATCTTAAATTTCACACATAACTATATCTAAGACAAATGAAAGCATGGGGAAATAAATTCACACATAACTTTTATGTAAGAAGACAAATGAAAAGCATGGGATAAAATTCACACTACGAGGTGATCTCTTATAGCAATGAAAAAAAATGAAACATTATACGATTAAATTTCACACATACAACCTATAGAAGGGAAAATGGTAGCATAAGGATAAATTTTCACTCACACTGTAGCAATGAAAATTGAAAATTGTTACCAATGGGAAATTTAACATTTCACACACTACACTGTAGCAGTGGAAAAAATTGTACCATGGGAAAACATTTCATCAGACACCCACAAACCTGTAGCAGGTGGAAAATGTAGCAATATGTGATAAAATTTCACCCACACTAGCGTCGCCTGGAAAATTGGTAGTCATGGGATAAATTTTCACCCAATACTTTATCTATGACAAATGAAAGCATGGGATAAATTTTATTTCACCCACATACACTTAATACTTTATGTAAGACAAATGAAAGCATGGGAATGAATTTCACACATACTATAGTCAATGTGTATACCAAAACTCTTCAAACTAACTCATCAACTCTCGATGAGATAACTATTATCTGCTTATTGTATTGCAAACATTCATGCAGTTTTAAACATACAATCCATAATAGCTAGAATATCAGCAATACACACATATTGAGGGTTTCCTGATATACGCCCATATATTAAAAAGTTGGTGGATAATTCGACAATCGTTTTTATCAACATAAAATAAACCACTAGCATAGACAACACCAAACTTAAGTAACCAGTATAACTGAACCAATAACAACTATAATACTAGGCATCACAATGCATCGATAATCACTTTAATCATTATTTCTACTTCAATAAAATTAATGCAGAAGAATACCAAATCAAGAGAGAGCGAGAGAGAAAGAGAGAGAGAAGAGAGAGAGAAGAGAAGAAAAAGACAGAAAAAAAAGAAAGACGAAAGAAGAGAAAGAAAGAAAAGAATGCGTCCCCCTCCCCCTCCCCTCTCTCCCTCCTCGTCTCTCGCCTCGACCCCTCCTCTCTCCCTCTCTCTCGTCTCTCTGTTCCTGTCGTCTGCCATACCCATCTCCCCCACCATCCCCAGACAACATTCTAATCCAAAACGTGTGTCTTAACCTTGCCCCAACCTGCCCACCCATAGACTAAAAATAACCATACCCGTCCCCGCCCAACCGATGCTCTGATCTCTCAGACAGACCTCTCGCAATCTCTCATCTGCCCTCACGCTTCCTCATCTTCCTCTTCCTCCCCTCCCCCTTCGTGCTCTCGGCCCTCTCTCTCTCATCATCTCTCAACTTCCTGCTCTCTCTCCTCTCTCTCTCTCTCCCCCCTTCCCTCCCTCCCTCCCTTCCCCCCTCTCTTCATCCAATTCCGCAGTGAGTAAACACCAACAAAAAATAACGTGAATGTAATTTTTCTTTTTCTCTGTAATGTGACATGGTTGTCCTGTGTTTTTATGTTCTGTCGCCAGGCAAGGTGAGTGATATTGTTCAACTATTGGGATAGGCCCAAACAGGTGGCCATTCTGATCTGCCAGCGATTTTATTTTTTTTTCTTTTTTTTTTTTTTTTTTTTTTTTTTTTTTGCCCGTGTAGCTTTTCTTCTTGTATGTTTTTTGTGTGTGTGTGGTGAGTGTGTGTGAGTGTGGTGTGTTGGTGGTGTGTGTGTGTGTGTGTGGTGTGTGTGTGTGGTGTGTGTTGTGTGTGTGTGTGTCAGTGTGTTGTCAGTGTGTGTGTCAGTGTGTGTGTTGTGGTATTGTGTAGTGTGTGTGTGTGTGGGTCAGTGTGTTGTGTCAGTGTGAGTGTCAGTGTGTGTGTGGTGTGTGTGTCATTGTGTGTGTGCGCAGAACGCGTGTGTGTGTCGTGATGTTGTTGTTGTTGTTATTTATTATTTACTATTGTTGTTGTTTTTTATCATTAGTATTGTTATCTATCATTATTTATTATTTATATTCTGTTATTTCGAGGATAATGGAAGTAAGCAACTCGTGTGGCTTTTCCTATTTTAACATATATTCCCTCGCGTGTATTGCAGTTTGTAAATGTTGTCATCCGTTCTCTCTGACATCCACATTTCTCATAACTCACTCACTCACCCAACCACAATCACTACCGCTACATCAGTGGCCTGTTCTTAATCTCTTTCGAAAAGCGGAATCAGCGTTCAAAACGTGTCGCAAGTAATTATATTCTGCGTGCTTCTTGTTTCGCACACGGGACCTATGGTAAATTAAATAGTATTCATCTATATAAAGTACTCTGTGTGCGTGTTGGCTTGCGGTGCCGTGGTTTCGGCAACCGTGCGATTACGACCTTGCGTGCGGTGGAGCGTACGCGCGCCCGCGCGAAATGTGTGTTTTTTATATTTATTTATTTTTTATTTATTTTATTTTATTATTTTATTGAGGAAAATGAATAAGCACATATGTGCTTTTTTTTATACAACATTCAGTCCCCGTGTGAAAGGCAGTATTGTAACTTTTGTCATCTCCCTCCCACAACGGCACACCATGCCTACTTTTTCTTTTATTTCGGAAAAAAGAAAGCGGAAGAGGATTTAAACGTATGCGTACGAAATCTTCTGCTGCTGTTTGCACGAAATTTGACACGGGCATTTACTAATGCCGGGGCCCCACGTTTATATAGTGTCTCATCTGAAGGAAACTTTTGGGGAGAGTGGAGTCTGCACCTGATGTTAAAACTCCCTCCAATCCAGGGTAAATTATCACCCAAGAAACCGGGAATCGAAGAAACCCACGTGTCCCCGTATTCAGAATGGAGCGCAATGTTTCCTAAAAACTAATCTAAAAATACCACTAGAGGCTAAATCCCGTCCCCCCAGAAGAGAGAGAGAAATAAAAAAAGAGAAAGAGAAGAGAGAAGAAAAGAAGAGAGAGAGAAGAAGAAGAGACGAAGATGGAAAAAGAAATAAAAGAGCAGCTCAGCGTCTTCTTCGCTCTCTTCGCTCCTCTAAAGAATAAACCCTCCCTGAGCAATAGATTGCATTGAGGTGTGTGTGCCACCAAATTGTGTTTGCATGCCTAAGTTATGTCGAACAAAAGCGTGCTTCGTCGCTTGCGTGCGTGCGTGCTTGTGTTAGGTGTGTGTTGTGTGTGTGTGTGTGTGAGTGAGTGTGAGTGGAGAGGGTGTGTGTGTGAGTGTGAGTTGTGTGTTTGTGTGAGTGTGGAGAGTGAGAGAGTGTTGTGTTGTGTGTAGTGTGTGAAGATGTGTGGAGTGTGAGTGATTTGTGTATGAGTTGTTAGCGTGATGTGTGAGTGTGTGTGTGAAAGTGAGTAACTGTGTGTGTGAGTGCGTGTGAGTGGGTGTGTGAGTGGGTGTGAGTGTTGTGTGTGAGTGTTGAGTGTTGAGCGTGTGTGTGCGTAGCGTTGTGAGTGTGTGTTGTGAGTGTGGTGTGAGTGTGTGTGGTGTGTGTGTGAGTGTTTTTGTAATTAAATGCGGCACCAGTTTACCAACGGCCAGTATGCGTGACATTAGAGTGATTCTCATTATGTGACAATTCAACTTTTCAAATACGGGTTCAAAACTTATTATCAACCAAAGGAATCACCTTTACGAAAGCGCAGATAACACTACTATCCAAACAAAAGTCCAAAACAAAACCACTGTTCGATTTTCCGGATCTAAAAGACCCCCCAGCCGACCCACCCCCCATTCTTCCCGCCACCCCAACCATTTGACCCCAAACCTCCCCCAACACTCCATCCCTTTAAAAGCCAACATCGGACCAGTCAGACAGTGACAAGAAGAGCACAATACTCAACGGTAACTTGCAAGCCTTAAGTGATAAAACAAGCTGCGATATGGGAAGTGGGGGGGGGGGGGGGAAGGGGGGAGGGGGGGGGGGGGGGGGGGGGTGGGGGGGGGGGGGGGGGGGGGGGGGGGGTGGGGGGGGGGGGGGGGGGGGGGGGGGGGGGGGTGGGGGGGGGGGGGGGTAGGGGGGTGGGGGGGTGGGGGGGGGGGGGGGGGGGGGGGGGGGGGGGGGGGGGGGGGGGGGGGGGGGTTGGGGGGGGGGGGGGGGGGGGGGGGGGGGGGGGGGGGGGGGGGGGGGTGGTGTTGGGGGGGGGGGGGGGGGGGGGGGGGGGGGGGGGGGGGGGGGGGGGGGGGGGGGAGGGGAGGGGGGGGGGGGGGGGAGGTGGGGGGGGGGGGGGGGGGGGGGGGGGGGGGGGGGGGGGGGGGGGGGGGGGGGGGTGGGGGGGGGGGGGGGGGGGGGGGGGTGGGGGGGGGGGGGGGGGGGTGGGGGAGGGTGGGGGGGGGGGGGGGGGGGGGGGTGGGGGGGGGGGGGGGGGGGGGGGGGGGGGGGGGGGGGGGGGGGGGGTGGGAGGGGGGGGGGGGGGGGGGGGGGGGGGGGGGGGTGAAGGGGGCGTTAAGTTTCTTTTTCTTTCTTCTTCTTTTTCTTCCTTTTTTCTTCCTTTTTCTTTCCTTCTTTCTTTCTTTAACTTCTTTTCTTCCTTCTTCTTTTTCTTTTACTTTCAATCTGTTTCTTTCTTCTATCTCTTTCTTTTCATTTCTGTCTTATCTTCCTTCTTTCCATCTTTACTCTCTTCTTTTTTCTTTCTTTGCGTTTGTTGTGAGCGGGTGGGCCGAACTATACTTTACTACGTCTGATCTGCTACAGCGCTCTTTTAGCTTTTTATATAGGGTCTCAAATTATTACTGCGCACATCCTTGAACATGTTAGTTTCACCAGGGTACTAATGACGTATACGAGATCGAGACGTAACTTTACGGAGAATGCGTTTATTAATGAACTGCAAGCCAGTGAGAGACACAGGGAGGAGGAATATAAAATAATAATAATAATAATAACAATAAAACTATTTGAATTTATATAATAGCACAATATCTTGCAACAAAACAAAATCAAAAAGAAGAAGCGCATTTCATCATCCTACTCATTCACCATGCAGCCCGTTACAAATTAATACAGTTTTGTTTTCGGTGGGGTTTTTTTTTTACAAGTTACATATGTATACTACACAGCAAGACAATACAACGCTCGCCCATCTGCTAAACGGCACTTCCCACGCACACACACACAAAAACAACAAACGCACACCGAAACACATAAAAGGCAGGGTGATGGGGTTTGGGCTTTTGAGGGCCAGGAACCAAATGGAACAAAGGGGAGAATCTTAGCATTATAAATAAATGTCTTTGAGGAGGCCGGATTTAAAAGCGTCCATAATAAGGCTTTAGGTGAAGGGAGAGAGTGATGAATGAGGGGAGGGAGGGAGGGGAAGAGGAGAGATGGGGGCAGCAGAGATGGGACAAGCAACAAGAGAGAGAGAAAAAAAAGGTCAAAAACAGACAGACAAAGAGGCATGACAAAACAAGACAGCAGGCAGGCAGACAGACAGACAGACAGGCAGGCGGCAAACAGGCAGGCAGGCAGACGCAGGCAGGCAGACAGCAGAACCAGACAAGCAGAGATAAGGGCCTGAGGAGCAAGGCAGGCAGACAAGCATCGGGAGAGAGAGAGATGAGAAGAAAAACGAGAGAGAGAGAGAAGGGAGGAGAAAAGTGAGGGAAGGAGGAGGGAAGAAAACACAACACCAAAAAACACAAAGAAAACAAACAACACAACAACTATCCACCCCCCCCCACCCCCCCACCCCCCCCGCCCACCCCCCCAAACAACACCACACACATACAAACCCCCCCCCCCCCCCCACCCCCCCCTCCCCCCCCCCAACCCCCCCTACGCGCGCAGCGCGTTACACTAGACACAAAAAACCAACAAACAAACTATTCAATAATGACACACAAGACCAAGGCCCAGCGAGAAGAGCAAGAGAGCACGCGCCAGCTCGCGCGCGCCTCGCGCTGTCGCTCGCGTCGCGCTGCTTTCTCCCTATAGGTGTCCGTCGGTAGGAGACCCCATACCCTTCGCGCCAGTGGCGCGCGCGGCAACAACAACACCCACCAACACCTAACCCACAGGCCAATCCACATATTTCCGTGAAACCTTAGACACACACACATAAAGAAGCACAATCACAACACAAACACATAAACACATCACACACACACACACATACCAAAAATTAACAAAAAGCTTTTTAACAAAACAAACACAATAATATCGAACAAGTAATATAAAGTATGCTAACACACAAGATACTACATTACCCCGCAACAACACAAGATAAACAACTATTAAAAACGAAACAACACAAACACAGATACACGCCACACAGGTCAATTACAAACGTGGTAAATACCCGACAGTGGGGGATAACCGCACAAGGATAGATTAGATAGACTAGAGAGAGAAAGAGAGAGAGAAAAGAAGAGAGAAGACGAGGATAATGAAACAGAGAGAGAGAAAAGAATTATGAAAAGAGAAAGAGTCTGCCGTCCCCCTGTCTCCCTCTCTGTCGCGCGCTGAGCGCCAGGGGACAGTCAGCCAACGACAGGCCCGCCCGACCGAGGCCCACCGCAATAGAATCCAACCGTGACAGAATACCTTAACATCCAATCTCACATCAAAGGCCAAAGTTCCATAATATAATAAAGAGACTAGTTAGCAAATGGTAATTATCAATCACAATTTTTTATTTTATATTAATTAAATCACACTAATAAAGTCTATGAACAGCTATCAAACAAAAAATATTCGATACAATTCACTGAGAGAGAGCGATGATAGTCATTGAAGAGAGCACGAAGAGAGAGAGAGATAAGAGAGACTAAGAACATCAAGGAACTCACATGAACTCTGAACTGGTTTAATGGTACATCGAGAACCTTTAGGCCTAGGGGGGCCACAATACACAACACCAGGTTAGGAGGGGGAGGGGGATTGAGTGTAATGAAAAAATGGAAGCAATTAGGCAAACACTTCACCACATACTGCTATAGCAATGAAAAATGAAAGCAGAGGGATAAAGTTTCTACACATAATAGCAAGAAAAATGAACATGGGAATAAATTTTCACACAGATACTAACAATAGACAACGAAAAAAAAATGAAAGCATGGGAAATATTTCACCACACAAACTAGTAAAACTAAATGACAAAAATGAAAGTATGGGATAAATTTCATACATTAACAATAGCAATGAAAAAAATGAAAGCAGCTGATAATTTTTCACAACATACTCGTAACTATGACAAAAATGAAACAATGGAATAAAAGTTCAACTACTATGACTAATCAAAGCAAGATGACAAATGAAAGCATTGGAAATAAATTTCACGAGCAAAAACTGTATCTGTGACAATGAAAGCATGGATACATTTCACACATAATAACTAAAAGCTAAGACAAAAGTGAAAGCCAAAAGGATAAATTTTCACACTAATTATAATTACTAGTAACTATGACAAACGAAAGCATGAGATAAAATTTCACTTATATAGCATGTAAAAAAAAAAAAATGAAAAACTCAAAAGATAAATTTTATCACACATACTACTCTATAGATGAAAAAGGTAGCCTTAGGATAAAGTTCACCACAACCCAATAACTGTAGCACCAAGTGGGAAATTGGTAGCAAAATGGAATAAAATTCACAACCACAAACTGAAGCAGTGAAAATTGTTAGCAATTGGGAATAAATTTCCCCCACATTGTAAAGCAGTGGAAAATTGTAGCATGGGATAAATTTCACACATACTTATACTTTATCAAGACCAATGAAATCGATGGGGAATAAATTTTCCCAACAATACTTTATGTAGTGAAGTATAAAGAACAAAATGAAAGCATGGATAATTTCACACGATATTATTAGCAATGAAAAAAATGAAAACATAAGAATAAATTTTCATTTCCAGGGACGAAACAATAGCAAGATAAATGGTAAGCATAGGAATAAATTTCCTTCCACACACCACACCAGTAGCAGTGGAAAATTGGTACATGGGAATAAATTAATTTCACACACAGGACTCCACCACTGTAAGCACGTGGAAAATGGTAGCATGGGGATTAAATTTTCCCACACCCACACTACAATAGCAGTAAGCAGTGGAAAATTGTAGCAACAAACAAAGGGAATAAATTTAAATTTCACACATACTACTTTAAATCTATGACCAAATGAAAGCAAGGTATAAAATTCACACATACTAAATAAGTAAGACCAAATAGAAAGCATGGGATGAAATTTCACCATACTATAGTCAATGTGTATACAAAACAACTTCTAACTCTCCATGTGAGACTATCATGGCTTATTGCAAAACATTCCATGCAAAAGTTTTAAACTACATCCATAATAGCTAGAATATCAGCATAACACACATATTGAGGGTTGCCTGAATAAAATAACTCAATATATAAGTTGGTGGAGATAATCGACAACTTTTTTTTCAACCCATAATAAACCCCTAGCAAACAAAAAAACTTAAGTAACCATTATTCTTCTTATCTTATTCTGATTTCTCTTGAACAATACCAACCATAGCCATCATCCAATGTCATCATAATCAATATCAATGCTTTAAAAATTTAAATCATAATCCTACTAATAAAAATAATGCAGAAGAAATACCAAATCAAAAGAGAGAAGAGAGAGAGAGAAAATAAGAAAAAGAGAAGAAGAGATAAAAACGAAACTGAAAGAAATAAGAAAGAGAGAGAGAAGAGATAAGATGAGAGAGAGAAGAGAGAGAGAAAAAAACAGAACAAGAAACAGACAGAACAGAATCATACAGACAGAACAGAAAACAGAAATGCAAGATCGAGAAAGGAGCGGAAATGCTCAAGTGGTGATTTCTCATTCTTATAACGTGTTTGTTTTTTCTCTGTATGAACGGACAATGTTGTTGGTGGCCCTGTGTTGTTTATGTTATCTGTCCGCCAGGCAGCAAAGTGAGTGCTATTGTCAACCAACTGGATAGGGCACAGGGTGGCCATTCTGAATCTGCAAGCGGTTTTTTTTTTTTTTTTTTTTTTTTGCCGTTTTTTTTTTTTTTTTTTTTTTTTTTTTTTTTTGCCCGTGTAAGAGGCTTTCTTTCGTGTGTGTGTTGTTTTTTGTTGTGTGTGTGTGTGTGTGTGTGTGTGTGTGTGGTGTGTGTGTGTGTGTGTGTGTGTGTGTGTGTGTGTGTGTGTGTTGTGTTGTGATGTGTGTGTGTGTGTGTGTGTGGTGTGTGAGGTTCATTATCTGTGTTTTACAAAAAAAAAAAAACCCGTAAAAAAACGCTCTTTTTTTTTTTTATTTTTAAGGGGGGGGGGGGGGTAACCCTGGAGATTGATTAAATTAAATTAAAGCAGAAATCATTCAGGCGTCTCTTCCTAGCCACAAAATGCCTGATTGCATTGTCCTAAAAGGAGTGAAATAATTTAGAGGCACTTAGTTATTTAAATAAAAATCATTGTTCAAGATGACAGGTGGCAAGATATTTTGAAAGGATTTTAGGATGGTGTGTTGTTTTGGGGTTTGTTGTTTTTTTTTTTTTTTTTTTCTCTATTTCTCTTGAGGTGAATGTTTATTGGTGTTGCCTGAAAATATGGAAATAATAAAGCAGACAGTCCTACACAAGTATGGCTTTTTGTGGTCGGTGGGCTGTGAACAACACAGCAGAAATAAATTACAATGTAATACCCTTCCCTTTACAACCCTAGAGCGCAGCTTTACGGAGTATAATAATTATATTTATGCTAATATTAATGAAAGAGGCGGCGGGATACCTTCAGTGGGTCGGAACAACTACGCTTTTCCCCCCCACTAAGGTTAAAGGGCAAGCATCGAGAGTGGTTATACCTTCCACCACTGGATGGGTTGACCAAATTGCAATGCATAGCCTTACTTCAGTAGAGGAGTCCCCCCCCAGTTCACTAACCCCACTGTAAATGGGTTACCAACCGTACCCTGCTGTTTAGGGTCAGGGAAGGTAAGGCAGCGAGGAGAGGAGAATGGGCGCCCACCCTCAATTATTTTATTTATGTGCTAGGCCCCTCTAGATTGGGTTTTGGTAGGCTAGGCCCTGTGCCCGAGCTGAGGGAGCTTCCCTTTGCAGATACAGCGATCTTTCCCTCTTCATCTGAAGTGTGACCTACCTCGGTAGAGGAGATGTTGTAGTAGTAGTAGTAGTAGTAGTAGTAGGAGAGGAGGAGGAGGATGTATAGTAGTAGTAGTAGTAGGAGGAGGAGGAGTAAGAGAGTAGAGTAGGAGTAGTAGTAGTAGTAGTAGTAGGATTAGTAGTAGTAAAGTAGAGTCGTAGGAGTAGTAGTAGTTAGGAGAGGAGGGAGGAGGAGTATTAGGAGTAGTATAAGTAGTGAGTAGTAGTAGTAGTAATTAGTAAGTAGTAGGAGGAGGAGGAGGAGGAGGAGAGTGTGTGTGTTGTGTGAGGAAGTAGTATTGGAGTATATAGTAGTAGGAGGAGTATAGGAGGAGTAATTAGGAGTAGTAGGAGTATTAGTAGTAGGAGAGGAGGAGGAGGAGGTAGTAGTAGTAAGGAGTAGTAGGAGGATTATAAGTAGGAGTAGTAGTAGGAGTATATAGTAGTAGGAGTATAGGAGTAGTAGTAGTAGGAGGAGAGGAGGAGATTCGGCTTCTTTTTCTTATTCTTACTTTAATATCTTTCTTTCTTTTATTCGTTATTCATGTATCCATAGTATCATTATTTCTTTAATTTCTTGTTTATTCGATGAAAATTGGAATAAAAGCTTCATAATGGAATAAGCACCTCATATGCCGTTGGTTGTGTTTTTTTTACATTCATGTCCCCGGTGTGTGCTGTATTGTAAATTTGTCATCTCTTCCCACCAGCACACAATGGCCTACTTTTTTTTTTTTTCGAAAAGCGGAAGAGGATTTAACGTGTGCGTTCGAATCTTCCTGCGTGCGTTATGCACACGGGGCCTCGGTTTATAGTCCCTCATCCGAAGGACCTTTTGGGAGAGTGGAGTCTGCACGTGATGTTAACCTTCCATTCCATGGAAATTATCACTCTTGAAACGGGAATCGAACCCAGGTCGTCAGAATGGAAGCGCAATGTTTCTAACCACTAGGCTAATCCCGTCCCCCAGAGAGAGAGAGAGAAAGAGAAAGGAGAGAATGGAGAAAGGAGAGAGAGAAGAGAGAGAGTATGTTTTACCGTGCAATGTTTTCATGTGTGATGTGTGTGTGAACTATTGTGTCATGCGTGCGTACATGCGTTGCGTGCGTGCGTGCGTGTGTGTGTGTTGTGAGTGTGTGTGTGAGTGTGTGTGTGTGAGTGTGTGTGTGAGTGTGTTGTGTGTGTGAGTGTGTGTGTTGAGTGTGTGTAGTGTGGTGTGTGTGTGTGTATATAGAGTTTGTGAGTGTATGTGTGAAGTGGTGTGGTGTGTGTGCGTGCGTGTGTGTGTGTTGTGGTGATGTTTTGGTAAATGCACCAGCTTACACGATCGATTAGCGGATCTTATGCTTATGTACAATTCAACTTTTCGAAAATAAACTGTCATAAAAAAAAAAAAAAGTTTCACCAGTGATCACCTTACGAAAGCGATACAGATAACACTATCCAAACAAACAAAAGCAACCACTGTTCGATTCGATCTAAAAGGACCCCCCACCAAGCCCATCATCTCACCCCCATCCCCACCCATTCCCCACCCAAACCTTCCCCGCTACAACCTCTCCCATCCCTTTAAAAAGCAACATAATCGTCAGTCAGACAGAGTGAACAGAGCACAAAACCAACGGTAGCTTGCAGGCTAAGTATACAGCTGCGATAGGGGGGGGGGGGGGGGAGGGGGCGTTTCGTGCGTTTGTGTGAGCGGTGCCGATAGCTCTAGGCTGATCTGCTACAGCTCTTTAAGGGCTTTTTTTATATAGGTGACAATTATTACGTGCGGCTACATCCTTAACTGTTAGTCACTTACCTATGACGTAAACGAGACGAAGACGTCAGCGGAGACCCGCGTTATTATGACCGCAACCAGTGAGACAGAGTATGGAATAATAATATAATAATAATAATATAATAATAATATAATAATAATAATAATTACAAGGAATAATATATAGCACTATATCCTTGCAATCAAAAACAAATCAAAGCGCTTTCATTCATCCTACTCATTCCCATGCAGGCGCCAGTTACAATTAATAGGTGTTCCGTGGGGGTTTCCATTACAAAGTCCAAATGTATACACACAAGACGCACCGCACGCACTGCCCCGCACTACACAACAAAACAAATCGCGCGCGCGCGCGCTGCGCCGCGTCACACACACACAACACACACAATCATACACTTACAAACACTCACATCACAACACGTTGCGCTGCGCGCGCAGCGCACGCCCTACGCACACACACACACACACACACACACACACACACGCCCACGACACACATAAAGAACAGGGTGATGGGGGTTTGGCTGTTGAGAGGCAGGAACCAAATGGAAGAAACAGGGGAGATTCTTAGCTTTAAAAATAAATGTGTCTTGAGGCCGGATTTAAAAGCTTCATAAGAAGGCTTTTGGCAAGGAGAGAGGGGTGAAGGAGGGAGGGAGGAAGGGAGAGAGAGATGGGGAAAAATCTGATCATTCAAGGAACGATATTTAAAAAAGTTGTCTAACCACTGCCCATATTTCTTGTTATAATGGCTCCTCAAATAGATATCGCGTTTTATAACCGTGAGAAGGGTTAATTCACTATATTTTAGAATGAAGTTAAATGCATTCCTTACAAAATTTTATAAACATGTTAGGTGTCTATGTGGAGATCATATTTCCAATACTCATATCATATTTGAGTGCCCTATTGTAAAGCCTTTTTTACCTACATTTTCTGAACAGTCTCTGGAAAATGTATTTGAAAATTCAAAGCTAGCCTTTGCCATTGCCAGATGTTTATTGCATAGTCCACTTGAATATTTATTGTAGTTACATTATTATTTCATGTTTCCACATTGTTGAGTTTATATTTTGCTCCTGTTTAAAAGTATTATCATTACTTTTCTAGGTGTTTTTTGTGGGGTTTTTTGTTTTTTCCTCTCACAAAAATACAAACACTGATGCTATTTCTTAACCTTTTCTCCTTCCACTCCTTCCTCTCCCTTCTTTAACTTCCACTACACTTTCTATTTCCCATCGTCAAATATCACTTAGAGTGAACAGACGTTAAATTGAAGACAACAACAACCAACAACAACACACACAACACACACACACACACAACACACACACACACACACACAACACACACACACACTCACACACACACACACAAAACACACAAAACAACACACACACACGGTGTTTGGAAAGCACTACCTTGTTGTTACATTGGTTTAACTTATGCTCGTTAGCTGCCAAACTAAATGAATCAAATATACTTTTTCGAGCATGCCATAAGCTATTCGCTTGTTCCCGCTCTCAATTTGTGTATCCATAATAATAATAATAATAATAATAATAATAATAATAATAATAATAATAATAATAATAATAATAACGTATGGAATTTATATAGCGCTGAATCTTGTAAAGCAACTAATCAAAGCGCTCAGATGACTTTTTTTTTTTACATCGAGTCCCCGTGTGTATGCAGTTTTTGTAAATTTTGTCATCTGTTCCCAACGGCACACAATGGCCTACTCTTTCAAAAAGCGGAACAGGATTTAACGTGTGCGTAAGATGTTCTGCATGCGTTCGCACACGGGGCCTCGGTATATAGTCTCATCCGAAGGACTTTGACATTCAGTTTGACTTTTTAGTCAAACTGGGAAGAAAGGGCGAGGCTGGAAATCGAACCCAGAACCTCACGGTTTACTTGTTGGCAGGCAAACGTCTTGACCATCCTGCCACCTTCCTTCTCTACAATTAGCTCCAGCTGGGCTGGGCTAGGATAGGATGGACAGCAGCTGAGAGTAGCTGAAAGTGGGGGAAACTGACAGCTGAGTGCCTTTCGGCCTTGTAAAAGGAAGGACAAAAGTATTAAAAAAACAAAAGAAGAAAAAAAAAGATAAGCACCCTCCTATGACTTAAAGGGACGTGTAGAAATAATTTGGACCCTGCTTTCTTTTTGAAGTTAGTTTGAACATCAGATTGTACAGAGGCCATCTTGTTACCTGTTATTTTGAGCCAAGTGAACTGAAACAAGGTCACAAAAGATCAACATCAAGCCACAACTACGCACCTGAAGACTCACCACACGCAGCTAAAAACAATAAAAACTACAAATACGATTACACGTTTCATCTGTGCGAAAACTCTTCTAAAACAGTGAAAATGATGAAGAAAAAGAAGAAACATGCCTTCAATTGGAAAACATGCCCCCCCCAAAAATCACACACTCACATGCACACACACACACACACACACACGCTTATGTAACAGAAAATAAAAATTAAAAATCCTATACGATATTCCAAAGATATTCTTCCCAGCACAGCCTTTTTACCCTTATGTGTAACGCCTCTACATCATCAACTGACCCGTTTACCTTTCATTTTCTCTGTTTAGATCCCGAGACCAAGCAATCAGAAACTAAAGGCAAACACTCGCAAAAACTTACAAGCAGGATAAAGTTAAAGACAATCCTTTTTTTATACCATTTTTTTTTCCCCCACATTCTTCTCAAAAAAAACGACTTCCTAACAAAGATTCTTCTACACAAGACCAACACACAAAAAATCGCTTCAACAAAAATGAACAACGCCTTTCTACACATGACCAACACAAATTATAAAAAAATCAGAACACACAACGATGAAACGGCCATTCCCTTTAAAACCTCGACAGTTCAAAAACAAAAACAACATCAAAAAAATCAATCATGGACATTCAGAAAATCAACACGACAAAGAGTAACAAAAACCAAATAACAAAAAAAAACAACCAAAAAAAAAACCTTGCGAGCCCAAACAAAGCGAACAAGACTCATGCCACAACAAAAACCAACACCAACTGTGGCATACTGCAGTTCAGCTACTGAGGGGCTGGAACTGCATCATGGATTCATACTGCTGCTGCATCTCCCCTCCCTGGGGCCCAGGACCCCGGGAACACCGACATGTCCGGATACACCGGCACAGAAGAGCTGCTTCGGTACGAGCTGGACATCTGCTCACTGGCGCTGGAGAGGAACGTGGAAGGAGACGGGAGGGCCGAAGAACTGGAGTACGTGCTGCTGCTTGACGGCATCTGACTGGTCGAGGCGTACTGATCCGACGTGGGCATGCTGTTGGGGTAGTCCGGGTACCCCGGGGTGTTGTCCGAGTACCCCAGCTGGCGCCGGAAATCAGCAAACCCTGGAACCCCTTTGGGAGGGATGGCGTAACGACTCGTCATGTCGGCGGCGTGGTTGCTGCCTTCGATGTAATCTTCCTGAGAATTCTGCTGAAACTGCTGTTTTCTGATTTCTTCATGTTTTCTGATAAAGATAGGTTTAAACCAAACATTTTGAAACGGTTTCTAGTTCAGCTTTGTCCCCAGCAGGGTTATGATAAGCTGAGGAAGCACACAAAACCACATTGCTGAAGTCTGTCATTATAATGTACATGCTCTTGTTTCCCTCGTGGGGGATGCCGGCGGCCTATCAGTATAAACAGCACCCCCACCTCCTGCCAAATCCCATGCTAGAAATTCCCTCTTTTCGATCCCTTTCTTTGTTTCTGCCTTAATACTTTTCTTCGTGTCACTTCCTTCTTGTCTTTTTCAGCCTCCTTGGTCCATAATCCAGCCCCTTTTTACCCCCACCCCCCACCCAGCCCCCATCCTAGAAAGACTTGAAAGAGAATTCTCTCCCACATCGAAGTGGGATACGCTAGGCCTGACTTGTCAGGCGCTTAACGGCAGCACAACGCGTTTTCGCTCATATGACGGACAACAATAACTGCTGTCTGAGCGTTCGACTACGACAAAAGAAGAAAAAGACATGTTCTTGCTCTTAAAACAGATGAACAAGAGAAAACAAAATATTTGAAAAAAAAAAAAAAAAAAAAAAAAAAAAAAAAAAAAAATATAAAATATAATAAGGAATGATGTAGTAAACGGGAAATAGTATTAGAAATGAATTTCCCAAAAAACACAAAAAACCGGGGCCCTTTTTTTATTGGGCCATTGCGACCTGCTGATGGGGGACAAGCTTAGGGACCTCGGGGGGGCCCTTCAGTAAACCACGGCATTCGTCAGGGCCTCCAGACTGCGTGCTTCTGAGGTTAATGGAGAAAAAGAAGAAGAAGAAAAGAAGAGCCCAAAGTCAAGTCAAGTCAAGTCAAAAACATTTAATCACCCCATGGGGGAATTACAATACTGCAGGCAAAATTGATACACATCAAATAATCAAAGACACAAAGTATTTTTTATATGGTTTTAAAAAAAAAGTCACGACCACACACACACACACCAACACACACGCGCGCATGCGCACAAAACGCAAACCCCGCACCCCGCAAAAAAATTGTGAACAAAAATTTTTTAAACCCTTTGACTAAAAGACTTAAACACTTATTTTTAGACACATATAGCACACGTACAAAGCACAACGTGGTGTGCGAACACGCCCACGCAACCCACACCATACCCCAAAAATTTATAAATTTAAATTTTTAAGACCGTTGACTAAAACAAACTTTTTTTCAACACCCAGCACCCACCCCACACACACACAATAATTATGTTTTGACTACACCGAAAAACAATGAAAACCCAGGAATATTTGGAAATGTAAAAATAGGTGTCAACATCATTGTAAAATTCAGATTCGAATGCTTATGGCAAAAAAAAATTTCTTTTTCTGTTAGTTTTGCGATGGGACCGAAAACGGCTTTCCCAAAGGGAACATTTAAAATTTCGGGAAAAAAAACATGGGAAGGATCAAAAAAAATGGCTGTGGCTTTGCGTAAAAGCTGTGATTGCAGAACGAATGAGATCTCTTTGTTTTTTTCCCCAATTATTTTTGAGCAGATTCTTACAATTTTTGCAGGCCATTTTGTTTTTAACATAAGGTTTTGTACCAACAATGAAAGAAAACTTAGAACACTCCATGAAGACTTGAAAAAAAGAAAGAATCTTTTGTCTACAAAAATGGGTTTAGTTTTCCCCAGAAAAAACAGACGTTGTTTTCCCTTTTTTACAAAAGCGCAGTTTAAACCGCCCCCGTTTAACTTTGGCAAAAATTCCCTTTCTTAAAGTTCAAAATGTTTTCAATTCTTTTTAGGATAAAAATATTCTTTGGGATGCCCGATCTTTTAATCGAAGGCGGTCTTTAGTTTTAGAAAAATTTAGCTCCAGATAGGCCCCGCAAAAACCCTGTAAACCGGTGAGGGGTGGACCCTGGTTAAAAATGTCCCCGGGAAAAGGATACAGAGCACTATGTCTGCAAAATTTTCCAGAAAGGAATTTTCCATAGTTTTCTTCTGCAAACCTGTGTATGAATTTTCGAAATTGAGGGGGGCGCAACCTGCGGAGAACCAGTGCAGGTAAAAAAAACCGAAGAAGATATTTTTTTGGCCAAAAGCTGTGGGCTGTTGGTTAAAAATTCAAACACCAACGAAAAAGTTTATTGTCTCGTCAAATTTTTAAATTATTTGTTAAACCCGCGTGAGGTGCTTGTATTTAAAGCTGAACTAAAGTCACGAACTTTCTGGCATGAGAGTCAGGTGTTCCAAATGGCTATACAACTTTTTCAAAAAAGAATAGTTTGGCATCTTCGCACCCCCTTTGGGGACCCTTTTGCAAATTGCATGGGGCAAGGTTTTCTCTGTAGCAGAAGAATGAGGATTTTTTCATCTTTTTAGCGTTTTCATACAAAATGTGAGAGCTAAAAGGGCTAAAAAATTTAGGCCGGGAAAGGTTGGGGTTTTTTTGGAAAAGGGATTACATTGGAAGTTTTAAAAAAACTGGAATCTGACAAGTATCCAGTGAGGCCTGGAAAAAAGGGGCTGAAAGGACACTGGGAAACTCATAGGGAGAATTTCAGGATTCTTTTACATATACCATCTGGTCCGGGGATTTGTTTCATTTAATTTCCTTTAAAGGGTTACAGATAATTTCTTCATCAACAATAAAAGCTTTTTAGAAAAAGGGTTGCTTCAGATTTTAATTCATCGAGAAAATCTGCCTTTCAAAGCGGTAAAAAAAGCGTTTTGATGGTCGGTAAGGTTTTTATCCTACTCCCTGCAAATATCTTGACCCATGTTGGACACCTACCATTTTTCTGCAAACATTTTTTATACCCCGCCCTGCAGAAGAGAAGAAAAAGAAGAATTTTCAAAGAAAAATTGCAAAGAAAAAAAGAAGGAAGAAAAGAAGAAGAAGAAGAAGAAAAAGAAAAGAAAGGGAAAAAAGAAGAAAAAGAAGAAGAAAAGAAAAAAAGAAGAAGAAGAAGAAAATGGACGAAGAAGAAGAATTTCGAAAAAAAAAAAGAAAAGAAGAAAAAAAAAAGAAGAAAGAAGAAAAAGAAGAAGAAAAGACAAGAACAAGAACAAAAACAAAAAAGAAGAAGAAAAGGGAAAAAGAAAATTTCGAAGAAGAAAAATTGCGAAGAAGAAGAAGAAAAGAAGAAAAAAGAAGAAAAAAGAAGAAGAAGAAGAAGAAGAAGAAAAAAAAAGAAAAAGAAGAAGAAAAAAAGAAAAGG
>CM054150.1:35358731-35371231 GCA_028751875.1 Rapana venosa
TACTACTACTACTGCTACTACTGCTGCTGCTGCTGCTGCTACTGCTACTACTACTACTGCTACTACTACTACTGCTACTACTACTGCTGCTGCTACTACTACTACTACTACTACTACTACTACCGCTACTACTACCACTACTGCTACTACTACTACTACTACTACTACTACTACTGCTGCTGCTACTACTACTACTACTACTAATGCTACTACTACTATTACTCCTTCTGCTGTTACTGCTACTACTACTACTGCTACTACTACTGCTGCTACTATTACTACTACTGCTACTGCTACTACTACTACTTCTACTACTACTTCTACTACTGCTACTACTACTACTACTACTACTGCTACTATTACTACTACTGCTACTGCTACTACTACTACTACTACTGCTACTACTACTACTGCTGCTGCTACTACTACTACTACTACTACTACTACTGCTGCTGGTGGTACTACTGCTACTACTACTATTATTACTATGACTACTGCTGCTACTACCACTACTGCTGCTACTATCACTCCTACTGTCACTACTTCTTCAATCCAATCCAGTCCTATTGTTTATACTTTCACCATTGTTACCTGTTTCCTCCCCGTCAGTGTTCACCACCTGCCTGAACAGTGATGCGGACTGTGTCGGGATGGCAGAGGGACAGTACCCGTCCTGCAGTGACTGCACAATGTTCCTCAAGTGTACCGGGAGCGGCATTGGCCGTGTCTTCACTTGCCAAGCTTTTCTCTTCTACGACATCGATCTGGGGGTCTGCCAGTACCAGTCCGTTGCCAGATGTGGGTGAGTGAGGGGTTTGAGGTGGGGGGAGGTGGGGGGGGGGGGTTGTCGTTTGGTTTTTGTTTTGCATGCATGTTGGTTTGTTGTTTTTGGGTGTGTGGGGGTTTTTTTGACGTGGTGACAGTCTCCTGTTGTGTAGCTTATGTGGTCATCGGGGTTATAAACCACACACAACAATGTGAGATGGGATAGTGTATGGTGTTTTGTTCTGAAATGTGTACGTCACCGCTGTCATCAGTTTCCTCCACTTTCAGCTGCTATCTATCCCATCCCATCCCATCCCACCCCGGGGCCACCTGGCGCTAACTAACAGCGGAAACTGACCAAGCTTGGACTTTGAAAGTAAAAGGATGGGGCGCGCTAATTTTAGCGCTCTTGGGCTACACCCCGCAATTTTAAAAAAAACAATCACTCTTTTCCGTCTGGTTTTCTTTCTTTTTTTTAATTGCATGATGATCAATAACGATGAGGATGACGTAATGATGCTGCTGCGGAAGTGCGTATGCTTTGAGACTACTTGACAGGGTTGTACTCTACGCTTACTATCATAATATATCCCGGCGTCAGCCGGGCCCGAGAGATACAGACACCTGCAGTGTTGGTCATGTAATTTGATCACCACTCTCAAACTCGCATCCGTTAAGTGGATGAAGCTCGACTGTGTGGTCCCGGTCTTCCCACTGAGCCCACAGCATACTCACTCTGGGTAGGAGCCGGCCGGAGTCCGAAAAATCCCTATGACTCCAGTCCGTAACCCAAGGCCCTAACCACTGTGCCATGGTGGCTGGTCCGTCTGTTTTTCTATATGAATCTTATATTCATACCGCACGTACTAAGGCATCCACAGAAATAGAAACCACTTTTTGTGAAGATGTGATTTTGAACAAATTTGGTAGATGTGATTTTTTTTTTGAATTTTTCAGCAAACACTGTACTCCCTCAGTCCTTTGTCGTCTGCTAGCTTCCTTACCGCAATATGCATGCGCGGGGTCAACACTGTAGGAATACAAGCAATCCTCATTGGATAATCATTTCCAACTTTCTCGTGTCTACCTGGTATTGCTCTATGTCCTCAATCCCCAAAAACAAGTGCACAGTGCATTTTTTTAATACTTTAAAAAATTTGCGAAAATCACCACAAAAAAATGTTCGACTCGCACTCTATACAACCGCTTTGTACTCTCGACTGAGTGATAGCCAACTGATTTTGTTCACTGCGTTGTGTCTGCCACAGTTTGGCTTCTAAGGCATGGACTCAAGACGCTTTAATGTCTCAACTAGAGAAATTATGAGTGGCATTTTAAAATTGTAATTACACAGCATGCATTATTAAACAATACAGATTAAGAAATAACACAGTATTTTAAAAGCTGACAACAATCTACGTCACACACACACACACCCGCACCCACCCATCACACACACACACACAAACACAATCATCCACACACACACACCACATCCACACACACACACACACACACACACACACACACACCCACCACACACACACAACACACCACACACACATACACACACACACACGCATGCGCACGCACACACCAGTAAAGGACGGGGTATAACTTCACCAATGGTGAAACATTTTTGCATAATTATGTCACCGGGGTTAGGTTTGGGCTTTTTTTTTTTTGCCCACCATGAAGGTAGCCACATTCCAACTTCGGAGATGTATGCTGAGTATGTTCGGGTATCCGCAACCCACCGCACGCTGACATGAATTATTACGGGACCTTTAACCTTTGTCAGTTTTTAACAGATGTCATGAGTAGACAGCTGTGGGTGGGGATGGTGCTCGTGGGCGGTAGGTAAGAGATTTTGTGCTGAACAAACGTGTCATGTTTGGTTGGTGGTTGTTGTTGTTGTTCTTGTTGGGTTGTTTTTTTAAAAGTGTTCTGCTCTCTTTGTCTTTAAAACATGCTCTAACCACGAGGCTGTTGTGTGGTGTGTGTGTTGTTGTTGTTGTGGTGTGTGGTTGTTGTGTGTTGTTGTCCTGTGTGTGTGTGGTGTCCGTGTGTTGTGTGTGTGTGTCGTGTGTGTGTTGTGTGTGTGTGTGTGTGTGTGTGTGTGTGTGTGTCGTGTGTGTGTGGTGTGTGTGTGTGTGGTGTTTGTGTGTGTGTGTGTGTGTGTGTGTGTGTGTGTGTCGTGTGTGTGTCCGTGTGTGTGTGTGTGTGTGTGTGTGTGTGTGTGTGTGTGTGTGTGTGTGTCATTGTGAGTGTCTGTGTGTGTGTGTTTGTGTGTGTGCGCGCGCCGCGCGTGTGTGTGTGTGTGTGTGTGCGCGGTGTGTGCGTGCATGTGTGTATGTATGTGTGTGTATGATATGTATGTGTGTGTTGTATGTGTGTTTACAGAGCAACCACAGCTATGCCTGCTCCGGGAGCTAGCCCCACATCCCCCACAACCCGTGATCTTAGCCGTGATATTGGCGGTGAGTAGAGAGAAAGAGAGAGAGGAGAGGAGAGAGAGAGAGAGAGAGAGAGGAGAGAGAGAGAGAGAGAGAGGAAGAGAGAGGAGAGAAGGCAGACAGACAGACAGACAGATAGACAGAGAGACAGAAAAGAGGAAGGGAAAAGAAAATATTGAGATAGGAAGAGACTGTAAAGTAGAGAGAGAGAGAGTGAGAAGAGAGAGAGTGAAGAGAAGAGTGAGAGAGAGAAAGACAGAGACACAGACAGACACACAGACAGACACAGAGAAATGTTAAGATTAAAGAGACGACAAAGAAACACAGAAAACAGAAGATGAAGAAAGAAAGAAAAATAGAGAGAGAGAAAATTGAAAGGACAGAGAAGCGGAGGAAGCTGGGAATGGAAGGAAAGGGGGGGGTGCAAGACACATGGAAACTTAGACAGCCAGCCAAAAGTGAGACGAGAGAAAGAAACACACAGAGAGACACAGAACGAACGAACTCGAACGAATTTATTTCACGAGGGCACTAGAGGGGAGGCCTTTTTGGGAGACGGGATAGCTTAGTGGTTCCAGCACTCGCTTTCCCCCAGCCAAGGTGAAGCAGCATTGAGCGTCGTTACCACTTGGATGAGTGACCGTTTACGCGCCTTGACTTCAGTATAGTCCCCCAATGCCAATGGGTACCTGCCCTCTTTAGGGGGGATCTCGAAAGGTAAAGCAGCGAGGGAGAAGAGATGGACGCCGCCCTCAATATGCTGGCCCCTTGAGAAGTGAGGTCTCTGACGCCTCGCTTCCCTACAACCTTATAGGTTATGTATGGGACACCTTTACCTTTACTAGACTTTGTAGAAAGACGCCTTTAAGGATACCTGTCGAAGAAAGTAGTATTAGGCCTACAGAAACCTTTCCCTCTGCTTCTCGTTAAAAATCAAAGTCAGCAGAGCTGTGTGGTGGTCCTTACCCTGTCGTATGATTCAGACACCCTGGTCCTATACTTACACTAGGAGGGACGGGATAGCGAAGTGGTTACAGTGATGCGCGTTGCGCTCGTGATCTGGTGATCCAGGTTCGAATCTTGTTCAAGAGGATTTTTTTTCCTCTGGAGTTAACATCCGTGCCGACTCCGCTTCTCCTCTTCCCTCTTCCCCCCTCCCTCTCCATAAAAAAGGTCTGTGGATGAGAGTATTAACCGAGGTCCCGTGTGCGAACGCACGCAGAACATCTCGCGCACACAATAAAACCTGTTCAGCTTTTCGGAAGAGTAAGCCAGCATTGTGTGGCGGTGAGAACGGATGATTTTTTTTTCAAAACTGCATACATGCGGGGACTGGATGTGAAAAAAATGCACATGAGTGCTTATTGCATCATCCTAGAAAGAAAAGAATGAAATGAAATAAGGTCAAGACTGCTCAAGCAGACCAGTCTGCTGGCGCATCTCCATCGATGCTGTGCTGCCTTCGCTCCATCCTCCGCGACAAGACTGCACTGGATGTAAGTCTGATAAGTACTCTGCCAGAGCAAAACGTTTATGATGATGATGGTGGTGGTGGTGGTGGGTGGTGGTGGTGGTGGTGGTGGTGTGGGGTGGTGGTGGTGGTGGTGGTGGTGTGATGATGATGATGATGATGATGATGATGATGGATGATGATGATGATGATGATACATGGAATTTCTATATTTAATAATAAATATAATTTATATAGCACAATATCTTGCATTGACAAGTAAGTGTTTGCACTCAACTCCTTCTTACACAGTCATGCAACCAATGACAATTAATAGTTCTAACAAGTCCAAATGTGCACACACAAACACACACATACACACACACGCGCGCGCGAGAGGTTATACACTTTGGTATGGTAATTGGACTTAGGCTGTTGAAGCAGGGACAGCTATAAGATGAAACAGGAGAGGAAAATCTTAGGTTTCAAATAAATATGGCCTGAGACCATCTCCAACCAAGAACTTTTTGCCCGTTGCAACCAAGAAAGCATGGACAACATCATCATGCATAGGCGATGGGGATGGATAGGGCATATCTGCCGTCGGGAACAGGGAAACATCGCCCGAACAGCCCTCCACTGGACACCAGAGGGAAAACGCAAACGAGGACGACCCAAGAACACTTGGCGTCGGACTGTCGAAACAGAGCTGAAGACCTTCCAACATACCTGGGGAATCATTCGGAAGCTGGCCCAGGACAGACAGGAGTGGAGAACATTTGTTGCTGCCCTACGTGCCAATAGGGCACAAAGGCATTGATGATGATGATGATGAGGCTGGATTTAAAAGTGTCATAAGAAGGCTTTTGGCGAAAAGAGAGAGGGAGGTCATTCAAGATCGATGGACCAGAAATAGAAACAGAGCAACGGCCAACGGCGGATTGGTTGAATCTGGGTATTCATAAGCACAAGGTATCTGCAGCAGAGCGGAGGGCACGAGAAGGAGTGTGCAAGTGAGGACAGTCACAGAGGAAGGAGGGAGCTGCTTTGTGGAGGCATTTGTAACATAGGGTACTGATCTTATAGTTTACTCTTTGTGACACAGGCAGTCAGTGGAGAGATCGCAAGAGAGGAGTAATGTGTTCAGATTTTTTTTCTTTCTGAGGTCTAGTCGAGCTTCAGAGTTTTGAATGCGTTGATGGCAGACCAGCTAAGAGAGAATTGCCATAGTCCAGACATGAAAGAATGAGAGACGTGACAAGTTTTGATGTTGCATCAGTGGACAGGTACTTTTGAATTGCACTCGTAAGCCGTAATCGATAGCAGCAGGACTGGCAGGTTTGGGTGATGATTTTTTGCATAGACAGTGTTTTGTCAATAATGACCCCTAGATACTTCACAGCAGTGGATAGAGGGACTGATGCATTGCCGCCTATTGAAGCTGTTGTAATGGAAGAGAGTTTGTGTTTGGTCCCTACAAACATGGCTTCGGTTTTATCTGCGTTTAGCTGTAACTTGTTCTGTATCATCCAGTTTTGGGTATCTTGAAAACAATAGGCCATATTTGTCAAGAGAGAAGACAGATTTTCATGTGTGCCACTGATTAGAATCTGAAAGTCATCTGTATAAAAATGATGGTTGATCTGATGACGGTTAATTATCTGTGACAGTGGAGAAGTGTAGAGAGTGAAAAGAAAAGGGCCTAGAACTGATCCCTGTGGGACTCCACATTCGAGTCTGGCAGGTACTGACTGAATCTTGTTTACTACGACTCTCTGGAATCGGTCGGTAAGGTATGAACTTAACCAGGTTAGGGATGTACTAGTAACACCAAAAAAATTTTGAAGACGGTAGAGAAGAACAGAGTGGTCAATAGTGTCGAAAGCTGCAGATAAGTCGAGTAAAGTGCGAAGGGAGATTTTCCCCGAGTCAGAAGCAAGTAGAAGTGTGTTTAAGGTGTGGACTAGGGTGGTTTCAGTACTGTGGTTGACGCGATAGGCAGACTGACACGCAAGAAGATGACTTGGAGAGAAGGTGGTTGTTGAGCTGTTTCAGAACAACTTTTTCAAGGACTTTAGAGATAAATGGTAGGTTGGAAACAGGTCTATAATTCTTCAGAATGCTGGGGTCAAGGTCGTGCTTTTTGAGTTGCGATGTGACTATAGCAGTTTTGAGAGCCAAAGGAATATTTCCAGAAACAAGAGGTGAGTTTACTATTTTCGTGATAGTGGGTATAAGTTGTGGCAGGCACTGTGCGAAAAGAGAAGCAGGTGTGGGGTCAAGATCGCATGATTTTATAGTCATTCCTTTCAGAACTGTCTCAATTTCTTTCTTGCTTGCTGGATGGAAGAAAAGGAGAGAAGTACCGGAAAATTGGAAATCAGAAGTTGCAGGCTAGAAAAGAGTCTGATCCAAACTAGAGCGAATGTTGCGGACTTTGACAGAAAAGAATGCAGAAAATATAAATATATTTATATTTTGTTGTTACCCTTTGAGGGTAATAGTAGTACTAGTAGCAGCAGCAGCAGCAGCAGCAGCAGTAATAGAAGTAGTAGTAGTAGTAGTAGTAGTAGTAGTAGTAGTAGTAGTAGTAGTAGTAGTAGTAGTAGTAGTAGTAGTAGCAGCAGCACCAACAGCACCAGCAGCAGCAGCAGCAGCAGTAGTAGTATTGTTGTTATCATCATCATCATCATCATTTTTTTTTTTCTTCCTTCTTTTTCTCTTACGGATTCAGTCATTGTCATTGCGTGCTTGCAGTGTTCTCCATGTGTCTGAATGACGTCAGCGAGTGTGCCGGACTGGACGTGGGTCAGTACCCGCACTGTACGGATTGCCGGCAGTTTTTCAAATGTTTCGGAACTTCCGGCAATCTCTTCACATGTCCTTCCTCTCTCAACTACGACGTCAACCATGGGGTGTGTGACTTTCCCACTTTTGCCGTGTGTGGGTGAGTATGTGATGCAGCTCTCTGTCTGTCTGTCTGTCTGTCTGTCTGTCTGTCTGTCTGTCTGTCTGTTTGTCTGTCTGACTCTCTCTCTCTCTCTATTTCTCTCTCTCTCTCTCTCTCTCTCTGTCTCTCTGTCTCTCTCTCTCACTCTCTCACATTTTGTTGTTGTAGTATTTCAATTCATTGTTTAGACGTTGAGTTTGTTGGGTGTTTTTTTTTATTGGGTTTTACATTTTTGTATGGGTTTTTTAAATTATGGTTTATTTTCATAATATATCTCTGATAAGGGCGGGGACTGGATTGTAAAAAGCACATGAGTTCTTATTCATTATCCTTGGAATAAAAGAATTTGACCTCTCTCTCTCTCTCTCTGCCTGTCTCTCTCTGTTTCTGTCTCTGTCTCTCTCTCTGTGTTTGTCTGTCTGTCTGCCTGCCTGTCTGTCTGTCTCTCTATTATTATTATTATTATTATTATTATTATTATTATTATTCAGTGCTTATTTTTGTTATTCCATTTCATGTCGATGATACTGTGTATTGTGACTACGTTTCATTCAATGTGTTTGTGTGTGTGTGTGTGTGTGTGTGTGTGTGTGTATGTGTGTGTGTGTGTGTGTGTGTGTGTGTGTGTGTGTGTGTGTGTGTGTGTGTGCGCGCGCGTGCGTATGTGAGCGTGCGTGCATGTGTGTGTGCGTGCGTATATGTGTGTGTGTGTGCACGTGTTTGTGTGTGTGTTTCATAGGACCACTACTTCGGTAGTGAGCGCTGTCTCCCCCACAGGCGTCACCACTGACCCAACGCCCCATATTGATGGTAAGTTTTGTTGATGTTGTTTTTGATATTGTGGCCGCCGCCGCCGCTGCTGCCCCTGCTGCTACTTCTACTACTGCTGCTGCTTCTGCTGCTGCTACTACTGCTGCTGCTGCTGCTTCTGCTGCTGCTTCTACTACTGCTGCTGCTGCTGCTGCTGCTGCTACTGCTACTACTACTACTACTACCACCACTACTACTACTACTGCTGCTGCTGCTGCTGCTACTTCTACTACTACCGCTGCTGCCCCTGCTGCTACTTCTACTACTACCGCTGCTGCTGCTGCTGCTGCTGCTACTACTACTGCTGCTGCTGCTGCTGCTACTACTACTGCTGCTGCTGCTGCTGCTGCTGCTACTGCTGCTGCTGCTGCTGCTACTGCTACTACTACTACTACTACTGCTGCTGCTGCTGCTGCTGCTGCTGCTGCTGCTGCTGCTGCTGCTACTACTACTGCTGCTGCTGCTGCTGCTGCTGCTGCTGCTGCTGCTGATGATGATGATGATGATGATGATGTTGCTGCTACTACTACTACTGCTGCTAGTGCTGTTGCTGCTGCTGCTACTACTACTGCTGCTGCTGCTGCTGCTGCTGCTGCTACTACTACTGCTGCTGCTGCTGCTGCTGCTGCTGCTGCTGCTACTACTACTACTACTACTGCTGCTGCTGTTGCTGCTACTGCTGCTACTGCTGCTGCTGCTGCTGCTGCTGCTGATGATGATGATGATGATACTACTACTGCTGCTGCTGCTGTTGCTGCTACTGCTGCTGCTGCTGCTGCTGCTGCTGCTGCTGCTGCTGCTGCTGCTGCTGCTGATGATGATGATGATGATGATGATGATGATGATGATGATGATACTACTACTGCTGCTGCTGCTGTTGCTGCTGCTTCTGCTGCTGCTGCTACTACTACTACTACTACTACTACTACTACTGCTGCTGCTGCTGCTGCTGCTGCTGCTGCTGCTACTACTACTACTACTGCTGCTGCTGCTGCTGCTGCTGCTGTTGCTGCTGCTTCTGCTGCTGCTGCTACTACTACTACTACTACTACTACTACTGCTGGTGCTTCTGCTGCTGCTGCTGCTTCTGCTGCTGCTGCTTCTGCTGCTGATGCTGCTGATGCTGATGCTGCTACTACTACTACTGCTGCTGCTGCTGCTGGTGCTTCTGCTGCTGCTGCTGCTGCTGCTGCTGCTGCTGCTGCTGCTGATGATGATGATGATGATGATGATACTACTACAGCTGCTGTTGCTGTTGCTGCTGTGCTGCTACTACTACTACTACTACTACTACTACTACTACTACTACTGCTGCTGCTGCTGCTGCTGCTGCTGCTGCTGCTGCTGCTGCTGCTGCTGCTGCTGCTTCTGCTGCTTCTGCTGCTGCTGCTGCTGCTACTACTACTTCTGCTGCTGCTGCTGCTGCTGCTGCTGCTGCTGCTGCTGCTGCTACTGCTATTGCTGCTATTTCTTGCAGCTATTGTTCCCGCTGCTATGTTACTGTTATAGTTTTGTCAGCTGCGGCTGTTGTTGTTCTAATATCACTGCTGCTGAGAATGAGATCAGTGATTGTGTCTGTTATGTGGATTTCTTTTCTTCTCCATTGTTCATGTTGGTACTCTTGTTGCTGGTCTTTCTGTGGGGTTTTGTTGTTGTTGTTATTATTACTGTTGTTGTTGTTGTCATTGTTTTCTCCTTCTTTCTGTCCTTTGTTTTGCTATCTTTTCTTTTCTTTCTTTTCTTTTCTTGTTTTCTTTTGTTCTTTCTTCTTACTGTCGCTCTCTTTCTTTCTTTCTTTCTTTCTTTCTGTCTGTCTTTCTTCTTTACATTTTTCTTCTTCTTCTTCTCCTTCTTCAATTGCTGAAATCGGATAGGGCGACAGCCCTGATGTGGCCTTTGTGGTCGGTGGGGCTATAAACAGCAGGAAATGAAATTAAATCAGCTCTAGCACTAAAGTAATGCTTAAAATTCTCCTGATGAGGCTAGAGCCGCCAGCAGGTACCATTAATTCTGAATACATTTTGCAAAGGCAGGGGTACAAGAGATGATATCTTCAAAACCTCCACACTCTCTGTGAAAATCACTTCGCCAGCTGAGGAAATTATGTCACATCTTTGTATAGACCTCAAACAAGCATTTGACAAGAACGTAGCAAGAGGCGCTATGGGCCACGACGAAGACACTGGTTATTTTGGGAGATATCAACAACGCCATTGATCCAGTATCTTCCTAAACCCACCCGTGCATTACTTAGAAATGTTGCTGTTAGAGACTGCCTACACACTTTGGTTGGAGTTTGCCCTGGTTGCATACCATCTCCTTCATTTGTCACCATTTTCCTGGAATGCAGTTTGACTAATGCGCTTGAAGATGATAAATATTTATTTCAGTACAGCTGGCATTAGAGGACCTTCGCTTTGCCAACCAACATAATTATAAAGTAGAAAAAAGCCAAACTATTTGCTGGAAGAGGGTGTCCTTAATGAAAACCTGCTGTCGTTCTCTCTCTCTCTCTCTCTCTCTCTCTCTCTCTCTCTCTCTCTCTCTCTCTCTCTCTCCCCCTCTCTCTCTCTCTCTATCTATCTATCTATCTCTATCTACTCTCTCTCTCTCTCTCTCTCTCTCCTCTTCCTCTTCTCTCTCTCTCTCTCTCTCTCTCTCTTCTCTCTCTCTCTCTCTCTCTCTCTCTCTCTCTTCTCTATTTCTTTCTCTTCTCTATCTCTCCCCCTCTCTCTCTCTCTCTCTTCTCGCTCTCTCTCTCTCCTCTCTCTCTCTCTCTCTCTCTTCCTCTCTCTCTCTCTCTCTCTCTCTCTCTCTCTCTCTCTCCTCTCTCTCTCTCTCTCTCTCTCTCTCTCTCTCTCTCTCTCTCTCTCTCTCTCTCTCTCTCTCTCTCTCTCTTCTCTACCTCTCTCCATGGTTTTTCTTCCTGCTTTAGGTCTCTTAGCAGACGCAATGCATCGTAGTAGACAGTTCGTCGCCTTAACAATACCTTTTTTTTGGTGGGGGGGGGGGAGGGGGGGGGGAGATCTGACACTGAGCAATCATTAAAAACACTTATGTGGAACATAGAGATTGCAAGGTAAATGTCAGCATGTGAATACAGGCTGGTTTGCCTTATATTTTGATGTTTGCAAGTTTGACACTGTATTGGAATGCTAAGAACCAATGCTGATCCCTAATTTAGTCGTGTATGTTTTAGTTCAGGATCTGTATACTATGGTATGTGCCTGTCTGTGCTGTATACTGCGAAGCTGCACTTTATGCGATTAGAAAGTTATTTTTGACTTGACTTGACCTGAGAAGCAAGAGATGACTTTCTTGTTCACCTGTCTCTCTAAAAAAAAAAATATATATTGTAAAAAAAAAAAAAAAAAACCCGCTACTTGTTGCAGTGTTCCCCACGTGCCTGAACGATGTCAGCGAGTGTGCGGGACTGCCCATTGGTCAGTATCCCTTCTGCTCGGACTGTCGGCAGTTCTTCAAATGTTTCTTGTCTTCGGGTGCTCTCATCACCTGCCAGTTTTCTCTCTTCTATGACGTGACACTGGGAGTGTGCAACTTCCCGAGTATGGCCATTTGTGGGTAGGTGCCAGACATGGATACCATGGGGCGTGCGTGGTCTGCCTATCATTTTGTTGGTGTTATTGTTGTTTTGTATTGTTTTGTTTTGCGTTGGATTGGATTGGATTGGATTGCACATTGCATTGTATACCATTTTAAGTCACAGCAATTTCTCTGCGTGATGCGCGTCGCCACAAGAGCAGCGACACCCATTTTTGTTTTCCTGTTCCTGTCTACCTGTGTATTATTTGTTTCTTAATTAGAGTGGATTCCTTTTTTTTTTTACAGAATTTTGCCAAAGACAAGTCTTTAGTTACCGTGCGCTCAATACGTGTTACACACGGGACCTCAGTTTATCGTCTCATCCGAAAGACTAGCACCCAGACTACGGTCTAGTGCATAGAGGAAGGAGGGGGGGTGGTAAAAGATTTTGAGCACAAACGTTATTAGTATTGTTATCGTTGTTGCGCCTTTCCGAGCTTAACACCCGCGGGTTACCCCGAACTGT
>CM054150.1:35376231-35383731 GCA_028751875.1 Rapana venosa
GGAGGATCGGTGGCCTGTGGGTGACGCGCCTGCCTAGAAAGAGGAAAGTCCGGGTTCGAAGTGTGTGAAGGTTCGAACCCCATTTGAACCAGAAACTTTTCCCCCCATCCACTAGACCTGGTCTGGACGCTAGTCTTCCGGAGGAGACATAAATTTGGGATCCATGCGTTACACATAATTAGTTAGCGCACGTAAAAGAACCCAGGCAACAAGGGAGCTGTCCCTGGCAAAATTCCGTAGAAAAAGTCACTCTAATAGGAAAAAAAATACAGTTTGAAAAGGAAAAGAAGAAAAAAAAATAATGGGTGGTGCTGCTCTTGTGGTGACACGCTCTCCCAGGGGAGAGAAATCTGCCATGACTTAAATACTACACTATGCTATACTACTATACTATATTATACTATACTATACTATACTATATTATACTATACTTTACTATACTATACTATTTTGAGGTCCTTTGAACTGTCAGTATCACCGTCATGTTATTTGTGCACAAAACCTTGTGTTTCCTTTCAGAGAACATTTTATCAACTTCCCAGGTGCCATGGTGCCCTGTCCAAGCCCCTTGGGTTATGGGTTTGAAGGTCACAGGTTCAAATCCCATAAGTGTCGTAGAGATTTTTTGGACTCTGGCCGACTCCTACCCAGAATGAGTTTGCTATAGGCTCATTGGGAAAACTGGAACCATACAGTCGAGCTTTATCCAACTTTATGGATGCGATTTTGAAAGTTTCGGTCAACTTACCTGACCGGCACTGCAGGTGTCTGTATCTCTCTGTCCCTTTTGTCGCCAGGATATATAATGTAGGAAGGGCAGAGTGCAGCCCTGCCAAGTAGTCTCAAAGCACATGCATTTCCATAGCAGACTCCCTACATCCTACTTCATCGCCATTTATCTTCATGCATTACACGAAAATTGTTTATGATTCCGTGGCCTCGGTTGCTCTGAACTCTGAACTCCCTCTCTCCCTTCGCGAAAAGCCTACTTACGACAGTTTTAAATCCAGCCTCAAGACATACCTATTTCAAACCTAAGACTTACCCCTATTGTTTCATCTCATAATTATTTGTCCTTGCCTTCAATGGCCAAAATTCCCATCACCCTGCCGAAGCATATAACCTGTGTGCGTGCGTGCGTGCGTGCGTGCGTGCGCGCGCGCGCGCGCGCGCGTGTGTATTTGCATTCTTCCTCTTACTTGCATTCTTCCTCTTTGCATTCTTTGCGTTCTTCTTTGCATTCTTCTTTGTATTCTTCTTTGCATTATTCTTCTTTCCATTCTTCTTCTTTGCAGTCTTCTTTGCATTCTTCTTTGCATTCTTCTTTCCATTCTTCTTTGCATTCTTCTTTGTATCTTTCTTCTTCTTCTTCTTCTTCTTCTTCTTCTTCTTCTTCTTCTTCTTCTTCTTCTTCTTCTTCTTCTTCTTCTTCTTCTCATTCTTCTTCGCAATTCTTCTTCTTCCTCGAAATTCTTGTTTCTTCTTCTTCTTCTTCTTCTTCTTCTTCTTCTTCTTCTTCTTCTTCTTCTTCTTCTTCTTCTTCTTCTTCTTCTTCGCAATTCTTCTTCTTCTTCGCAATTCTTCTTCTTCTTCTTTTTCGCAATTCTTCTTCTTCTTCTCATTCTTCTTCTTCTTCGCTATTCTTCTTCTTCGCAATTCTTCTTCTTCTTCTTCTTCTTCTTCTTCTTCTTCTTCTTCTTCTTCTTCTTCTTCTTCGCAATTCTTCTTCTTCTTCTTCGCAATTCTTCTTCTTCTTCTTTCTCTTCTTCTTCTCATTCTTCTTCGCAATTCTTCTTCTTCACAATTCTTTTTCTCATTCTCCTTCTTCGAAATTCTTCTTCTTCTTCTCTTCTTCTTCTTCTTCTTCTTCTTCTTCTTCTTCTTCTTCTTCTTCTTCTTCTTCTTCTTCTTCTTTGCATTCTTCTTCTTCGAAATTCTTCTTCGAAATTCTTCTTCTTCTTCGAAATTCTTCTTCTTCTTCTGTTTTTGCAATTCTTCTTCTTCTTCTTCTTCGCGATTCTTCTTTTTTTTGGATTCTTCTTCTTCTTCCTCGCATTTCTTCTTTGCAATTCTTCTTTGGATTATTCTTCTTCGCATTCTTCTTCTGTGCATTCTTCTTCTTTGCATTCTTCTTCTTTGCATTCTTCTTCTCTTTGGATACTTCTTCTTCTTCTTCTTCTTCTTCTTCTTCTTCTTCTTCTTCTTCTTCTTCTTCTTCTTCTTCTTCTTCTTCTCTTTGCATTCTTCTTCTTCTTTGCATTCTTCTTCTTTGGATTTTTCTTCGTCCTCTTCTTCGCAAATCTTCTCTTTCCATTCTTCTTCGCTATTATTTTTTGCATTCTTCTTCTTCTTCTTCTTTTCTTCTTCTTCTTCTTCTTCTTCTTCTTCTTCTTCTTCTTCTTCTTCTTCTTCTTCTTCTTCTTCTTCTTCTTCTTCTTCTTCTTCTTCCTCTGATAGTCAGTCACTCACCACTGTCTTCTCTAACCTCTCAGCCTCCCTCAAACCTTCTCCACGTGTTTTCTTAACGCGCAGTTTGTCTGCTCTGATGGTAAAGCCGATTTCATTTCTGATTTCATATCTGAACACAACATAGATCTAACCTTTCTTACAGAAACTTTACTAAAACGACTGGGTCACGAACCTAAGATAAAACATCCGACTCCACCTGGCTACAAAACTTTCTTTCCCCCAACTCTCCCGTGGAGGTGGCATTGCCATCGTCTACAAAGACACTCTGCATCCAGCTCTTTCTATCTGTCGCTCCCTTCCTTTTTCACCCGAATCTATCGAAGTCTCTGAACTCAATCTCACCTTACCTGGCCACTCTTTTTCTTTCTGTTGCCTTTACCGTCCACCTCCCAACTATAGAAACCATTTTCACATCTTCAGTTTTCCATCAAGAGTTTCAGTCACTCCTTGACCATTACAGCCTCTCTCCCAAGAAACTTATTATTCTTGGTGACTTTAACTTCCACTTTGACAACCAGTCTTCTGATTTCAAGCGCCTTTCTCTTTCTTTATCAAATCGCTCTTTTTCCCAGCTAGTAAACGAACCAACACACAGATCAGGTCACATTTTAGACTGGCTTATCACCGATGTTTCACAAGGTCTAGTCACATCTCAGTCTGTATCTGTCACTGACGAACTACTCTCCGATCATTCTGCCATTCTTTTCTTCCTCAACATTGCAAAGCCTATCAGAAAGAAGAAGCGCATTACCCGTCGCAACCTCAAGGCCATAGATATTCAAACTTTTCTTTCTCAATCTGCTGAGCGTCTATCACAAATCCCTGACCATACTGACCCTTCTAAACACTACAATACCGTTCCCAGCCAACTCCTCGATGAACATGCACCTCCTACTGACCATCTCCTGCCTGATAGGCCCTGTGCGCCATGATACACTCATTACATCATGGTCGCCGACAGCTACAGCGGCAATGGCGAAAACCAAAAACTGAAATAAAGAAACAGCTTCTTCGTAAACAATTCAACAAAGTCAAAACCTTAATTCATTCAGCAACTTCTCAAGTTCTTGATGACACGCCTATGAAATCTCTCTTTTCCCTCGCATCCACTCTTCTTGGATCTGTGAAGGCTAGCCCTCTGCCTTCTATCTACGACCACTCTGAACTTTTATATTTTCTGCGTTCTTTTCTGACAAAGTTCGCAATATTTGCTCTAGGTTGGATCAGACTTCTTTTCAGCCTGCAATTTCTGACCCCTAATTTTCTGGCACTCCTTTTCTTTCTTTCATCCAGCAAGCGAGAAAGAAATCGCGAAATTCTGAAAGAAATGACAATAAAATGATGTGATCTTGATCCTATACCCGCTTCTCTTTTAACTCAGTGCCTTCCAGAGCTTATACCCACTATCACAAAAATAGTAAACTCATCACTTCTTCCAGGATATTTTCCAACAGCTCTCAAAACTGCAATAGTTACACCTCTACTCAAAAAGCACGACCTTCATTTTTAAACTCTGAAGAATTATAAACCTGTATCCAACCTACCGTTCATCTCTAAAGTCCTTGAAAAAGTTGTTCTGAAACAACTCAACAAACATCTTCATTTAAGTAGTATCCTTCCCCCTTTTCAGTCTGCCTATCACGCCAACCACAGCACCGAAACCACCTTGGTCCACACCTTAAACACACTTCTACACGCATCTGACTCAGGAAAAATATCCCTTCTTACTCTTCTCAACTTATCTGCAGCCTTCACACTGTAGACCACTCAATTTTTCTCTCCCGTCTCCAAAAAAATTTTGGCATTAAAGGCACAGCCCTCACCTGGTTCAGTTCATACCTTACAGACCTATTCCACACAGTTGCAGTAAACAAGATTCAATCAACACCTGCCAAACTGGAATGTGGAGTCCCAGAAGGATCAGTTCTCGGCCCTGTTCTTTTCACTCTAGCTCTCTACACTGCTTCTCTTTCACACATAATAAATCGTCATCAGATCAACCATCATTCGTATGCAGATGACTCTCAGATTCTTAGTAGTGATACCCCTGAAAATCTGCCTTCTCTCTTGATTAATATGTCCTACTACCTTCAAGATATCCAAAATTGGATGATACAAAACCAGTTACAGCTAAATGCAGATAAAACCTAAGCCATGCTTGTAGGGACCAAACACAAACTCTCTTCCATCACAACAGCTTCAACAGAATTCAGCAATACATCTGTCCTTCTATCCACTGATGTGAAATATCTAGAGGTCATTATCAAAAACACACTCTTCATGCAAAAATTCATCACCCAAACCTGCCAGTCGTGGTACTATCGTTTACAGCGCATCAGTGCATTTCGAAAGTACGTGTCTACTGATGCAACATCCAAAAACTAGTCACATCTCTCATTTTCTCATGTCTGGACTATTGCAATTCTCTTCTGGTTGGTCTGCCAGCATTATCTATCCACTCCCTTCGACGTATACAAAACTCCGCAGCTCGCCTAGTCCTCAGAAAGAAAAATATCTGAACACATTACTCCTCTCTTGCGATCTCTCTACTGGCTGCCTGTGCCACAGAGAGTAAACTATAAGATCAGTACCCTCTGTTACAAATGCCTCCATAAAACAGCACCTTCCTACCTCTATGGATGTCTTCACCTGTACACTCCTTCTCGTTCCCTCCGCTCTGCTGCAGATACCTTGTGCTTTAGAATACCTAGATTCAACCAGTCCACCGTTGGCCGTCGCTTTTTTTCTATTTCTGGTCCATCGATCTGGATTGACCTCCCTCTCTCCCTTAGCCAAAAGCCCTCTTATGATGCTTTTAAATCCGGCCTCAAGACACATTTATTTCAAACCTCAGATTCTCCCCTCTTGCTCCATTTCATTTTTGTCCCTGTCCTGAACCGCCAAACCCCATCACCCTGCCGGAGTGTACAACCTTTATGTGTGGGCGTGAGTGGGCGTGTGTGTGCGTGTGTGAGAGTGTGTGTGTATACATTTGAATTTGTAAAAAAAAAAAAAGAACCTATTGATTGTAACTGGCTGCATGTGAATGAGTAAGATGAATGAAAGCACTTTGATTGTTTTTTGCAAGATATCAGCGCTATATAAATTCCATGTATTATTATTATTATTATTATTATTATTATTACTACTATTATATTATTATTATTATTATTATTATTATTACTATTATCATTATTAAGTCTTTTTCATAATTCTCCTTGTTGCTGTTGTTGGTTTTCTTCTTCTTTGCATTCTTCTTCTCATTCTTCTTCTTCTTCATCTTCTTCTTTGCATTCTTCTTTTTTGCATTCTTCTTTGCATTCTTCTTTTCTTTAAATGAACGCTTTTTAACGCTTTTGGCTTTGAATGATCCTTTACAGTTTGGCTAAACTTGCTTGTTTGACGCTGACAGATCACTTCCATGTACTATGTTACAGGACCACATCTGCCGTGTCACCCACTTCCCTCACAAGTCCAACATCACCCACAAGTCCTACAAGTCCAACATCACCCACAAGTCCAATGTCACCCACAAGTCCGATGTCACCCACAAGTCCAACATCACCCACAAGTCCAACATCACCCACAAGTCCAATGTCACCCACAAGTCCTATAAGTCCAACATCACCCACAAGTCCAACATCACCAACAAGTCCAACATCACCCACAAGTCCAACATCACCCACAAGTCCAATGTCACCCACAAGTCCAACATCACCCACAAGTCCAACATCACCTACAAGTCCAATGTCACCCACAAGTCCAACATCACCCACAAGTCCAACATCACCCACAAGTCCAACATCACCCACAAGTCCAACATCACCCACAAGTCCAATATCACCCACAAGTCCAACATCACCCACAAGTCCAACATCACCAACATCACCCACAAGTCCAACATCACCCACAAGTCCAACATCACCAACATCACCTACAAGTCCAACATCACCCACAAGTCCAACATCACCAACATCACCCACAAGTCCAACATCACCCACAAGTCCAACATCACCAACATCACCCACAAGTCCAACATCACCAACATCACCTACAAGTCCAATATCACCTACAAGTCCAACATCACCAACATCACCCACAAGTCCAACATCACCCACAAGTCCAACATCACCCACAAGTCCAACATCACCAACATCACCCACAAGTCCAACATCACCAACATCACCCACAAGTCCAACATCACCCACAAGTCCAACATCACCCACAAGTCCAACATCACCCACAAGTCCAACATCACCTACAAGTCCAACATCACCCACAAGTCCAACATCACCCACAAGTCCAACATCACCTACAAGTCCAACATCACCCACAAGTCCAACATCACCTACAAGTCCTCTAAGTCCAACATCACCTACAAGTCCAACATCACCCACAAGTCCAACATCACCTACATCACCCACAAGTCCAATGTCACCCACAAGTCCAACATCACCTACAAGTCCAACATCACCCACAAGTCCAACATCACCTACAAGTCCAACATCACCTACAAGTCCTCTAAGTCCAACATCACCTACAAGTCCAACATCACCCACAAGTCCAACATCACCTACATCACCCGTAAGTCCAACATCACCCACAAGTCCTCTCAGTCCAACATCACCCACAAGTGCAACATCACCTACAAGTCCAACATCACCTACAAGTCCAACATCACCCACAAGTCCTCTAAGTCCAACATCACCCACAAGTCCTCTCAGTCCAACATCACCCACAAGTGCAACATCACCCACAAGTCCAACATCCCCCACAAGTGCAACGTCCCCCACAAGTGCAACAAGTGCCACGTCAATGACGTCCTTGAGCACAGAGCAGGCTGTCAGCAGCACCTCGCCTTCTGTCATCGAAAACTGCATCAATTCCTGCAGTGAACTGCCGCCTTTCTCTGCCGGGGTGTTCGCTTCTTGCAACGGCTGCAACCTCTTCTGGTCCTGCTCCGTGCTGAGCAGTCTGGAGCAAATGTGCCTGGACGGCAAGGAGTTCGACAGCAGTATCAACACGTGTGTC
>CM054150.1:35388731-35391231 GCA_028751875.1 Rapana venosa
ATATATTATTCTTGGGCTGACTCTTTCTAAATAAAGCCTTCTTAATATTCTTCCAGAACTGAACTTGAGAAGTGATTGAAGATATCATATCTGCAAGTAATGTCTTAATATACTTTCTTTTTCCTTTCAAGCATATATTTATCTTCCCTTCTTGTGATACAGTACAAGTAAGAGAGAGAGAGAGAGAGAGAGAGAGAGAGAGAGAGAGAGAGAGAGAGAGAGAGAGAGAGAGAGAGAGAGAGAGAGAGAGAGAGAGAGACGCTACAACAATTTATTGTCGTTGCCCATCTAAGCCTTTTGACAAGGGAGGTAACAAATAGCTTTCGTGAACCATTAAAAATGTTATAATGAAAAGCAAAATACGTGATCGGTACATAAGTTTGGCAAAAAGAAAGGATCCGTTCACTTATGATAAACTAACCATAACACAAAGTCCTTCGGATAAGACTATAAACCGAGATCCCGTGTGCGAACGCAAGCAGAACATCTTGCGCACACGTTAAAACCCGTTCCGTTTTTTTCAGAAGAGTAGGCCATTGTGTGCAGGTGGAAACGGATGACAAAATTGACAACATTGCATACACACGGCGACCGGATGTAAAATATAAAAAAAAGGAACATGAGTGCTTATTCCGTTCTCCTCGAAATAAATAAATAAATAAATAAATTGACGTCAATCTAATTACAAATACACACACCAAAAAAGGAAAAATCCGAATCGACCATCCATTGAAATTACATGCAATAAAATTAATATCCATTTTTTGCAGCTGCTTACTCAAGAATATATGTTTGACGTTGTCTTAATAAACCCAAATATTAATGAATTACCTATCTAAATCACACACACACACTTATTCAATGTACCATCTAAAAATAGAAGTTTGGCTTTGACTTTCACCCACACCCACACACACACACACACTTATTCAATGTACCATCTGAAAATAGAAGTTTGACTTTGACTTTGACTTTCACACACACACACACACACACACTTATTCAATGTACCATCTGAAAATAAAAGTTTGACTTTAACTTTGACTTTCACACACACACACACACGCGCGCACACACACACACTTATTCAATGTACCATCTGAAAATAAAAGTTTGACTTTCACACCACACACACACACACACACACACACACACACACACACACACACACACACACACACACACAACTTATTCAATGTACCATCTAAAAATAAAAATTTGGCTTTGACTTTGACTTTCACACACACACACACACACACACACACACACACACACACACGCACACACTTATTCATGTACCATCTAAAAGTAAAAGTTTGGCTTTGACTTTCACACACACACACACACCTGCACACACACCCACACCCACACTCAAACACACCCACACACACACACACACTTATTCAATGTACCATCTCAAAAAATAAAAGTTTGACTTTGACTTTGACTTACACACACACAAACACACACTTAATAATAATAATAATAATGTATGGAATTTATATAGCGCTGAATCTTGTAAAGCAACAAATCAAAGCGCTCAGATTTTATTTCATACCACTTTAAGTCACGGCAGATTTCTCTCCGTGAAATTCGGGCTGCTCTCCCCGGGGAGAGCGGGAGAACGCGTCGCCACTTAGCGCTGCGCCACCCTTTCACCCTTTTTTTCTTTTTTTTTTCTGCAGCTGTATTTGTTTCCCTATCAGAGTGGCTTTTTTCTAAGAATTTTGCCAGGGACAACTCTCTTGTTGCCGTGGGGTTTTTTTACGTGCGCTAAATAATTACGTGTAACACACGGGACCTCGGTTTATCGTCTCATCCGAAAGACTAGCGCCCAGACCACCACTCATGGTCTAATGGATGGGGGAAAAATTTCCGGTCCAAACGGGGTACGAACCGCCGCACACTTCAGACCCGGACTTTTCGCTTTCTAGACAGGCGCGTTACCTCTAGACCACCGATCCACCGATCCACACTTATTCAATGCACCATCTAAAAATAAAAATTTGGCTTTGACTTTCACACACACACACACACACACACACACACACACACACACACACACACACACACACACTTATTCAATGCACCATCTAAAAATAAAAGTTTGGCTTTGACTTTTACACACACACACATATATATATACACTCTCTCCACACACACACACACACACACACACACACACACACACACACACACACACTTATTCGATTTACCATCTGAAAATAAAAGTTTGACTTTGACTTTCACACACACACACACACACACACACACACACACACACACACACACACACACACACACACACACACACTTATTCAATGTACCATCTCAAAAAATAAAAGTTTGGCGTTGACTCTGACTTTGTCTTACACACACACACACACACACACACACACACACACACACACACACACACACACACACACACACACACACACCACTCAACTTCCACTCAGTAGTACCTGTGTGACTCGCTCAGTAATGAATCCAACACTAA
>CM054150.1:35401231-35461231 GCA_028751875.1 Rapana venosa
TTAAGAGCTCTAGAGAGAACCCCCCAAAAATTGTGTGTGTGTTTCTGGTGTGTTTGTGTGTGCTTGTGGCTGTATTGAGTCGTTGAGTGTGTGTGTGTGTGTGTAACTGTGTGTCTGTATTCAGTGTTTGTGTCTGTGTGCGTGCATGAGAGAGAGACAGAGACAGAGAGAGTAAAACTAAAAAATACATTTTGATAACATAAACCATGGAATAAAATTAAACATTTAACCCAATTATTAAGAAATCATGCTATGGTTTTCTGAAAGCAAGTTATGAATCTGATCGGTAGTGATCCTTTTGTGATTTCCAGCGCTGCCATCTCAGCTGATCTTGGGCGCCAGAAAGCGCTGAAAGGCAATGCAGAAGCCCTGTCTACCGTGACTGGAATCATTGACGGCACTGGGAGTCTTGGAGCAGCGGTAGGACAAGTGGCAGTGCCACACATTCAGGTCAGCTACGGGTGGCGCATTGTCTTCTACCTCTTCATGGTGTCCACTTTACTCACAGCTGTCTGCATCATGCGCATCTTCTTCATCGAACTGAGGGACATGTGTGCGCGGCGCTTTCACCTGTGTGGTTGCGGTGGGTCAGAAACGTTGAGAGGCGTCCGTTGTGAAGATGATGATGAGGACGAGTGATCATGGTTCCATCAGGAGAGAGAGAGAGACTGGTGATAGTGGTGGTACTGGGTACTTAGAATTTATTCGTAGGGGAAGAAATGGGTGTCTTAGGGTTTTTTTGGTAGTGGGCTTCGAGTGGGTTTTTATTTTTGTTTTGTTTTTCAAAAGAGAGACTGTTTAAAGTAGCTACGCATTTTTCTTTTTGGTTTGGGGTTTTTTGTTTGTTTTTGTTTTTAGGGTTTTTTTCTACGAGATTTCAGTTTGTTTTATGTATTGGGCAGTCAGGCACAGTCGGCCTTTTTTTGTGTGTGTGTGGGGGGGGGGGGGGGGGTCATTCATTAGGAGACATGAGGTTTGAATTTCTTTAAAAGATTTAATTTTCTGTTATGTTAGGTCGTTTTATTTTGTTTTCATTTTATTCTAAGTTTTGTCTATGCTATAATATACCTTGTCTCATAGTCATACCAGAGTATGCACATGATGATAATGTATTTTGTTCATTTTCTCAATTATACCTTTCTTTTTTTGTGTGTAATGAAAGCTGCATACTGGCATAGCTAGTGTACTGATGCTATAGTGTAAATTATGTAAATGTCCCCAACCCCTGTGCATCCGCCAGATGCACATGTATCACATTTGTTTGTGGATCTTATTTTCTGTAACCAGTACTGGTGTTCAAGCTGGGGGTGGAGGGGGGTGTTCAGCTCATGAATATGTAGTGGCCAGTGATATTTTTAAAAATAATGTTGGACTACTTAAAAGTGTGACAGCTGCTGACATCATCATCAGTGTTACTTAGAGGCTTGCTGTAGTTGGCTACTTTAAACAGGCACATGCTGCTGCAAAATATCTCTAGTTTCAGCCATCATGTGTGTATGAACAAACCCAGGACATGTCAATAGTGAAGGCTGAACTGTTTTGCACTTGACCGCACAATATTGATCACCATCCCAGCTGGTGCTGTTGCTTCGTCACAGACACTACTGCGCATTTGTCGTATTGATGAAACCCTTGGCTGTTTAATTTTATGACAGAAAAATAATTAGTCATAAGCTAAAAGATCTTTTTTTAAAAATAATATGAAATATAGAATGATTTTTAAACATTGTTGATGCTATGCGTCAGTAGTGTGTGATGGTTGTGTCCAGATCCTGATAGAACTTGAAATAAAAGCATTGTTGATTTTCTTTTAAAAGAAAACATATATTTTTCCTGGAAGCAAAATTTTCTTATCTTAGTACTAGGATTAATAGAAAAGCATAACTCATTGATTATGCAGAAATCTTTACCTGTGATGAACCTCATAGTTCTAGCTGAGCAAGAAAGAAAAAAAGATGCCTTTTTTAAAAAAAAAAGTGCTTGCATGTAGTAGTAAGAAATTGTGATCTGTAGAGCCTGTTCTTCTGACAAAATGTTGTTGTATCATCCTTATCCATATACAGTTTGCATGCTCATGGTTTAAAATCACATCTGAATATTCTGGAAATCCAGTATAAAATAAAAATGGTTGGTATGCTGAAATCCAGCAGCTGCATGTAAATGCATTCCAAATTCAGACTCTATGCAATTTGAAGTGTGTGCTTGACTGTATGTGGAAACCAGTATATATATATATATATATATATATATATATATAGGTTGCAGATGACCATTGCATAAAAAGAATTTAGTTCATCTGCAATAACATAACAATGGAGTTCCCAGCCATCAACACTATGGGTGGCTTCATCGTGTAACTTGTAAGCCATCTGTTTTGATAATGTTCAAAAGAGAGGATTTGATTTTTTTTTTAATAAGATGTCTGTTACATTCTCTTGAATTAAAAGGTATGATTATCATTAGTATCAAGTTTTGTTGGGTACCATTTCATACAAGTTTTATTTATAATGAGTTGGCAGACAGAGTGCTAGTGGCAAGATTGAGAGAAAGGGATAATCTTTTTTTTCTTTTGTTTTTCTTTGTGGGTGTTTTTTTTTTTTGGAACAGTGATTATAGAAACATAAGACGGGACAGCTCAGTGGTCGGAGCACTCGCTTTCCCCCAGCCAAGTTAAGCAGCGTCGAGCGTGGTTACCAGTTGGATGGGTGACCGTTTGCGCGCCTTGGCTTCAGTACAGTTCCCCCAGTTCACCCAGCTGTAAATGGGTACCTGCCCTCTTTAGGGTCAGGGAAGGTAAAGCAGCGAGGGAGAGGAGATGGGCGCCGCCCTCAATATGCTGGCCCTAGAGAAGTGAGGTCTCTGACGCCTCGCTCCCCTACGACCTTATAGGTTATGGGACTCCTTTACAAACTTTACTATATTTCCTATATTTTCTACTGCTCTTTCCTTTAATTTTTCTGTTCAGTCTTTTAAGTAATTCTCAACGAACAAAAACATTGTGTAAAAGTCAGTTGTCTGTGTCTGGGTAATATTTCAATACTGCGTATTTGTTTCCATGGGATTTAACGAAGCATTTCTTGCCAGAAATTTTCCCTCCCAAGACAGTGATTTTTCAAATCTATTTTATTTGTTATGCTCACTTTCTCTTCTTTATTCACTGATTCCTTTAGTGATTAGCTTGTTGTTGCTTCATTGGGACCTAAACGAAGCATTTCTTGCCAGAAATTTTCCCACCCAAGATCTACTGATTTTTCAGACCTTTTCTATTTTTTATGTGTACGTTCGGTTAACAAATTTATTCAGTTAGCAATTGCTTCTTTATAAGTTTTTTTTTTTAAGTATTTATAATATTTTTTCTGCACATCTTATTCCATGAGTAATGTAATGTCTCTTTTTTCTTTCTTTATTTTTTTCTTTCCTTGTCCATGCCCTGCCTCCCTTTCAATCACCAGTTTCTGTGATGGAACATTAAACTTACTACTGGTTTTTGTATCTGACTTGTGTTTGCTTACAAGTATAATGAAGTCAGCAATGCTTCTTTCTCAAAATAGGAAGTGTCCAGTACAGCAAGTAATGGTTGATATGGGAATGAAACTTGGAAACTTGAATCTTAAAATGTAAAATGAATTTCAGTTTAAAACATGCTGTGATATATATGTATTTGACTATCTTCATGAGCTAAATCAGTGAAACTGATGAAAGTGCACTGCAAATAGAGCCAGCAACTTTGAGTGAAGTATGGTGACTAAGTGAGTGTTATTGTTTGGTGTAAAGCTTACTCAATTTAAATACAGTACCTGTGGCCAGTCCACATACTTTTAATTTATGTACGTTATGTATCTTAATTCCTTTGTTCTGGCTTACCATCTTCATCATTATCACATGGAGATTTCCTTTTCTCTTTTCTTTGCTGTTTGGGAAAAAGCTCAGAATGGAGGTTAAAAGGAAACTCTCTGTCCATTTTCAGTAACTGGGGCAAGCTTTGCTGCAGGATTTCGGCCTTAGGACTACTTGTAGCATTGCTTATGTTATGACAGGAGGACGCTAAAGATAGAACTTAATCTGTTATATTAAATACATTGATTGAAAATGCTGTGCTGATCGGACATTTGGATTGATGTAGGGGAAGAGGTGCAGATGCTATTTAGTGTTTATTGCAGTGTTACAACAACAACAAAACACAAACAAAACACAACAAAAACAAGTGGCAGGGTGGGATACGGTTCAGGGGCAGTGCAACCTTTCATAATTTATATATGATATATTATGCTTTCATCCCTGGCCATGTCTCCCCCCCACCCCCACCCCCACCCCTAATTAAAAAGAAAGAAAAGGGTAAGGTGGAGTGGTGTAGCAGGGATGAGAGAGACAGTGGAGGATGGAGATTGATGTTCACTGAGAATTCCTGTAACACTAAAAATTTAGGAAAATTTCCAAGTATATTGATATTGCTTTTTGTTTGGGGTAGTGGGGTGTTGCATGTATATGTGTGGGGGTGGGGGGGGGGGGGATGCTTGTGTGTACGTGTGAGTTTGCTTCATGCTCTCTAAAAATGTATTCCTTGTTGTTTAAAAGAAGAAAAAAGAAAAAAAAACACGGATGGAGCTTGACTTGGCCATACTATGTCCAGTGCTGGTGCATTGAAATTATGAATGATGCATTGCATGTGCCATGATGGTGTGATAGGCAATGCATTTCGTGGGAAAGCCTGTGTAGCTTGGTGTGTAATATATATATATAGATATACGTTATATATGTCTTGCAAATTTCAGCATGAGTTCATACTTTGCTTACCTGTGTCTCTCTTAAAAAAATAAGTTGTATTCTTTTTTGCTTGCACCTTTAAAAAATGTATTTCTAATGCACCTTGTTTATTACATGGAACAGCTTGGTTTGATGAGGAACTTTTCTTAATGTGTGAATGAAAAAAGTGTGAACATTGCATTTTGATTAAACTGTAAAAGTATGTGGTTGTATGATAAGCTGACTCAAATTTGGCCTTTGATGTTGAGTCTCTTCCGTTTTGTTGTGGGGTTTTGTTGTTGTTTTTTGGTATGAATTTGTCAGCTGTGACAAGGTAAATGTCAGTTATTTTAGGTCCTGTCTGTGTGATATTTCAAGGAAAGAAAGCCAAGAGATTTGTAGATGGGCTATCATCAAGTAGGATGGTCAAGCAAATCAAAGTGGAAGGACAGATGAAAAGAAAAGTTAGAAAAACAGGCATGTAGTGCAGCCTGTAAACACCGAAGTAATCAAAGATAAAATCTTCAAATCAAGTCTAACCTGTTGCAGATGTTACTTTATCACGTCAGTATGCGACGCAATGAATGATCAAATCTGAAATCAGAAAACTCAAGTGATTTGTTATTGTTAATGGTAAGCCTGTTAAAGGGTGAAAGAGAGTGTGCTAGACAGATGTTTTTCTTTGATGACATTTTTTTTCCTTTCTTTTTCTCTTCGATTATTATTTCTAGTTTTTAAAAAATGAATAAAGGTGAATATGTAAATGAAAGGAAACAGGAATATGATTTCCAACTTGATTATAATACAGGCTTGCCTTAATCTTTTTTAACAGTTACCTAAAGAAAAGAGAAAAAAATCAGTCAAAAACCAAGAGCTAAGTAAGTTTGTGTTGGTGTTTGTGATGTGACGGTAGACATTACTTTATGATGTCTTTCTTGCTTAATGTCAGATTTTTAAATATTTTTTGTGTAAATATTTTTTAATTGCTAAAAAACCCAGAAAGATTCTGGAAAACAAAAAGCAAAGTAAAATTGGGGAAAGCTTAGTGATAACATTTTTATCAGTGGACTCTTATTTTAATATATCTTTCTTGCTTAATGTCTGATTTGTGTAACCTTTTCAGTGAACATTTGATATTTTTTTTAAGCAAAAAAGGAAATAATTTTGATTGAAAGTTTGTCAAATATCAACTGACACTTATTTCATGTCTTTCTTACTTAAATAATGCCTTTTCTTTTTATCTTTTTCTTTCTTTCTTTTTTCTTTTTTAGTGAATATTTTATTTGGACCACTTTCTTTTTTCGTCAATCACCTGAAGCAGGATATAACATAAACAGCATCACTATCAGTACTAATTTTAAAAAGTACAAAATGTTTAAAGACAGCAGGATGGTTATCATCATACTCATTTTAGTTGAAAAAATGTCAAGTTTAGAGGCAAAATTTTTCAGACAGTGCACAAAATACAATATGTAGAGGGAATTGGCATGGGTGGTTATTGTAGTGTGTGTCTTCTTTCTTGCAGCATTAGTCTGGTAGTTGCTTGTGTATCATGTACGTGTGTATGTTGATTTGCCTCAAAGCATTACTACAAAATGATACTTAATAGTGGCTTGTGGATGATGTGCATCTTTTATTTTCTTACAGCATTAGTGTGTAGGTGCTTAAATGTCAAAATTGTTTGAAACATACATATAACCTCATTTTCACTCTTCATAGATTATTTTTTTAATGTCTTTACTAATGTGATAACAGAAGGTTTCATCATGATATACATTGTGTAAAAAAAAACATGTTGATTCATCTTTTCATGTTATCATGGCTCACACAAGACACAATTATGTTTATAAATCACTTGTGACAACTAACATTGAGCGCTCCGCAGCAGAACATAACTATTCATGCAGAAAATGTCTATTGTACTTTATTGTTAAAGTGTCGCCTCTTTCCATGAAAAACACTTACACCTGTGCAGTTGTCATGACAAAGTCTTTCAAGTAGAGCATATTGTACTAACTGAAAAGAAATTTTTTTGTGGGGTGTGAGTTTGAGTGTCTGTGTGTGTGTGTGTGCGTGCATGCGTGGGTGCAAATCTGTTTGTTGGTATAACATCAAAGTTAATCTGACAACTTATGGCAGTGGCATCTTTGTATTTCTTACATGAATTTTCCTTCTGGTATGATGGTGATATGGGAATCTTATCTTTAAAAAAAAATTTTTAAGGTAAAAGTGTGACTACTTGCTTGTTCAATATTTGATCACTATTCATTGATTCAGCTATCGGTCAAATACCAGCAACCATTGTATGAACAGAAAATTCATATATGTATACTGTGTGCAGTGCAAAGGCTGGTGTTGCAAAATCAATATGATTGCTTATGAATGGCAAGATGCATGACTGCTTTTAATGTGTGTATGTGACCTATATCATGATATTATACCCTTATTGATTCTGTAACTCTCAGGGGGTGGGAAAGCTTTTATGGTAAGGTTTTTCTTTTCTGTTGACAGATTTTATAATGTATACTTTTAATATATGTATCTCTCTCTTTTTTTCTTTTTTTTTTAGACTGTATGTGTGTTAATTCTTGTGATTTTTTTAAACAAATCTTTGTTGCGAAAAAGGTTAAATGAAAATCACACTTTGTAGTTTAAAGAAGGGTTTCTTGATATATGGTATGTAACTTTTTAGGGGTATAATAATAATAAATGGAATTTATATAGCGCTATATCTTGCAAATACAAATCGAGTGCTGGCATTCAATCCACTCCTACACATGCAACCAACAATGATTAACAATATTTTAACGAATTCAAATGTACACACACACACACACACACACACACACACACACACACACACACACACACACACACAGGTTATACATTTCAGCAGGGTGATGGAATTTAGGCTGTTAAAGGCAGGGACAGATATGAGATGAAACAGGAGGGGAAAGTCTTAGGTTTGAAATACTATATAGGTATGTTTTGAGGCTGGATTTAAAGCTTTTCACAAAGGGAGAAAGGGAGGTCATTCTAGATTGATGGACCAGAAATAAAGAGTGACGGCCAACAGTGGATTTGTTGAATCTAGGTATTCGTAAGCACAGGGTATCTGCAGCAGAGTGGGGGTAACGAGAAGGAATGTACGGGTGAAGACATTCACAGAGATAGGAGGGTGCTGTTTTGTGTAGGCACCTGCAACAGAGGGTACTGATCTTGTACTTTACGCTCTGTGGCACAGGCAGCCAGTGGAGAGATTGCAGGAGAGGAGTAATATGCTCAGATTTTTTCTCCCCGAGGACCAATCGAGCTGCAGAGCTCCACACCCGCTGAAGGGAGTGGATAGACGATGCTGGCAGACCAGCCAAGAGAGAACCACAATAGTCCAGACGTGAAAGAACAAGAGATACTACAAGCCCAGATGCTGCATCAGCAGATAGGCACTCTTGGACCGCACCCATACGCCACAACTGATAGCAGCAGGACTGGCAGGTCAGGGTGATGAACTTTCGCATAGAGAGTGTGTTGTCGATAACAACACCTAGATACTCGACTGCAGCGGATAGCGGAACTGATGTATTGCCAAACTCTATTGAATCCGTTGTGATGGAAGAGAGTTTGTATTTGGTCCCTACAATCATGGCTTTGGTTTTATCTGCATTTATATTTAGCTGTAACTTGTTTTGTATCATCCAGTTTAGAATGTCTTGAAGGCAGAGTGACATATTTGTCAATAGAGAAGGCAGATTTTCAGGAGTGTCACTGCTTTGATTCTGTGAGTCATCAGCGTAGAAATGATGGTTGATCTGGTGACGGTTTATTATATATGAGAGTGGAACAGTGTAGAGAGTGAACAGAACAGGGCCCAGAACTCATCCCTGTGGGACTCCACATTCCAGTTTTGCAGGAACTGATTGAATCTTGTTTACCGTGACTGTCTGGAATCGGTCAGTGAGGTATGAACTAAACCAGGTAAGGGCTGCACCTTTGATACCAAACGTTTTTTTTTAGACGGGAGAGAAGGATAGAGTGATCTATAATGTCAAATGCTGCAGATAAGTCGAGAAGAGTGAGAAGGGAGATTTTCCCTGAGTCAGACGTGTTTAGAAGCGTGTTTAACGTATGGATTAGGGTGGTTTCAGTGCTGTGGTTGACGCGATAGGCAGACTGAAATGCGGGAAGGAGACTATGTGAATGAAGATGGCTGTTGAGTTGTTTCAGACTACTTTTTCAAAGACTTTGGAGAAGAAAGGTATAACATGTATTATATTTCATTATACTTCGTTCTATTTTGCCTCTAATGTCTGCAGTTCCATCGACATCATGAGTTTTTAATTTGTTACTTAAACAAAGATTGTGATCTTGTATTGGCAGTTGCTCACACTTTTTAGGTGTTGTAAGACGGGGAATAAAATAGTCTACTCAGAATGAAAACTATCACTGTACTCTCCATTAAAGGAGAAAAAATCCTTACTAAGCTGGAGTATGGTTGTCTGTATGGCCAGGTACAACTTCTCCTCCAGCAGTCTCAAAGTGATTCCTGGATATGACCTAATGAAACAAGAGTGCACATTCTGGATGACCGCCAGAGTTATAAGCTGGGGAATGTCGAACAGCAGTAACTGTAATCACAGAAAATGGTGGGGTAGTTTTGTTTTTTCAAAAAGAAGAAAAGCAGTTCTCAGGCTTATAAATCCGATTACATTTGTATGCATGTACATCTTCATGCATATTATTTTGGATTTGGAAAATGGAATACAAATCTTTTCAAGCTTAAAAATGGTTTTACTTGAGATTAGGTGCACACACACACACACACACACACACTCACACTCACACTGTGCTCAAATGTTATCAGAACTTTAACAGGTACTAGATTCAAAGTGCAATATTTATGGACCACATTCATGGGAACATGTCTGTAAGCTTGTGTCATGAAGATGTGCTGTGCATGTTTCGTGTTTGATTAGAAACAGTTTTCTGTTGGGTTCTCTGTAGCAGCAGTCGGTTTGAGTGATAGGTTGTGAAATTGCAAAACTAGTGGTTTGTCTTTTTTTTTTTTTTTTAACAATAACTTGCATGCTTTGTTTCTGAATTTTGATCTCTGTAGTAGAAATGATGGGTAAAAAGCATGTGTAGGTGATGATCTGTAAGAAAAGATTTTTTGTTTGGTTGGTTGGGTTGTGGGTTTTTTTTTGGGGGGGAGGGGGATAGGATGGTGTCAGGAAAAAATATATCTGCATGTATGATCTCTCTCTTTTTCTGTTCTTTTTTGTTGAGAACATACTTGTCATTGCATTTTGATGTTTATGTACACCTACATTCCTTTATTAAAGATGGTGTTGTGAACATACTCAAGCTGTTTCATTTGCTTTTCATTTCCATGCTCATTTTTCAATTACACAATGGAGTTTTTGTTGCTCAGGTTTCAGAATATCAAAACTTTATAGGTTGTCTTCTTTGTGTGGCCTGGATTTCACAATATTTGATTGTCTTCTTTGTATGGCCTTGGTTATAGTCTAGATTGTGTGCTACTTACTATTTGATTTATACATTTCAGATTCATAGCTCCTAGATTGTGCCTGTCTCATTATAAGTAACACAATGTTCATATCAAACACCAAGGACATTCTGAAAGCAAGACCAAACTGAATTTTCATCAAAGCATGCATTGAAACTGGTTTTGGGGATAGAAATTTTAGGTATTTTCAAAGTCATGAGTGGAGGCATCTTGGCATTGATGTAGATATCTGATATGATTTTGGGTGACTTTGAATGGCTGAAGTTTGTGGGAAGTGCTACATTTAGACAAGTGCAAAAGACTACCAGCATATAATGACTGTGTGATGATTTGTCAGTATTTGCTCTGATAAATTCCCACCTACTACCTTATGTGCATCCTGCCTGATGTGTTTCAGTGGTTCAGATGCTGCACTTTCAATATCTGGCAAAACTTTGGTGCTGGATAAGCTCTCTCTCTCTCTCTCTCTCTCTCTCTCTCTCTCTCTCTCTCTCTCTCTCTCTCTCTCTCTCTCTCTCTCTCTCTCTCTCTCTCTCTTTCTCTTTGTCTCTTTCCGTCTGTCACTCTGTCTGTCTTTCTGTCTCTCTCTCTCTCTCTCTCTCTCTCTCTCTCTCTCTCTCTCTCTCTCTCTCTCTCTCTCTCTCTCTCTCTCTCTCTCATCTACCAGGCTCATAATAAAAATTCACACACACACACACACACACACATGTGCATACTTATTTATATACATGGTAAAAAATAAAGTATTGCATACAGAAATAGCAGCACACATGCATTGCAGGTATATAGACACACACTCTGTGTCCTTTGCCTTGTGGTGGTTTTTTCCTTATGAGGTCAAGTCTGATATCATCCATTGCTATAAATCACCTTCCTTGTCAATTTTTCTTTTATATATATGTGTGTGTGTGTATTCATTCATTCATTTTTTATAGACTCTTAACCCTAACAGCATAATATATATATTATATATACTTTTTTTAGGAAGGGGATATCAGCCGAATATGTATTGACTTTTGACTGTGTTTCTCCCAGACGTAAACAAACATTCATCTTCTGTACATATGTCATTTGTGTGTGTGACAGGGATGACTATTTTTGCTAGGGCTTTTTTGGTGGAAGTACTCCACTTGGTTTTGATTTTTTTTTAATGTGTTATTTTGTGAATGAATTATTTATGAAAGTTCTGTGAGAGTTGTGTTGTTCATAACTTATGCTAAAAATGTAATCTGGTAGTACCTTAGTTATTGTGCAGATTTTAGTTGCTTTTTTGACTGAGGGGATTTTTTTCGCCCTTGGGAGTTAACATTGGCTTAAGTCTTTCCCCCTGCAAGTGCTTTGAACAAGACTAGATAGACTAATAATATTATTCTGTGGTGTGTCAGAATTTTATCAGAGAGATTGAAATTGAATCAGTACACATGGACAATGAAAGAACTTGATGTCAAAACTGATTGCTTAAAGACTCGGTGCAAGAACACATTAACTGGATTTAAATAAAAACAAAAAGGCACATTGTATGATCAGTCTTTCATGACTGTCTTGTGTTGCGGTTGCTCATGGTATTTGTGTGCTTGATTGTCATGTGTTTCATTGGGAATTTTTACTGTGGTTTTTTTTGGTTTATTTTCTACCTGAGCTGATAATTATTTTTGTTTATAGTTGGTGGAAAACTGTTGCAGTATTCATGAAAAGAAAGAAAATGTGAACGCCTAAATCTTGTTTTGTTTTGTTGCCAGCACAAGGTAGCAATTCTTGCACTTTGTTATTTCAATAGATCACTTATTTTTTCTTTCTTTCTTTTATTTTATTTTAAGGATAATGGAATAAGCACTCATGTGCTTTTTTATATCCAGTCCCCCATGTGTATACAGTTTTGTAAAATGTTTCATCCGTTCCTACTGGCACACAACGGCCTACTTTTCTGAAAAGCAGAACATTTTAATGTGCACGCAAGATGTTCTGCGTGCGTTTGCACACAGGACCTCGGTTTATAGCCTCATCCAAAGGACTTTTAGGGGGAGTGGAGTCTGCACTGATGTTAACTCCAGAGGAAAAAATCCTCTTGAATGAGATTCAAACCCAGGTCAGCAGATCTTAAGTGCAATGCGCATCACTCTAACCACCAGGCTATCCCGTCCCCCTCTGCAATATTAGTCAGCATCAGTGTTTTCACACAAGCCATCTTGCACTCTTTAGGTTGTCGGTTTTTTTTCTCCATGAAAACGTGGATTCAATTCGCCAGATGCTCATTGAAGACAGTGAGGGAATGGGCTTTAAGTTGTGCTGTGCAAAATTCTTTGGAATTCATTGCTGTTCAGCCTGTGCAACACCCCAACAACACTGTCAGCAATTTTAAAAAAATTATTATTATTATTATTACTGTTTGCGTTCTTTGGCTAGAGCTCTGAGATTCACCAATGGTGAGATTTTGCGTATGGTATCATGTGCAGACATTTAAAGTAGCTGCATGTTGACTTTGGTGGCAGTATTTGATTGATGTTATGTTTGCAGCTGACTTCTCATACTTTTTTTAAAAAGTAATTTTGGTTTAGAGACATTTACTTTAATTAATCTTTTTTTTTTAATTCTCATTTCATTTTGATCCATTCTTTTCTTGTGGAAAAAATATACACAGCCATCTTATGGTCAAAGGTGTGTGTGTGTTGTGTGTGTGTGTGTGTGTGTGTGTGTGTGTGTGTGTGTGTGTGTGTGTGTGTGTGTGTGTGTGTGGTTTTATGCAGTGTATCACATATTAGACTTTGTCTCATGTAGTAAATACTTTGTCTTTATGAGCAAAAAGTTATGACCCCCAGTAGAGACCAGTCTTGGTTGTTTTCTTTGCTTTGAGTTCGTGGGGTCGGAGGGTCCTGAAAAAAGTATGTATGTGTGTGTGTGTATATATATATATATATATATATATATATATATATATATATATATATATATATATATAGGCATTTTGTAATCTATGATGTTATGATATACTCTGTTGAAACTTGAAAATGAAGCCTATTGCTAAAAGAACAAGACAAAAAGCAAAGAAACTCTTGTCTCTGCTCATCATACATTGCGGTTGTAGTTTAAAATGAAAATTGGCTGAAAGCACTTTGAGATGGCGTATGTCAAGAAAATAAATATTGTAGACTTTGCATGAGACTGTCTCTTTTGATACTTTTACGAATATACACGTGTGTGTGTGTGTGTGTGCACGTGTGCATGTGTGTGTATGTGGTGTGTGTGTGTGTGCATATGCGTGAACATGCATGTGTGTTTGTGTGCATGCATGCGCATGCGTCTTTATGTGTGTGCGTGCGTGCGTGTGTGTGTGTGTGTTCCAGATGGTATAATTAATCAGCAATATTTGGCTTTTTTTCATCGAGGTATCCATTTAAAAATGAATAATTCAATTCAAGGAGAAAGCGAAAACCTGTGTCCATTTTCTGGGAGAGGGGCCCTGTTAGTGTCATTCATGCCATCATCTATAGACCGACATAATCTTCTAAAACAAAAGATTGTCGGTGTGTACATAAGGTGTGTGTATACACACAAGGTGTCTCACGGTGAGACAGGTGAGACACACGGTGTTATGATCACTACCCAGGCTGGGTCTCGCTCTGTATAAATTTCCAACTTCAGTACTGCCATCAGCAGGAAACACATGCTTACTAAGTTGTATAGCTGTATAAATGGGATCAAGAAAAAATGACCAAAAGGACCTAGCAGTAGAGAGCCTCTGGCTGGTGGCCTCACTGCAGCCCAACATTGGTAGCTTCACTTGAAACATAGCTGGCGCTTGAGGATGTGTCAGAACAAGTATAGGTGTGATTGAAATAGATGGCAAAGAGACGATCAGTACATCGTGAAACAAGCACTAAAAACAGTCAGTTCGGTATCGCTCCTCGCAAAGAAAACTAAAGCAATCCACCACCACCACCACTACTACCACCCCTCCCCAGATCCCCAATGCTGAAGTTGTGACATCAAGGACATTCCGTGGAACTACTAAACCCTCTTCACTCCCACCCGTCCCTTGTCAGGGCTGAATATAAATCCATGGGGGAAAAACCAAACCAAACAACAACACCCACATAAACAAACCCTCCACACTCTCGCTCATGGCAAAAAGTAAAGCCGTAGAAAGACATATCATTCTTCAATATAATGTTAAAAATCAAAGCCATGAAAAAGCCCTCATACCCTCTCCCATGTAAAATAAAGCCTTGTAAGGTGCTATTTTACTTCTTTCGTGTCTAATGCTGGAACTAAAATCACCTGAATGGTACACAACCCTCTACCCAGCCCTTCTGCTCCCCGTTCTCTGCCGTTGTTGACTGAAGTGTTTGAATCAAGGTCATGAAGAAAGGGTTACCCCCGGCCCCCCCTCTTTCACTAAAGTTTGAAATTGGTTGTTCAGAACACTTTCATTCATGCTGAAACTGGCTGTTCTGAACACTGTGCCACCCTTCAAGCCCCCTCTCCTAGACCTGGAACCAAAACTATCCAAAATATTGCAACATGGATTTGATCCCCACCCTGCACACACACACACACACACACACGCAGACACATACACACACACACACGCACGCACGCATACACCCCTTCCGGTTTGGAAACCAAAGCTATCCAACACCAACACCTCCTCACTCCCACCCCATCCTCCAAAATGTGAAAATTTAACAGCGCCCCCGCCCCCCCCCCCCCCCAAAAAAAAAAAAAAAAAAAACAATACTGCCTCACCCCACCACCACCAATTCAGTCCCTAACCCTCCTGAAACCACAGACTATATTACATAGCTCTCCAAACCAGGCCCTTTCCCTTTTCAAATAATGAATTAAAAGCTATTGCGATTCTCTTTTAGCTGGTCTGCCAGCAACATCTATCCAATCCCTTCAACGCATACAAAACTCTGCAGCTCGACTAGTCCTCAGAAAGAAAACATCTGAACACATTACTCCTCTCTTGCGATCTCTCCACTGGTTGTCTGTGCCAAAGAGAGTAAACTATAAGATCAGTAGCCTCTGTTACAAATGTCTCCACCAAACAGCACCCTTCTACCTCCGTGAATGTCTTCACCTGTACACTCCTTCTCGTTCCCTCCGATACCTTGCTGCAGATACCTTGTGCTTACGAATACCTACGTTCAACCAATCCACTGATGGTCGTCGCTCTTTCTCTATTTCTGGTCCATCCATCTGGAACGACCTTCCTCTCTCTTCAACAAAAGCCTACTTATGATACATTTAAATCCATCCTCAAGACATAATTATTTATTTCAAACCTAACTTTTCCCCTCCTCTTTCATCTCAAAACTGCCCCTGCCTTCAAAATCCCATTACCATTCCAAAGCCTACAATGTGTGTGTGTGTGTGAGTGTGCGTGCGTGCGTGCGTGCGCGCGCGCGCGCGCGCGTGTGTGTGTGTGTGTGTGTAGGTGCTACATTTGAATTTTGTATAAGCTTTTAATAGTTATTGGCTGCATGACTCTAAGAATATGTTGAGTGCAAGCGCTCCGATTTGTCTTTGCAAGATATAGCGCTATACAAATTCTATTTATTATTATTATTATTATTATTATTATTATTACTCTGAATAAACTAACACCACCCCCTCCCTCCCCCCCCCCTTCCCCCCCCCCCCCCCCCCCCCCCCCCCCCCCCCCACCACACACACACACACACTCCTCACTCCCAAGTACTACATCAAAAACCGTTTAGTGTACTAGGCCTATTTGATCATCACAAATGCTGCTGTTCAAAAGCTATTCACGTCGACGTCGGATGCGCTGGGCCTGACTTGTCAAGCGCTTAACGGCTGCGGAACGCATTAATTAATGTGTTTAACGTAATTATTATAAACCATGACGAACAGCAATAGTTGCTGTCTGAGCGTTTGACAAAAAAGAACAGCTATTTCGGACACTCACCCGCTATTCCTTTATAAATGTTTGTGTGCTAACAATACATTGTCAAAAAAAAAAAAACACCACTGTAACAGATTGGGTTGCTGATAACGTCTTCAATCTTCAGTCCGCTTCCTTGTTTAGCCACTGAATAGAACGACAGAATAATATATATAATCTTGGTGTTGTGACCTGCTCGATTTAGTACCACAGCCTGAGCTTAAACCATTGATAGGGTGATAACGTTGATAGTTGTGATGGTCTCTGCTCAGCAGGGCTGCAAACAATAGTACATGGTGGAATTTGACCCACTCATTTCTATGCTCTGATTCTGTTAGACCCATTGTTAAAAGCCAAAATGTTGGACAAAAGTGGTATTTTTAACCACTGGCACAATTGATGTGATCATTACCAAGGTTGGGTCCAATTGCGTTAAACTTTGTTAGTAAGGGTTTTTGTCGTCTTCTTCTTCCTCTTTGTCTTCTTCGAACGCTCAGACAGCAACTATTGTTGTCTTATACTGAGCGAAAATGCGTTGCGCTGCCGTTAAGCGCCTGACAAGTCAGGCCCAGCTCTTCCGACTTCAGGGTGGGTAAAGGGGTCATCAGAAAATTCTGATCTGTGAGACTCGAACAGGGTGTGGACAATTTTGTGTTCTTGGTCTGTTGAGATCAACGACGTTGGGATGAAGAGCGTGGGTTATTTTTGTTTTTGTTTGTTTGGTTGGTTGTGTTTTGTTTGTTTGTTTTTAAGGTGTTGGTTTTTTTCCGAAGTTTCAAACCTAGCTGGGCTTGTGACCTCCATTAAAGCAGAAATAGGGGTGCATGAAAGTAACATGCATGATTGTTTTTGTCTGTAGTTATTTGTGACCCGTTTTTAAGGACAGAGTCTTAACTGGCAGGCAGTGAAAAAGGAGAGAGGCCCCCCAAAAAGAGAAGGAAGTGTCTTTTATGTCAATTATAGACTATCACACTTCTCTCTTTCAAAGTACACTTCCCAGTATATTTTTTGGTTGTTGCTCCCTCATCCTCAGTGACGTGACGTTCCTGTCCTGCTGTTCCCACACCGCTCATTTCAATATCTCCGCCCCAGCCGTGCCCAGATTCATTATGTCGCATCCTCGGGGCCGGAGGTCTACAGGGAGCCCATCAATGTCAGGCCGCCGTAGGGCCACCAGCCAGATTAGCCCTGCACTGCTGCTGGGTCACTTTGGTGGTGTTCAATGGTGCCTGTTCTGAGCTAACATACGCGGGTCACCACCTACTAAGCCCCCTGCTGACGAAGGTATAGCTCAGTCGCGGAGCCAGACTGAGTGAGTCACCCCACCGAAGTGGCGACACCACAACGTCCCTCCAACGACCTTCCCACCCATGAAGCTCCAACCCCCAAATGCTTTGACACAAAGTCACAACAGGCACTTTAGTGTATGGGGAAACCAAACCTGACTTCACCATGAGACCAGCTCAACCCGGGGCCACCGAATCAGAGACCATTTTTTTCTATTACATGATGATCAGTGACGACGATGATGATGTAATGATGTTGCTATGGATTTGCTTGTGCTTTGAGACTACTTGACATGGTTGTACTCTACGCTTTCTATCTTAATATATCCTGGCGTCAACCAGGCCCAAGAGATACCGACACCTGCAGAGTTGGCCAGGTACTTTGAGCAACACTCTCAAAATCGCATCTGTAAAGTATGGATGAAGCCCGACTGTTGTACCAGTCTTCCCAATAGTCTTGCTGGGTAGGTGCTGGCCGGAGTCCGTAAAAATCTTATGGGATTCGGAACAATGACTTTCCAGTCCGTAACCCAAAACACTAATCACTGCGCCAAGGCGGCTGGTTACACTTCCGAATTTTCTATACTACGTGTATTACACTGAGGCCGTTAATTTTTTTTATTCTTTTATTTCGAGGATAATGGAATAAGCAGCCATGTGCTTTTTTTAAAAATCCAGTCCCCATGTGTATGCAGTTTTGTCAACTTTGTCATCCGTTCCCACCGGCACACAATGGCCTACTCTTCCGAAAAGCGGAACGAGTTTTAACGTGTGCGCAAGATGTTCTGCGTGCGTTCGCACATGGGACTTCGGTTTATAGTCTCATCCGAAGGACTTTTGGGGAGAGTGGAATCGGCACTGATGTTAACTCCAGAGGAAAAATAATGCTCTTGAACGAGAATCGAACCCGCGTCAGCAGATCACGAATACATCACTGTGACCACCAGGCTATACCCCACCCCCCACCACCCCCGCCAACTTTAATTAAAGTGGGTTGATAGGTTTCTGCTTCAAATCTCTAGATTTTGATAAAATCTTCCACTGTGGAGATGCCAGTGTCCTGTCAGTATAAATAGCATCCCTATCCTCTGAAAATTCTGTGCTGGGAATTGTCTATTACTCCATCCGTCTCTTTCTTTCTGTCTTGTTCCTTTTCTTCCTGCCACCCTCTTCTAGTCTTTTTTCTCATTCTTGGTCCATTCTTCTTCCTTTTTCCCCGGAATTTATTTATTTTTAAATTATTATTATCATTAAGATAACAATTTTCTCCCACGCCGATGTCAGATGCACTAGGCAAGACTTGTCGGGCGCTTAACGGCAGCTGTCTCAGCGTTCCACCAAGAAGACAGAAGATCAAATCTTTAGTCCCCATTCACCTCTGTTTACCATCAAAGCTATCGAATATCGTTATTGTGTTGCACTGAATAGTATGCCACAGGCTAATGATTACAGCCGATGTCAGTGTATGAAAGCTAGGTTGTCTTCCTTGGGGAGAGTGCATTGCCACAGTGGTGTCCCTTTTCTTTCTTCTCTCTTTCTGTCTTTCATATTCCCGTCTGCATGTGCTTTTATTTCCTCATAAAATTAGAGTGGCGTTTTCTCCACGGAATGTTGGCAAGCACAACTCTCTTGTTGCTGTGGGGGTTTTGCTTTATTTTGTTGGTTTTTTCCCCCCAGGGGGAGGGGGTGCAATTTTTTTGGGTTTCGTTTGAACACAGCTGAATGTATGTCCTACTTACTTGGGTGTATCATTTCATCTGACAGACTATCACCAGACCACTACCCATGGAAAGGAGGGTGGGAAAAGTTTGGCATAAGATTGTATAGAATGTATGACTATTTCTGAATCAGAGTGTTCTTGCTACCTTGCTTTCTATTTTATTTTATTACAAGGTCATGTAACCTAGAAGAAAAAAAAAATTGCTGAATTTATGCAGCCAGCTTATTTTAACCCCCCCCCCCCCCCCCACCACCACCACCACCATCTTGAACTCCAAGGTCCATAAATGGTGTGATTTTGCACATGCACTAGTTTTTCCCCCTCCATTGAGGTAGCCACATTCCATGGGACCCCAATATGTCAAAGGACAGGCCCCTATATGTCACAGGACAGGCCCCTACATGTCACAGGACAGGCCCCTACATGTCACAGGACAGGCCCCTACATGTCACAGGACAGGCCCCTATATGTCACAGGACAGGCCCCCATATGTCACAGGACAGGCCCCTATATGTCACAGGACAGGCTCCTATATGTCACATGGCAGGCCCCTACATGTCACAGGACAGGCTCCTATATGTCACAGGCCTATATGTTACAGGACAGGCTCCTATATGTCACAGGCCTATATGTCACAGGACAGGCCCCTACATGTCACAGGACAGGCCCCTATATGTCACAGGACAGGCCCCTATATGTCACAGGACATTCTCCTATATGTCACAGGACAGGCCCCTATATATCACAGAACAGGCCCCTATATGTCACAGGACAGGCCCCTATGTGTCACAGGACAGGCCCCTATATGTCACAGGAGAGGCCCCTATATTTCACAGGACAGGCCCCTACATGTCATAGGACAGGACAGGCCCCTATATGTCACAGGACAGGACAGGCCCCTATATGTCACAGGTCAGGCCCCTATGTCACAGAACAGGCCCCTATATGTCACAGGACAGGCCCCTATATGTCACAGGACAGGAAAGGCCCCTATATGTCACAGGACAGGCCCCTATATGTCACAGGACAGGCCCCTATGTGTCACAGGACAGGCCCCTATAATGTCACAGGACAGGACATGCCCCTATATGTCACAGGACAGGCCCCTATATGTCAAAGGACAGGCCCCTAAATGTCACAGGACAGGCCCCTATGTCACAGGCCAGGCCCCTATATGTCACAACAGGCCAGGCCCCTATATGTCACAGGCCAGGCCCCTATATGTCACAGGTCAGGCCCCTATATGTCACAGGCCAGGCCCCTATATGTCACAGGCCAGGCCCCTATATGTCACAGGCCAGGCCCCTATATGTCACAGGCCAGGCCCCTATATGTCACAGGCCAGGCCCCTATATGTCACAGGCCAGGCCCCTATGTCACAGGACAGGCCCCTATATGTCACAGGACAGGCCCCCATGTCACAGGACAGGCCCCTATATGTCACATGACAGGCCCCTACATGTCACAGGACAGGCCCCTATATGTCACAGGACAGGCCCCTATGTCACAGGGCAGGCCCCTATGTCACATGACAGGCCCCTATGTCACATGACAGGCCCCTATATGTCACAGGACAGGCCCCTATATGTCACAGGACAGGCCCCTTTGTCACAGAACAGGCCCCTTTACATCACAAGGGCAGGCTCCTAGTGTATGTCACATGGCAGGTCCCCATATGTCACGTGGCAGGTTCCTAGTGTATGTCACAGGGCAGGCCCCTAGTGTATGTCACAGGGCAGGTCCCCATATGTCACGTGGCAGGTTCCTAGTGTATGTCACAGGGCAGGCCCCTAGTGTATGTCACAGGGCAGGTCCCTAGTGTATGTCACAGGGCAGGTCCCTGGTGTATGTCACAGGACAGGTCCCTGGTGTATGTCACAGGACAGGTCCCTGGTGTATGTCACGGGGCAGGTCCCTGGTGTATGTCACAGGGCAGGTCCCTGGTGTATGTCACAGGGCAGGTCCCTGGTGTATGTCACAGGGCAGGCCCCTGGTGTATGTCACAGGGCAGGTCCCTGGTGTATGTCACAGGGCAGGTCCCTGGTGTATGTCACAGGGCAGGCCCCTAGTGTATGTCACAGGGCAGGCCCCTAGTGTATGTCATAGGACAGGGGCAACAGGGCAGGTCCCTAGTGTATGTCACAGGGCAGGTCCCTAGTGTATGTCACAGGGCAGGCCCCTAGTGTATGTCACAGGGCAGGTCCCTAGTGTATGTCACAGGGCAGGCCCCCATCTGCCGCATGGCAGGCCCCTAGTGTATGTCACATGGCAAGCCCCCATATGTCACAGGGCAGGCCCCGATCTGTCAACTCAAGGGCAGGCCCCTATCTGTCACAGGACAGGACTATCATCCGTCACAAGATGGATCTAGTTGGCAAGGCCAGCAAAGACTGGAACAAATGTCTTTATCACTGTGTGTGTCGGCAAACACTGAAGTCAGTGATGCCGACAGGTGAGAAGATGGATCTGAATTTTATCTGTCAGTCAAACAATAGGGCTGTTCTCATCTGTCACAGGATAGAGCTCTTACTTGCTGTCATAGAATTAGGCTGTTATCAACTGACACAGAAAGGGACTGTTATCAGTTATCACAGACTAGGGCTGTTACTATCTGTCACAGAACAGGACTGTTATCGCCTACAACAAGCTATGACCACGGTGTCCTTCTGTACTGAAAAGTTGGGGGTTACATTCATCAGGGGGTAGATCTGGGTTAATTAAACCAGCCCTGGGATGGGTGGCTCACCACTTGGCAGCAGTTACAGACAAGCAAAATATCATATGAGTGCACAGAAACTGGTTGACAGATCTTAATGAGTGGAAAGAGGTCATTTCTTGTTTCATCTCGTATCTGTTCCTGCCTTTAAAAGCCAAAATTCCATCACCCTGCTGAAATGTACAACCTGTGTGTGTGCATGTGTGTGTACATTTGAATTTGTTAGAATATTAATCATTGATGGTTGCTTGTGTGGGAGCGGATTGAATGGAAGCGCTCTGATTTGTAATTGCAAGATATAGCGCTCTATAAATTCCATATATTATTATCATTTCCTTTGAATGATCTATAGATTTTTTACATTCAGCATCTCTGCATGTAAGTGTAGGTCTATAGTCAGTGCTCAATCTGTCATAGGAGTGTTGTGTTGGATGCTTGTTCACATTGGAAGGCTTTAAGAGCCAGTGGCTTCAATTCTTATGTTGCTTAGAGAATAATTGTTTACATACTGGGTGTTTTCTTTTCAATGCTTTTGATTCTCTGATCATTTTTCTTCAGGTTTTGATTCCTGGGGTCAACAGCTATACACTGATTATGTCCCATCTTTTACTTCCTTAGATAGTTTCGGTGGCTCTTCTATCGCCAAGATGTTTTCGCTGTCTGCTGTCTAGTGGATGCGCAGCCTCAAAAGTACAGATTTTTTCAGTCAATAAAATATTTGGTTTATCACAAAAAGATGATATGGTGGTCTAGTTGTGCTCTTTGCATGAACCAGCAAAGATTTTGGTAGATTGAAATGCTTGTGCGCCCATGCATTGCCTATGGCAGCACAGTGGTGTCCCTGTGTGTGTGTGTATGTGTGTGTGTGCATGTGTGTCCATCCATGAGTGCGTGTGTGTGAGTGAAACAGGTGTCAATACAATATATATTCCATGTGTGTACATCATATAAAGTGTATATATGCAAGCTGCTAGCATGAAATGTATGTATGGCAATGTATTATGTACGTTTACAAACGTTTTCTTGTTCTCACAAGGCATTACAAGGGCTGAGGGCTGGATGAAAAAAAGTCTTGTTACTTAATCTATTACCCTCGTGAAATAAAATTGCGTTTGCGTTTACAAAAAGTTTGTTAGAAAAAGTTTGTGCATTTCGGTTTTGAACTTTTTCAGCACACATTATAGTACATTGTGATCACCATTGGCACTGATTTCCTTTTGACACCATGCAGTGTTCCAGTGTCTTGTCTGCTCATTTCACAGAAAGCATGCTTTTCTTTTCTTTGGCAGCAACTGCTCATAAAAGGGCTGCTTCCTTATTCTTCTGTTAAAAGCAACGCTATGTTGCTCTGTTTCTCTTGACTTTGATGACATGCAGCTTGATATGGCTTTGTTCATAAAAACAGCTGGCCCCAGTTTTGTAAAAGTGAAATGAATACAATGCATGCGCTTTTTTTTTTTTTACAGCAAACTGGAATGCATGGACATACCATCCTGTACATATTTTTAAAAATCTTTTTTTATCATAATAATTCTTTTTATTTGAATTTGGAATGAATTGATATGTTCCTACCAAGGATCTGAAGCCATTGAAAATGTAATCCATACAGGTTGGCAGCTGTGCAGTATGCTATATAGAAGTACAATTCCGCAACTGAATGCTTGTCAGGGCACTTTAAAAAAAAACTTTTTTATTATTATTAGCTTTTATACCTCTGTAAGTCACGGCAGATTTATCTGCATGAAATTCAGGATGATCTCCCTAGGTAGAGCGCATCGCCACAAGAGCAGCACCACCCTTTTCTTTTTTCTCTTTCTTCTGTCTGCAACTGTATTTGTTTCCCTATCAGAGTGGCTTTTTTCTACAGAATTTTGCCAGGGACAACTCTCTTGATGCTGTTGGTTCTTTTAGGTAAAATGAGGTAAAGGAGTCCCATAACCTATAAGGTCGTAGGGGAGCGAGGTGTCAGAGACCTCACTTCTCTAGGGCCAGCATATTGAGGGCGGCGCCCATCTCCTCTCCCTCGCTGCTTTACCTTCCCTGACCCTAAAGAGGGCAGGTACCCATTTACAGCTGGGGGAGCTGTACTGAAGCCAAGGCGCGCAAACGGTCACCACCCATCCAACTGGTAACCACGCTCAACGCTGCTTAACTTGGCTGGGGGAAAGCGAGTGCTCCGACCACTGAGCTATCCCGTCCGAGTTCTTTTACATGCGCTAAATAATTATGTTTAACACACGGGACCTCAGTTTATCGTCTCATCTGAAAGACTAGCAACCAGACCACCACTCATGGTTTAATGGATGGGGGAAAAGTTTCAGGACCAAACAGGATCCGAACCACTGCACATTTCTGACCCAGACTTTTCGCTTTCTAGGCAGGTGCGTTACCACTAGACCACTGATCCACTCTGCACTGCTGCAGAGAGCTTATCAGAAAGAGAACTAAATCACATCCTACAGTAAAGAAGCCAAAATATGAATAACAAGACTATATCTTTAGGTTATCCTTTCTGAAACCTAGAATAGTTGGGATCCAGCAGAGGATGAAGATTATCTTCAAAGGATCTATTTTCAACCAGTCTCATATGTGAAGGGTTTACGTGAAAAGGACATTTAGAAAGTTTAAAACAGAAGTGGTACAGAGTGATATACAACATTGTCTTGTGATCAATATGAAGAAGACTGCAGTGGTGATAACACTGCATCACCACCAGACAGATGTCAGCAAAGCACAAAAGATTCTCCTTACAAACTGTGGAAAAGCATTTTGGAGATTATGCATACAGCGTTTTTCTGGGCAGTGTGCAAATGTTTGGCTATAGAAATAAACTAGAAGGTATCAAATGCACTGAAGATGATTCAGGGGCTTTTATCACTGAACACAGAAAAGGGTCTAAATTGCCTGACACCACCTGAACAATTTCATCCTGCTAAAAGAGCACAAAGCTTACATACCCTTAGTTATAAATAACTGCCAACATGGGGCTTTGTGGAGATCTCACTACAGGGATTGAAAGTCCAATGCCAAATAAAATGACTTCTAAACTGTGAAACTATCACACCTAGAACATGCAGCATACTAATGCCAGTCAAAACCCCAGTTTTAAAAAGAAAGAGATAGATAGTGACAGACAGCAAGAAAGTAAAGCACAGATTGAAGAAGAGATAATACAAGAAAGACTGCTCTCCAGTCTTAGAGTTTGTGGACTAAAGTATACAAAATATACCAATGGCAGACTTTTATTAATGCAAATAGTCTAAGACTCCACAACTGTTCACATATAATATTAAAACGTATATTTCCAAAATGCCAATACAATTTGAATTCATTCAATGAAACAAACACCTTCGTGGAAAACTGGTTACTGAACTGCTGACTTTGAGTCAACATGTAGTCAATGACACGAAAAGCAAACAGAATGGATCAATAAATAAATAAATGGCTAACATTAATTAAAAAGAACAATCCTAGCCCCAGGACTGTTCTAAACTGTCAACTAATTCCTGTAAGAATTGCCAACACAGAATATATTATTTCTCTAACAGTGTGAAATACATGCTGTAACTTATATACACAATGAAGTGATGAAAATACAAAAAGATGAACAAAAATCACATAACATTCACACTCTGAACAAAACTGAACTTCAGCTTTTGTTTAACAAGGGAACTACTTCCAAAAAGATAGAGGAGAAAAACGAACTCTTGAAGAAAACAATACTAACTTTCTGCTTGAGGGGACCGCTCCCCTAACCCCTCAAAAGTGTTTTAGTAGCCTGTCATTTTGACATTAATAACTAGAGAGAAAAAAATGGAATAGGAAACAAAAACCAAGTCAAAAACTATACATTAGACGAGGGAGACATCTTGAAGCTGAGACAAAGTCACTGGTATCAATCTGTTACGTCGGTGTGTGCTGGGATTTAGGTAAAAACCACTGGTCGTGTGGGTCGCTCACTATCGCACAATCACATGAGTAACCAAAACACAAATCCCAAGTTTAACCAAAAAAATTTTTTTTTTAAATCATGATACCACCAACCTGTTAAGCAACTAACAACGAAATGGGAAACAGGATTGTCATCAAAATACTCTCATACATGTATAGTGCGAAATTTACTCCAAACTCTGATCCAAGTGGAAGCCACAAAAAGAATTGCAAAGTTGCTACCAACAGCTAGCACCTTTTTCTTCTTCTTTCAGTTATTTCAGATGGTGATGCACTGTTGAGCTGAAATCATTCATATCCCCACAGTTACAATTTATATTTTTTTTAAAAATTAAAAGCCTTGGTTTTCATTTATTTCTCAAAGCCTACCATACTATATCTCACCCATATCCCACTTGGAAAAATTTCAACTCATTTAATTAATTTTACAGTAAAATATATCTGAACCTTTAAATACCAAAACAAATCTAAAAGAAAAAAAAATGGCTGACTTCAGTAAAAATGTCTTCTGATATCACAAAATTTAACAATCACAGTAATAGTAGTGGCCTTCATCCTACCAGTTTTATAACAGAAAAAAGTTTCAAATCATTTCACTTTCTCCATGATAAAGTAAGTCTATATACATCCTCCATCTTTGTGATTTTTTAGTTTTAGATTTAAAAAAAAAAAAGGGGGGGGGGGGGGGAGGAGGAGTCCTTTTCAATCTTCTGTCTGGTATGTGAATTTCGAACCTCACTTGTTCTGCTTAGTTTATTTCGGTTTCTGTTCATTTTTTTCCTCCCCCAAGGTGGGAAACCCCAAAACGAACAACATAAAATCCCCCCAAAACCCACAACATGAAATATAACACCAAACCGCACAACACTCTCTTCTCTTTGTTCTTTTCTTCCTAAATGGTTCAAGTTGTATCAAACTTTAATTCAGCTACCTCCATTAGACCATTTAAACAAAATTTATGACGATCTTTCATCGTCGTGTCATTTGCTGTCTTACAAAACACGGAACAGATTGTTTTATTATTTTTCCTGCAAGGGGTGTAGGGCCAATCTCCAGCCAACAACAATCTTGTTTGTGTGAGTTATATGTGATCAACATAAACAGGTCTGCCATAACCAAAAGTCTTCACCATTCACAATTTCAATCCTGTGCTATGTATTATACAACAAAAGCATGTTTCCCCAAAAATTCTTGTTTTTTTTTTCAAACAAAAGTGAAAAGGAAAAGATTTTATTTATAAAAAAAAAAGGTGGAAAATTAACAGGGATGTGTGCTGGGATGAGAAAAAGTATCTTTTCCTCCCGTTTGTGTAATACTGAAAATAAAGCGCGAAGCGAGACAATATTCTCATGCAAATTACAACCATTTACACTGAGGATCCAACTAACCAACGATGATCAGATCCAATGCAAACACAGGTATGTGAGGGTTCTCAGCTGGCGAAATGTGCACCCACTCAAAGATGTTCTATCACACACCACCATACACATCCAGGTTTACAACTGTCCACAATCACAGGCAACAACAGACACTGTATCTCCAATAACACAACTGTCTTTGTATGGATGGATAGATATATGTAGGTATGTACAAGTACCACAGAAACAATCTTGTTTGTCCATCAGATTTCTTTTTTCTTTTCTTTTTTCCAAAACGAAAGGGGAGAAAAATGATAAAAGAACCGTGCATGCAACAAACACATAGCAGGTCACGTTATTCTGAACTGAAGCTGGAAAGAGGATTGTGTGATTCCTGAAACAGTCCTGTACAGAAAAAAAAAGAATAAATATAGAAGAGGCTTAAATAACCTGTTAGATATTTAATCATAAAGACACATCAACTTTGGAGTTCCATCATTTCCAGTGATAGACTGGACAGAGACAAGAAATGCCTTCATTAACTTTTCCAGCAGCGCATTAACTTTTCACAAGCTTTCTTTTCAGGATTTTATGGCCATAAGAATTCCTAGAAAGATTCTGGAGGTCTCAGTTAAAGCCAGCATACTGCCCTTACTGTGTACAAGGAATCTTACTAACATGTTTCTGTGTCCCGGTACTCCGGCTATGCATCAAGACTCATACGGGCCCTTTCTCTGCCAGGGGGCAGGTTGAAATGCTATGTGTGGCCTATGGCAGGCAGTCTATGCACTTGGTCTCTGACAGTCTCCAAACAAGACATGAAGAGAAATTCCCTGCCCTGTCCATGACCACACAGTCATCTCAGGCAGAAACAAACATGTGCATGTGAAGCAGCAGGTGACTTTACTGCCTTCTATGCCTTGGCCCTGCCTCAAAAATCGGCAAACTCCTTGGCACACTTTTCTGTGGAAGAAATGCGCAGTGGTTCCTCTTCGTAGTCATCAAAGTTGCATGTGTCTCCGCCTCCTCTTGTCCTGGGGGTGAATGGGGCTTCCACCTGCACACAAACATTTGAATGTGAAAATTAAACAGAACAAAGCAGAAAGGAGTATCACTTTCATACAGTACTAATCTGTATAAAAAAAAAAAACCCACCCCCAAACAAAACAAAAACCAACAAAGCAAAAAGAAAAATATAACTCCAGCATCATCTGTCTGATCCTTTTAAAATAACATTATAAATGAAGATTGCATTGGAGTCGAAAAGATCTACCATGACTGAAATGGCATAGCCTTTTTTCTCTTCCAGCTCTGACAATCTGAGGAAAAAGCCCTGGTAAAACCCCACAATATCGAAGCAAATCATAAATCTATCATCTCATACCAAAGTTAAATCACCACTCGTTCAAAAGTACTTATTTATTGAATTCAGTCTTTTTTGTCTCTAAATCATGTAAATGTTGTTCTTGACAGGACAATTTAATAATACAAGCACATTGTATGAGTTTTGTGCAAATGTATGAAAGGCATACATACTTATGTACGTATATATACACACACAGGCATTGTTTTCTCACCAGTGAAAATTGTAAACTAAACTGCAGTCTGCCAAGGGCCAGTTCAGTTGTGATTATCACAATGATATACTTAGAAGACGTAGTCCTGTTATAGATTTTGAAAAATTTTTTGTTTTTCAATGTTCAGTGGTACAATTTCCACATTGTGTATCCCTTACATTGGCATTTCCTGTCACATTACCAAGGACAATAATAGCCTACAAGGAGCCATCAATGCCGAGTTTCTATCAGGCCAGTTACCAGAGGACCTGCAGTGTTGCCGATTTGCATACGCAGTGTTTAGTGGTGCCTGTTCTGATCCATAACACACACCACTTCATAAGCCTTCTGCTGACCAGCTTAAAAACCCAAGATAACAGCTTCCCAACTCCTCAAGTGAACATGCAATACAGCACAGAATCTGTTTCCGCTATTTCCACCTGTCCTCAAGCAGCTTCAATCAGAAAAAAGAGACCTCCCAAAACCAAAAGTTGATTCAAAACCCTGGCAATTTAAAAGGGCTGAATTGGGTAATCTTCAACCAAATTTTCTTCTAAATCCAATTTATACCATAATCAATGGGTCCCCCCCCCCCCCCCCCCCCCCCCACTTAGTTTTACCCTCAATAGAATTCATACCTAAACCTATGGGTTTAAAAAAAAAAAAAGGTTTTGTTCCCCCCCCCCCCCCCCCCCCCCACTTTTAGGCTTTCCCACTGTTTCTCCCCACCTTCTTCTGGTACAGGGCAATCCAGTCGGTGGTGGAGAACCACTTGTGGTTCTTGATGTCGTTGACTCCGTTCTTCAGGTTGCCAAAGCGCTTGGTCAGGTCCACCTGCAGCAGGTTGCGCAGCAAGTCCTTGAGGTCAGAGCTGAAGTGGGAGGGGAAGCGCACCTGAAAGTGCATCAACACAGTTGTTGTTGTTGTTGTTGTCTTCGATTTCACTCTCAGCGATATTAGACGAATCAACACAGTTACAGATTTGCATGTGCAACACACTTGCTTGCACTACCCATTTCTTGGAGTGCTCTCGTAACTATTTCGTTTCCCCGTGCCAAGTATACCGGTTTCACTAAACCTATCCTTGATTCCCCAAAGCTGAAAAAGCCAGTTGGGGCTAATTATTTCCCTTCCTTCCCATGGCCCCGGATGCAGCTAGTCAGCACAAACAGTACAGCCCCTGACGCAGCTAGTCAGCATAAACAGTAGAGCCCCTGGCATCCTGACTACCCCTGTACCCCAGACCCTGATCCTTTGCCATATTGTTTATCGTTGGGCTGGTCAGTGTTTGTAAATGGAAGGCCTCCGGGGCACCTGGAGAGTCGCAGAGGGAATCATTTATACACAAACTGCAGCCAAAGTCCTGATCATAAATCATTCTGCATAAAGCTTTCCTTATGTTGTTTGTGACAAACCAATTTGCTCCCAGTGTTTTGAAAGCAGTCAGGAATGCGACATACAAATGATAAGACTTATTGTGTTAGATATCATTTCCCCCCTGTAGAGGTGCAACTCCTCTGCCCAGAAAAAAAGTGACACTAAAGCTACAGAATGTCATTATCTACTGGGGAAGACATGTTACATAACATAACCATTAGAAAGAGTAAGGAATCCACAGAGGATTGTACCAACAAATACTATCTGTGCCATTTTTTTCTTCTTTTCAATGCTGTATTTTCCAAGTAAAAAACCAATAACTTTTAAGCTGCAATCTCCCCCCCCTCCCCCCCCCCCCAAAAAAAAAAAATCCAAACCTGTCATTCACAAACAAAAACCAACCAACCAAAACACAAGAGGAATACAATGCCCTATCATCCATTCTTCATCAACCATTGGTGCCACAAAGACCTCCCCCCCCCCCCCCCCCCACCCCCCCCAAACCAGTGATTTTTAAGACCACATGAGTTACGCCAGATGATAAAGCCCTTCTGTCAAGCTCAACGCTCACTTACTTTGCCAGATACGATTTTCTCATAGATCTGGATGGGCTGGTCAGCGAAGAAAGGTGGGTAGCCTGCTGCCATTTCATAGATTAGCACACCCAGAGCCCACCAGTCCACTGCCTTGTTGTAGCCCTAGACACACATGTATACAGATTTAGAAGCATTCATACCCACTGCATTGATGCGTTTTTCAAGAAAAACAAAACCCACCACCTTTTCCATTCTTACACATTATATTCTTTTTTTTTCCCAAGAAGAAAAAAACCTTTTCTGCAATGTACGTTCACTCATAAGGAGAAAAAAAAAAGCGGACACAGTCCAAGTTTAAGAACAAAAATAAGTATTTGATCCCCCTTATAATCCCCTCCACACACCACAACACCAATAAGCCAGATCTGAGTGTACAATCACATGGGTAACTGCTAGCTGGAAACAATGAAGTTTTTCAGTGCTTCAAGAAACATATATTCTGGATAGCCTAATAGTTAAACCGTCAAACTCCTGACCTAATAGTAACTCAAGGCATAACTCTGAGTCTCTGCTGTGGTGTCCCTTCAAGGGGATTTTCACCTGGAGTTAACACTGGTACCGATTCCATTCCCCCTGAAGTTCTTTACATTATAAACCAAGGTCCCATGAGCATCTTGCACGTCGATTTAAACTTCATCCACATTTCAGAGAAGACTAGGCCAGCCATGGCGGATGGGATGGATGGCATGAACATATCCAGCAAGTACCCTGCTACCTGGAGAGGGGTGGGTTCTGTCAGGTTCAGTGTGCACATGATACAGTGCCTGAACAATTCCAGAACCCAACAATTCCTCGACAAGTTAATCACAGAAGAAGTCAAGTACATGGATTCAGTTGTGCAGACTTCCTTGTATAGTGCATTGCACATGTCGATGGCAATAGCCTTTCGTCTTGTCATCTCCCTGGCCAGCAGCAGACACAGAGACTTGTCAGTCAACCACAGAGCACATTCATCCCACGATTCAACACAGACTGTGTATTATAACACTTTTTCAAATAAGCAAGTATGCCAATCTTTATCTACACATATGAGAAAAAAATAATATACAGAATTTCTATGGCGCTGAATCTTGCAAAGCAAACAAATCCAGCACCTGATTCAAATCATTTATGAGCATGCGACCGTTCACTAATAAGATTAACAGATATTAAATTACATTTACCGTATCACAAATCACATCACACAGGCACACATACAAAACATAATGTGGATCAAAAGAAATGCAGCATCATGTGACAGACACATCACACTATCCATAACACAAACCTTGTCACAAACATAGGAAGTCTACACATTGGTGACTACAGTACCTTGCTGAGGATGATCTCTGGAGCCAGGTACTCAGGTGTGCCACACAGAGTCCATGTGCGTCCCTTGACACGTTTGGCAAAGCCAAAATCTGTCACCTGCCAGGACAATCATTCCGTCAGTTTTTTTCTACCACAATTCGGTATTATTGTCATCACATAATCTCCACCCTTTCCTCTCACACTTCATGCTTCCAGCTGACATAAACATATCAATCCTTAGGCTTTTCTAAAAGCAGTTTTTCCCCTGAATGTGACATATTCCTGAAACAGCTAACATGAATTAAAAAAACAAAAACAAAAAAAACCAATAACCTTCACTTGTCAACATGCTCATTCAAAGAAATTTTATTCTACAACAAAGAAATCACTGATCATTAAATATTTGCTTCAGTATTAAGGAAACAATCAATTCAGCATTCTAAACATGCCAACATTGTTATAACTTAAATCCACTTCAGTCACCAACCTTAGTATCTAATAATAGTATTATGAATCTACAAGACTAGAGACAGCATACTTTCATTAGGCCATGAAATAATGAACTTGCACAAAATGAATGCATGTAATCAACATTATTCATTCACTGTCACGTTAATACTAGCTGGCAACTAAAAAACCCACATCCTTCCACACTCATACACAACTCGCCAACACATGAATATTAATTGGTAATTATACAAAATATTATCTTAACTAATACTACAAAGTAAACAGGCACTTTTAACACTTAAGACATCCACAGCTTTCATGCCATTAACCATCTGCAGCAATGCAGCACCAACCATTCCAGATCTACAGCAATGTTAGTTGACTCAGCCAATATTTCTGCCACCAATGAAGCCCTTGAAGAGATGCTCAGCGAGTCCAGTGAACACAACTGTGGATTTGGTTTATCAGAAAGCAGTTCCCTAATGAAAAAAAAATGTACCCAAGTCTTTGCTTGAATGATCAAAATTCAAATGAAATGAATTTTACTGCACAAACTGTTGTCCTGCAGCCATCTTCATTTTTTATTTCATGCCCTTTCTAGTGCTCAATCAAAACCAGCTTGGAGCACTGTTGATTTACTTGCGTTTTCTGTAAAGGCATGCCTGCTTACATTTAAATATCTCTGAAGTCTGGCAGCCTGAATGTGGTGGGCTTTTTTCCCCCCAAGGCTTTGTATTGGCTTTTTCTTCCGATTGTGTTCACTGCACTCTGCTGAAAACTGCTCATTCCATTTGACATGACAAATGTCACTCCTTCCAAAATTGCACTGTTTCTAAAGGAACAGGCTCCACTTCTGTCAACCTGCTCTATTTGCATTTAAGTCCCCAGCTAAAGCGTTTTCTTTCTCAAACCTTTTCGCATGCTGTTAAAAAAGCACATGAGACCAACCACGAATTTCACTGTCACTGAACCAACTGAATCAAATACTGTATGATTCATCCAAGATGCGATATCGACAACTGATCAATGGGATAAACTGAAACAAACATTGAAAAAGGGGAGAACCAACTAAAATTCCAATTTCCAACTGCAGCTCAATATTCAATTACAAGCTAATTCCCAAAGCACCTACCAATCACCACTACAATATGAACTTCCTGTACAGGCCTCTCACTTTCCTTCTGAAAAGATACCTAATACCACTAAAATCTACGGTGCAAATGTATGCCTGCTTTCCAGTCGTACAATCTCAGAGAAGCATGTATACATACAATTCATATTCCAGCTACAGGGTGCGCGGCAAATGAAATGAGCTAAATAAATACCCGATCTTAAACTTCTCTTACAATCACATTTGAAGAATTTCACTAAGATAACAACAGCTCATTCTCTAAATTGCTCTTCAATGATGAGTCAGTCATATGCATTTAAGATCCCTCAATGGGTTGATCTGGTATCCAAAAGAACAGGATTAATACTTGCACACTTACACACATACACATGGGTATACACCTATGCCCTTTGCAATTCATAGTTCTACATATTTCTAATTCAAAACATGGAACCTTGATCTATGAGCACATTCTGCTGCCTCTTCTGAACATTTTTACTTGTACTTGTATGAGGAAAAAAATTGGGTGTTAGTTTAAAGAAGAAAAACAAATCTGAAAAGAACAAAAATAGCAATTGCTCTGAAAGTCTCTGGATAACACCAGAGGATCAAAGTCCCCAAAATGTAGCTTTTTCAGACAATGTATCATATTATACACAAGGTTAGGTGGGTAAATGATATTTACAAAAAAGACATATTTACAGACAAAGAGACACATTTGATGATTTTCCTGAATATTACTAAAGAACTTGTATACAGGATCACCTATTACAACCCTTTCAATAAAATCTCCAGAATACTCCTACAGGCCTATATCTCATACATGTGCATTTTCTGCTTATTAGTCAAACCTTTTTTGGTTTCTACATGTGATTCTGACTTAAAAAATGATCTATCATGGATTTTCACTCAGTCTGGTTTTCACAAAAACACAGGTCTATTTGTGGTTATGGTTTGTGACCTTCAGTCAGGCATGCCATCATTTACTTCTCTATCCCTGAAGTCGGAATGCGGCTACCTTAACGGTGGGTGGAAAAATGGTCGCATACGCAAACTGTCACCATTGGTGAACCTTAGAGGTTTAGCCGAGGAATGAAAAATTTACTTCTCTCATTGTGTGTATCTATAAATTAAATGGATCAAGTATCCCTAGAGAGGGATGGGCTCCTTCAGGTTCAACTTATTCTAGACACACTGCCTGACCCAACAACTCTGTGAGTTGTCAAGAAGTCAAACCAGAATGCAGCATGAGCAGGTGTTTTGCATTTTTTTCTGTGGTATGTATGTACTTCACAGCTTTGTTCAACTCGGGAGAGACAATTCTTATTTTCTTTTGTGAAAGTCTTGTTACATTTTCAAACAAGCGGTGACGACGTTCACCATCTTGGAACAAGAGTCATCTAAAGGGGTAAACTAAAGGAGCTTACATACAGACAGCATTAAGTGTTCCAATTTTATGTGATCCATATGGCGTAACAAAAATCTGCACCTGGATCAGTAATTGGCCAGATCTATAGGTTATAGTGCTGTCATTATGCAGGTTACTGTCTGGATGCCACAACAAATAAATTTAAGAACCTGTTTAAAAAAATCCTCTAGCATCCTAAAGAAACAGAAAATCAAAACAATGTCCACTATTTCTGATTACATTTCCATTCTTCGTTGGGTTTTTTATTTCGAGGATAATGTGTGTGTGCGATTGTTGTTTTTTCCCCAATAGGTTAATGAAATGATGCAAGATATATAAACCACCAAAATATAAGCGATTTCAACGACACAATGAAGTTGTCTTAAATTTGTAATAAAATTAACTTTACATGACTTACATAAAGAACAAACATTAAAAAAATCATCACCCAGATTTGTTCCCCTCATTCTGTTGTTCACACACAAACACACACAAAAACAAACACTAAAACACACAAATGCACGCATAGCACACACCTTTTCTAAACAGCAGCATGGTTGATATCAATACCGAGCATTACTGTATCATTGACAACTGAATAAGCTAATACGCATATGAGCAATAGAGACAGAATGATAGAACTTTGATAGCAGCGGTACTTGTACCTATCAGAATTGAATTTATCATTTAACATATCTCATGACCTGGTGCTTCACCACTTCCACCTTGCCTCTATAATCGCTGAAACAAATAAGTTACTTTCTTTGAATATCTTCCCACGTCAGTTGGATGGAGAGATGTCTCTGAAGTGGGGTTTTAATTGGGTTTTTGCTTTGTTTTTTGGGGGTGGTGGTGGTGGTCTGAGCAATGCAATTCAAACTGAGCTTAGATGAGCACTGTACACCATCTTCAAGCCTTTTATATGGCTGAAAATCAATCTGAATGTAAACCAGTCATTCTCTTTATAACCCTCAACTGCACTTTACAAATGACAGACAAAACCACACACACAAAATTGGTGAATTTAGTTGGCATGACAATTTGAAATCTTTCCTTTGGCACCCTGTACTTGCTATGCATCAGTGCCTTAAACCCATGATTATGCAGACTGATAACCAAAAGCGAACAATACTATTTGCTAACCCAAACCATCAGCTGTGAGTTCATTCACCGCTGAAGCTACAATAATCTGCCTGAAATAGCATTTATGTCTATACTTTCACAAAGGGAAGTCTTCGGTTTGACATATTACCCTTGGTGTAGACTGTCTCTGTCTGTTGCTATCATACAGAATAAAAAGAATTATTAAACTAATGTGTTACACTTATCAAGGAAGGTAAAGCATGACGAATGTAGCAAAAAAAGGAGAAAAAAAAGACATAAAAGAAAAAGAACCACATCAAAATGAAGCTGGACTGAATCCATCAAGATACAAGAGTGTCACGAAAAATGAAAAAAAGGAGGGGGTGGGAATAGAAAATAAGTTCTGGAAGAGACAAAAAAGCAGCAGCAACAAATTGGGAGGAAAAACACACTTTAACTCAACAGGGAAAGCAAGATTTAAAGACCAAAAATCTAGAAAACCACATCTCAACATCAGAGTCACCAGTAAAAGAATAGTAAAAGAAATACAAAAGATCAACACCGACAAAACAACATAGATACTGGGAAAATGGGGAAAAAAAGGAAGACCAAAATAATAATAATAAAAAGAGGAATGGCCACCATGGAATGAATTTTTCCTCTGAGATCATTAGCTCACACTTCCTGGCTACTTATGTACTTTCTAGCATCTGGCATACTATATTCACATGTAGCCACTACATAATCCAGCATTTCACTTCAATCAGCACACAACTAGGCACTTATCCTACTATTTCACTTCTCTGCTAGCAGCACACTTCAGGATGAAGTACACACCACTTTCAAAATTTCCATTTAATCTATTAAAATTTATCAATCAGTGTAAGGGAACTATTCTTGCAATGAACTCCTATTTGACGTCTAAATGCAATTACCTTTTCTTTTCAAAAGACTAATAATAGAGACAAAATTACCTTTTTTTCCCCACCATTACCAAGTATGACAGGAAAAAATATCTACAAACTTCCATGGATTAAAGACAACCAGATCAATTTCTTTCAAACAGTTAACATTAAATGATGTTGACACATTCAAAATATTCCAAAAGGTGAAGGGAAAATGAATAAGGAAGGGAGCTAGGAAGAAGAGACATGTTAAAATCAGAAAACTACAGGTAGGGGAGGCTAGTGTACTATGAGTTGTTAGCTTAGCCACCTTTCTTGTCACCTTCCGTGTTAAGACAGGAGAGATATATATATGTACAGACAGAATATTATACACATGGTGAGACAGTCTCGTTTAGGTAGAGTATACGAAGAGAGCTCTTCATCATATACATGACACCAGATATAATAGAGAACAAGCAGGGGAATGGTTATAGAAGTGGGTTGCCACAGCTGTTCACTGCTCCTACCAGTTGTTCCATGATTTGGGTTTTCACCCCTTTCTGCTCCTCCCATTACTATGGGCTTCAACTTTTTAGCTAGACAGCTGCTTTCACCTCTTTAGAAAGATTCTCAAAAATTTTTAATTTTGGGTTTTGTTTTTGTTTTATTCCTGCTTTGGTCCAACTGACCTTTCATATAATAACAGAAACAAAATTACGAGAGGGAGAATACTAAATCAGCATTTGACTTTTTAAAAATTTGTTTTTTAACCTTTTCCCTACAGCTAACCTACTATAGGGTAACCAACTCTACTAACCCTTCCCTCCGTATCATGGTAGCATACAAATGTGCACAGTGCACGTGTACTGGGAATGGGGGGGTTCTCTCCCTTAACATAGGGATCACAAGTAATATTTTTTCCCTGCTGGAAAAAAGCCATTTTGATGATCGTTAAGGGATAAAAAAAAAAAAGCTTTTGATTATCCTTACAAATGAGTAGTGCAAGAAAATAAGTCCTACGTGCTAGTCACAAACCTATTCACAAACCTTTTCATCAAAATTTGTTATACTGACTGTATGAACCAAATCAGACTCACTTATCTGCATCCCTCTGATCAAGCTAAAACTGTTTAATTTGAAGGGGGCGGGGGAAAGGAGGGAGTTGGGGGTAGGGGAGGTCAGTAGAGAGGAGTTGGGAGATAGGAGTACAAATATGGCTTTATTAGCACTCCCAACAATGGCATGGAAAGCAGATTACTATCTATTCCATGTCCAAGTAAAGAAGGAATTTAAGGTTCTGGAAGATCTCTAATTTCCTTCAATTTTAAAAAAGTCATCTTTTCAATGTGGCACCTTCTTTCAGCTAACTCCACAACCCTTGGTCAAATGCAGAGCAACCTCACCCACTAGATTTCTTGATACAGCAAAACAAAGGTAACTTTGGAGAGGAATTAAAGTCACTTTCATGATATTTCTGGGCCGATAAAATCAGCTGACAGCTCCATTCACTGCTGGCTCATTACGACCATGACAGCCACTGGCCCAGCTTTAACACTGCTTTCACACTACCTCACAACCTATGCTCAGTAGATCTCCATTTACATCAGCTTGAAATAAGAAAGCATGCAGGTGACCCCAACTATCAAAATATTAACTTATGACAGCAGTTCTGATGTCATCACGACATTTGATAAAACGCTGACAGGGTATCCAAAAAGAAGAAGAAAAAAAAAGAAAAAAGAAGGGATTAGAAGAACTGTCATCCTAAAAATTGTATTTTCCTTTAAAAAAAAACTTTGACCTGATAGCCCTTATCTGAAAGCAACATTGTTTTGTCTTGTTCCATTTTTCCCCCCACCGATTTAATATATTCTATTTGTATCAACTATGACTTGTTACTTTAAGCTATGAACAATGAACACAGACCTTCATTTTTAGACTCTTCTTTTTATTTATCCCTTGAGCCCGAGCCCCCCCCAAAAAAAGAGGGAAGTATATTCTATATTATTTGAAAATAACTAATTAAAAAAAAAAAACTTAACTAAATCATATAGCAACTTACATTATTATAGAATTTCAAAATACACGATTCGTCATAAATACATATTCTATTAATGGTACATTTTAATTCGTTTAAACTAGTAATTGTTATTGGTTGCATGTGGTAAGAATAGGTTGAATGAAAACATTTTGATTTGTTTTGCAAGAATATAGCACTGTATAAATTCCATTTATTATTATTATTATTCAATAAGAACCAGGCAGATTGATCAACTAAGCTCAAAATTGTAGAGAACGGTAAAAAAAAAAAAAATTGTACAGAACTGAAGGAAGTTGGTTAAGAAAACATTTGGGGAGGGGGAGGGGGGTAGAGGAGAGAGGAATCAGGAGGGGGTGGGTTTAGAGAAAGGGAATGGGGAAAGAAAACTGGGAGGAGGTCAAAGGAAATCAATGTTATGCCTTCATTTTTCACTCCAAATCATGCATCAAATCCTCTAGCTCTACGTCGTTAGCTGGCATGCTATTTCCTCTCCAAACCCGTCATTTCTGTTCCAGATTTCTAAAGTGTGTGTGTGTGTGTGTGTGTGTGTGTGTGTGTGTGTGTGTTGTGTGTGTGTGTGTGTGTGTGTTGTGTGTGTGTGTGAGTGTGTGATGTGTGTGTATGTGAGTGCGTGTGTGTGTGTTAGAGAGAGGCTCTACATCTGCTTAATACTGTGTTTTTGCAATTTCTGTATTTTAACAGTATCTTCTGATGAATATGAATAAAAAATTTATGAGTTCAAGAAAAAAGTATACACGTTATACGACTGATAAAAGCAAAGATTCTGTGATAATAAACGTAAACAAAAACAAAACAAAACTTACAACAGATTATTTATGTATGTCTTAATGGTATTTTAGATCTTTTTCAAACATCTGCTTTTTTTAAAATAGATTTTCAAAATATTTTCAATACCGTACCATTAAAAAAAAATTTTTTTTAAAGCTATTTGCCTTTCCTTCATTTTAAACACGATTTCTTTAAAAACCTGCCTCACCTCTTTGTGTTTTCTTGTAAATCTTTCTTCTTTTCTGACCCCCAGTGATTCATAAATGGACTGAACAAAGTAAAAACTTACTATGTTTTATTTTTCCATATAAATACTTAACTAAAAGGACCCCCCCCCCCCCCCCCACTCCAAACCCTCTTTTAAATATTCACACATCACAAATGATGATTATCAGAATTAATGTATTCCACAATTCCTTAAAAAAAATAACAAAACCTTCCATTTAAGATAAAATACACCATTTTACAAGAATCAGAAGAAAAAAAATTACAAATGGTTTACAGTTCTCCCTAAATCTTTTTTTTTTTTTGCCCCCCCCCTACAAGATGCACATGATAGATCTTGAACAAAAATACAGTTTGAACCCAAAATTTTAAGTGAAAAAAAAAAAGAAAGAAACAAAGTGAATATAGATATATGTAATGTCAGTAAAATGATAGTGAAAGAGGTCAGCTGTCTTCAATGTCCCCCACAAAACCCATCACCACGGGGCCACGGAAGCAAGTGCAACACGAAGCTAGGCAACCCAGCAGAAAATGGGACGGAGATTCTAGAGAAGACAAGTGTCTGGCAGACCCTACCTTCAGGTACCCCTGGGAATCTATCAGTAAGTTCTCAGGTTTTAAATCTCGGTACATTATATCCAAGTGATGCAAGTATTCCAACACCAACACAATTTGTGCAGCGTAAAATCGGGAATGCGGCTCGCTGTCAAAGAAAAGTGTAAGAAACATGGTCACTTCAACAAGTCAAACAAGATGGAAAATAAAAAATCCACGCAAAACATGTCATCAACACAAAATCTGGTAACAACAAAGCCCACAAAGGAGACCAAGGAATAGAATCAGTCATGTTTCCTTCCTCCAAAACAAGAGGCTTCTTTAGCTTCTTTTACAATGACCCCCCCAAACCCCCTACTTTCTATTCTCTTGTTCTCCTTTCCGGGCTACTATGATTTGAACAGCCAAAACGGAGAAAACAAACGCCAGATCTAAGTCAAGAGTCCTTAAACACTTACTTTGGTGTACCCTTCAAGGTCTATGAGCAAATTTTCGGGTTTGAGATCTCTGTATACAAGATCCAGATAATGCAGGTATTCAAAGGCCATAACAATTTGCGCTCCATAGAATCTGGAGTGGGACTCGCTGTTGGCAAAATCAATAAAACATGTGAAAATCAGGACAAATAAAATTGTGTTGCACTTCCTGCACACAACTTATCTGTAAAACTTCAAATTCAGAATAAACAGGTCTAGATCTGCAGCACTTTATCTAAACAACACTTAACAGTCTGAATAAAACAAATCTACAACCACACAGAAAGAGTACCAAATATATAAATATTCTTTTACAAAAAATTGATAATAAAATAAAAAACAAAATTTTAACGCAATCAATCAATCAAATTTTCTGACAAGATAAAAGATACACGTATGTGAAGCCAAATGTTTTTCCTATAACATCAGATTTATGAAAACTATTTTCAAGCGTCAAAATATATTTTAAAAAATGGTGAGTATAGCTTTCATGAATTAAAAGTATACTGCTGTTAAAGCATTTGAAATACCATTGATTCCACCAATCACTTTTAAAAAAACTGTCAGGTACATTACTCACTAAAGATCAGAGAATATTCCACAGATCTTATGTGAGTTTCAAACAAAAATTATTCATAAGACATTTCTTTTCTTTCTTAAAATAATTCTCTTTACTTGCAATTCACTGCTTGACAATACATGTAGCTACTAATCCCATGTTTATAACTACTACTGTTGGTATTTCAAATCATCTCTTAATTATTTAATGTCATTTTAACAATGATATATAATACCATAAGGATATGCTTTTCAATTCAAGCTCTTCACTATATTTTTCAAAATCATTTCCCCTTGTAACACTTTGTATAATCCTTGGGCAAAGATAACACACTTTATCATGTTTTCATTTGCAAATTACATTCTCTGGGCAGGAAATGCAACACTTAATCAAAACTAACAGAATATAAACTGGTGTGATATATATCAAAAGAAATAAGAACACACACAAAAAAAGAAAATGTATACAAATTGAAATAACAAATAAGCTGAAACATAACATGTAGAAACATATAATGAAAAGCATTTCAAACATAATGTGAGACTAATGTCATCTTTCAAAATATGATCAGCAAATCATTTTCATCACTTCTTGGCTTGAAATGTGTGCATCAAATACATGCTTTTAGAATTTCCTATTGAAAAAAAAAATATTCAAATCAGCTGCTGAACTTTTTTTCTTTTACTCCATTCAACAAAAGTAATGTACTACGTAACTATTAAAGTTCTGTTAATTGTTTCTTTTTAAAATTACATTTGTTGATTATTTCATTTGAATTTTTTTTTAAAACCCAAAACAACCAGTTCTTGTAAATCCAATGCACAGCAGTAAGAAAAGCTTGAATTTTCTGTCTCTATACTGAATTGCTAAAGCCTCTCTTGAAAGTCATTCTTGTACTTCTTTTGCATCAAAACTATTTCAGAGGGCATTCTTTCAAGTATGTGTACAAGTTTGCAAATAGATATAAAAACCAACTAAATGACAGAATAGGCATACATATAACACAAGTTACCTACACTGGCACAAATCATGCATGCAGTATTCATTTGTGTCCTCGTGAAAGAAGTGAGAGCTTTTGTGACCGTAACATCTTCAACTTGCAAAGTTAAAACTGGTCTTGAAACTTACAACCTCTCCATATCATCCTTATACAATTAAGGCATCCACAGAGGGCTTTTCTCCACTTTTAAACTGTGTAATATTTGCTCTAAGACCCAAAGCTACTTTCCGCACATACTGTCTACAATAACACCATATCCGCTGCAGCTGTTTCTTCCCGATTATTTTCTTCCTAATAACAGCTCTACACAACTTTATACACTATCAACTGAATCAGCATTATGACAACCAAATAAAAGTTAAAACATTTGAAAGGAATACCTTGATTTAATGGAATACATAACATACTTTCAACAACTTAATCAAACAGAAGAAAATTTAAAATGAAGAAAACCCTACACCACTGGCCACGAGTCTCGTCTTGTTTTTTTCCCAATGAAATGAATCAAATCTTATACAAGGTGTATACATTTCCGATTATAAGTTATTTCTAATATGCTGCATAATAACTTTGAAAATGACAACACTGGAGACTTTATCAAACATTTTGGAAGTCTCATATAGATACTCATGAAGTTTAACTTTAAAAAAAAAAAAAAGGCATTACTGAAATTTACTCCTGAATAAAAAAGCTTTCTGTCAGTTTAAATTTCATGAAGCATTTAACATACATTTATAATCAAAAAGATTCACATGAGTGCAACACACACCACTGATACTAAAAGGTAAGGTAAAGGTAAAGGAGTCCCATAACCTATAAGGTCGTAGGGGAGCGAGGCGTCAGAGACCTCACTTCTCTAGGGCCAGCATATTGAGGGCGGCGCCCATCTCCTCTCCCTCGCTGCTTTACCTTCCCTGACCCTAAAGAGGGCAGGTACCCATTGACAGCTGGGTGAACTGGGGGAACTGTACTGAAGCCAAGGCGCGCAAACGGTCACCCATCCAACTGGTAACCACGCTCGACGCTGCTTAACTTGGCTGGGGGAAAGCGAGTGCTCCGACCACTGAGCTATCCCGTCCACTGATACTACAATCATGAAATGTGACTTTCAGTTTTTTTCAAAATGTGGAAATGAACATTTAAAAAAAAATTTTGAATCATTAAGATGAAAAATCAGTTTCAAATGCTTGAGTAAACCCAATTGAAAGTTCTGAAAAAGAGCAGCAATGAACTGTAGTTCATATTAAAATTTTGGTATTACTGTTTTGTTTGGGTTTTCTTTATAAGAGCTACACACTATTTCTATAAAATACTGTACCCGATTTATCTGTTCCTCACCTTCTTCCTTAATTTAAGAAAATTGAAAATAATAAAACAGATTCCCTAACACCTTTCCAATTTTGTAGACTGACATTACAAATGGCATAGATATATTAAGCTTTACTGAAACTAATGAAATGCTTGGTAACACAGTCTCCTCTGTGTATCTCTTTGTATTATTTTTTCCATCAATATATGCTCACTTTTACTGTTTCTTTGCTACATGTTGGTTCTTTTTCAAGTCCGAAAAGAAAGCAAGTTTCCTCTGCTAAGCAACACCATGAAAACAGGATGATTTGGGCTTACCTGAAACGTCCTATCCTTCGTAAATGTGAGAACATCTCACCACCTGAGACAAATTCTAACACCATGTACAAGTTGGAGTTGTCCTGAAACATATGTGCACACACACACACTGGTGTTTAGAAAGTCTCTGCAGCTTCAAAAGACATGTACACATTTTAAGGTTTCAAACTAGATCATCAATAATTTTGATTTAGTACACATGTGCACCTTCCTTACCTTCCCAGTCCTATCACTTTCCTTCCCACTCCACAACTACTCTTTTTCGCAGACAAAAATACTAAGAACAATAGCATTATAGACTAGGCTTTTTCCCCCCATATATATAATAATTATATAAACCAAATTAGACAGGTTCATTAGTCAATTTATCAAAACAAATAACTTTTCATGAAAAAAATAGCAGCAATAAAATTACTAAGCAGCTAGGTTTGTTTTTGCATAAGTTATTGGATTGTTTTCATAGCAGCAATAAAATTACTAAGCAGCTGGGTTTGTTTTTGCATTAGTTATTGGATTGTTTTTTTTTCTCACATAGATTAATTAAATCAGAAGGGCAAATCAACTAAACATGTCTGAATGAGAAAAACAAAAATGATAAAACAAAACAAACCCTTCAGTACTCCGCCCTTTTATATATAGGTACAAATTATTTGAATTATAAGGAAAGTGCCTCATCTCATGTTATACAATTGTGTCTACAACTGACTGGGATTCAATCCTTGATTAGGAAACTACTATTTCATTTCAAGGCTTTTTCAGAATATGTTCAAAAACCTATTTGAAACAACTGTAATGAACTGCTACTACTCCCTAGTCTCATGACTGACCTGACCTACATAGATCTGTCAATATTGTACACTGCACAGGCATAGATAATAATCATGAATACCAGTTTGCCTTTCAATGCAAATTCCGGTCATATTACAATGCAAACTAAGAGCTCAGGAGCGATATAAACTAAGTCTAATAACTTACATGAGATAAAGAGTCACAGCGTGTGATACACAAGTAAAGCTATGAAATGAACTGCTTAGAACTTTTCTTTTCTTTTCTTTTTAAAGTGCTTCTGTTTTACAGCTTATTTACAAACTATCTCAGCATTCTTTTTCCACGATTAATTATCAGTCATGCTCTTCCAGATTTAAAAACTTCTACCTTTTCCCCCATAACACTTTGTATAAAAGAAAATCAAACTATCATCTGTGACTGCACCTGAATATACACACAATACACACGCAACCTAAGCTAGAAAATGCCATATCCATTTAACCAATGAATACAAGACATTGTATACATGAAGGGATATACTCCTTGATGTTCCCAGTTATTGTCAATCTTTTTTCTTTTTTTTTTAAGAGATAAATTATATTCTTGTTATGGACAACTGCTTTTATTGTGTTTAAAACTGCAGTAATAAATATGCAAATAAGGGCCAAGAAAAGTATTATTCCATAATCAATAGTTTTAAAGATATGACATTACAAAAATTTATACCATGTAGTAATCAAGCAATACTTACTTTGAATGCAAATTCTAAGCTGACTAGGAAGGGGAAGCTGATTGCCTGCAGAATTTTCTTCTCATTCAATGTGTGCTCAACTTGCTTTAATTTCACCACCTGCAAAACACATAACAGCATCAGAATGACAAACACAAACAGTAGTGAAAAAGTTCAAATGCGTGAAAAAAACGCCCCAGACAAAACAAATGGACGATTGTTTTTTTTCACATGACCAACATAAGTTTTCTGATGATCCTGTCATGATTGGCACATGTTGAGTACTCATGTTTCAGGGACCCACTGAATGAGCACATGAAATGACTGACTTGACCAACTGATTCCTCCCTTACTCCCTCAGAGGTTGTTGGCACACTGCAATAAAACTTTTAAGCAGTGCGTCTCTGGCAAGCCAACCCTTGCCAAACCCACCTCTACCTTATGTCATTATAATGCTTGCTGGATATGATAGATGTACTTGTGGCATCCATATCACTAACCATAGGTGGCTTACTTAAGATTATATGAAACATGGATGTGTTTTTAACATTACATTTAAAATGTTAACAGAGTTCACACATGCACATAGGAGTTAAGTTTAAAAGACTCATGAATATAAGCACTTGTTGGAGAGTGTTCTCAGAAAACAAGACGAGAAATCCCTAACCAGCTCATACTTGAACCCTGAGTTACAATCAGGTCACTAGTTTGACACACTTAAGTTCTACTAGGCTTTTCAGACCCCAGTATGAATGACAAGCATTATTTTATATAATTTGGTCTTATCTCTGTACAAATAAAAACATGATTATAAAAAGAACAAAGCAATGGCAGGTTATAAAGCTAATGTGGAAGACCATTAATTTTATCTCCCTAACCTGCCATCAACAAGTAAAACAGTATACCTCTAGGAAAATATGATAAAAGATTAAGCAATCAACTACCTCAGATATTGCATCTTTTGTAGAATTAAATAACAGAAAGAAGTAAGGTGACACATATAATGAAAGACTTTCTAGAGATGGGACGACCTGATCATATTCTTTCACCAGCCACTCTTACTCTAGTCTTAGGTTACTGGTTGCATGACCCACTTTCATGTATACAGTAAAAAGCGATGCGCACATTATTTCATTTTTCTTTTCTTTTTTTTGTTTGTTTGTTGCAAACTTGCATCTAATTCTGTTTTCATGTTCCTTAGCAATGCCAATGCTACTGTTAGGAGATCTGAAAAGTAGATTGATGAGACTAATAAACAGTCTTGTTCTTTTTATTTTATTTTATCTCACTACATCAATCAATAGATGATCTATACTTTTTACTTTAAATACCAACTAGTAACTATCTGCAAGATCTTACAAAGGTGCCCCAAATCAGGCAACTTACAGTTACAGCCTTTTACACCTAAAAACCAAAACTGTCATGAAAGAGTAAGCCAATGTGGTTCAGTTCTGCCAACTTGTCTGTCCTTCCTACCCACCCTTTTAGTTTTACCCATCCACCACCATCTTTCTTCCCAAAAAGCCTCTCCCACTACAAACCTAATCTACCGATGAAAAATCTGATAATTGTACAGCTGCCAATTTACCTTGTGGCATCCGGCCATAGCCATTCTGAGTAACCACACACAGAACATTACCTTCTGAACCACCTACTAAATTTATACAACATCTTATTACTTATTAGCAAAGCCAGTTACAGGGGTGAATAGCTACAGTGCTTGTTACAAATTCTCATCATCAAGATAAGCGACATGAATAGCAAATGAAGGTGAAAAGAAAATTTAAAATGAAACTATCCACAAAAAGCTTGGCAAATGCACATTCACTAAGATTGTAAGAACCACTAGATTTCAGACATTTCTTCCTTTTATCCTAATTTCTGATCACAACTATAACAATAACCAATACGGCAATAGCTATAAGAAAAAAGTGTAACAAATATGGTTCTGATAAAATGTACAATGTGATACAGCCATATCCTTAATTGCATACATCACTTTCTCAGTCAACAATGCTTGAGAAGTATAGATATATTTTGGCTGATTGATTTGAAAGACAGACAGCTGCAAATCAGGCATGAAAACAATTATCAGTACTATTAGAATTCAGTCTTTTCACTCAAGCCCTGAACAAGTGTAGCTTGGTGGAATATGAAATAAGATAACAAAATCCATCAAATAAACAAATTTAGATAAAGGATTAATAAATCAATGGAGCATACTCCTTCAAAGTTAACTCAAAAGAAACTGCACTATATGTTTTTATGATTTGTAACAATTCAAAAAATAAAACTTTAAAAAAATCAACAAATCTGATGATTGAATGTTGTAAAGTCCATACTGATCACAAATTCAAAAACTAAAACTATACCCCCCAAACCCACCCATAAAAACAGACTGCACATCATAAGCTAACCAAAAAATGGTTATCATCTTCTTCTCCTTCTTTGAATAAATCATACTGTAAACTCTCAAGTCTTTCTTATTTTCTGGATTTCAAAATGGCAGTGACAAATTTCCACACCTCACACTATCTGTTAAACAATGTCTTCCTCCAGAGACACTCAGAAAGATTAATTAACACAACTTTACACGCACACATGCGCGCGCGCACGCACACACACATACACTACAGTAAGAAATATATGGACGTGCTTGTCTGCACCCACAACCGCATCAACAAGCTTTTTGAAAAACAGTGTTCTCACCTTCTGTTTGTCTAATATTTTCATGGCATAGTATTCTTTGTTTGACCCCTTGTGTTGTACCAGCATGACCCTGCCAAAAGATCCTGTGCCCAAAGTCTTTATCCTGTCGAAGTCATCCAGGCAGGCATTTGCCTAAAAACCACAAAAAGAATTTTTTTTACATAAAGCTGCAAGATCAAGACGAAAAACAATGAATTCAATAATTCACAACAACAACAAAAAGGGGGTGGGGGTTAAAAAGTTAAACAACATAAAAAATGGATCAAAGATGTTGAACATGTTCAGAAAAACTTCAATGAAGCCAGTGTATTTAAAAAACCAAAACTATTCCATAACATTTTTTATATAATCACTAGATAACAACATTAACAAATTCCACTAAATTGTCAAATTTTTCAGCAGGGAAAACCTTTCAACGCACTGTTCTGGTCCAAAAGATGTTTTAAAAATGAAATCACATGATGAAAATTGATTGCAAAATCATATTTCATTTTTTTTCTAGATCTTTAAATTATAAACTTCTCTTTCATTCTTCACTGACCTTTTTTTTTGGGTCAAAGTGGAGGGCATTTCACTAGTTAATGGTGACAAAGAAAAGTTTACAGAGTACAAGTGTAGTACACAGAGCTGTTCACACATTTGTCAAGCTGTGGCATTACACTCTTAACTCATTGGAGTCGCAGTGAAATGGATCCCGCCATTTTGTGGTGATGCGTGATTTTGGCTATATTTGAAAAATTCAGCAGACTTACCCAACATATTAATAATGACATACACATTATACATCATTGAAAAGTTTATAATGTCTTCTTTTGAGATTGTTTTACAGTTTTTCAATAGATGACTGTATTTATTTTTTACAAACTTTCAAAATATGTCACTGAATGCTGAAAAATAAAAAGTTTTGAAAATTAGGGCTGGTATCTTAAATGGCCTTAACTATTCATCAACTAGTCCCCTTGAAGCAATGTGAGGATTTCTCACGGAAGTAAATTTCCCTGAAGCTGGCTGAATCCATGTGATGTCACTTTTTGTACAACAGATTACTTTTATTTAAAGAATCATAACACTGGAGTGCCTCAAATCCCAAAGATATCACTTGTTGACATGTCAAACAAAATTGGCCAACAGACAAAAAACAAGGCAAGCTTATGGTCAAGGAAAGCAACTGTGTTTAGAAAAATGATTACCCTACAGGCCCTTGAGTTAACCATCACTTTGTGTTTTTAAAAAAATTCGTAAGTCTGCCGATTCTTAAGCTTTGGCACGTCACAGTAAAGGAGAGGAGTGCCGAAGCTACAACCTCAATGAGTTAAAATAATTTAATGTATTGCCTTAGAAGGGTTGACTGATTGAATCTTTTTATTCTACAGAACGAAAACCAAACCAAACCAAACCAAACCAACACCCACCCCCCCCAACACACACAATATTAATTATTATCCCTAGCATCATCTGAATTCCCACAGGCTGAGTGGTCACTTGTAAGCTTTTAAGATTTTATGACGTTTACAGAGCTGCAATACTTATCCCTGAAGTCAGAATGCGACTACCTTACTGGAGGGCAAATGGTCACAATCTAACCATTGTGAACCTTGTACTCAGTCTCAGTCATAGCTCTAGCTGAGTTAATGAGGGTGGGCGATCTGCAACAATTTCACAGAACTTACACACTCCTTTCTTTCATTCTGATTTTTTTTTTAGACTGAAAAACTCAACTGCAAACAATTTTCTTATCCAGTGGTCTCACCAGCCCCACTCCCATCCCTTCGCCTAGATTCTTGAACAAATTTATGTTCAAGTTTATACCCTTCTTCTCTCCAGCTGAATGAAGTTAACATTAAAATGATCTATTTGCCCTTCAGGTACACAAAGCTGATATAGACTAGGTTATGGTTTTCTTTCTATGTAAAAAGTTGGGGGGAAGGGTTGTTTGGATTTTTTTTAAAGGCTTCATTAAACATCAACTTAGGCTTGAAGTTCATTGTGATGATACTGGATAGTCTTTTCATGCATTTTCTGCAACTGTGTACAACTACAAGGCTTCCATTTTATTTGTTGAGGTGTTTTTTTCCCTTTTGTTCCTTGGCTAGAGCTTTGAGGTTCACCAATGGTGAGGTTTTGCGCATGCAGCAGTTTTTGCCCACCATGATGGTAACCGTACTCCAACTTTGGGGATGTATGCTGGGTATGTTCCCGTTTCCATAATCCACTGCGCGCCAACATGAATTACATTTACAGGATCTTTAACATGCAGATTTGATCTTCTAGTATGTGTATACACTGTATACTCTGTGCCTTGTAATTTGTATACATGTGTATACACTGTAATTAACTAAGGCACTAGCAGGTCTCAACTTCACAGACATGGGCTTGAAGTTTAGCAGTCTTAACCACTTGGCTATGGCGTCCATCATTGTTGATGATAATCTGATATCACATAACTGACCTGTTTTGCAATTTTTGGTTCCATTCTGTGAGCACTGTGTATTTTCAATGTACTACAATGTAGCTAGCTTAATTTATAAAAAGCTAGCTTAGAATAAATCTATTAAAAAAAAATTATGTCAGTTATACATTGTATACATAATTTTATCTGAAGCTGAGTGAGGGCTGTAGCCTCATCTTCTGTGATGACACAGTCACACTGATGTTCCAGTTGACTGTCACTTCTGCACACTTCAACCTGATATCACTACACACAGTCATCCCTGTGTTCACACTACTTAGACCAACAGTACAGGAACCATCAAAACTAAGCATCATAAAAATTATCACACACCATAAGGCATAACAGCTTTTAACACTATTAAGTTATTAACAGGCCATGCACTGGCTGCTGCTGGGTTTACTTGGTCAAGTTGGTGGTCTTCAGGGGTGTCTATTCTGATCATGTACACAGACCATCACCTACTGAAGCTATGCCCTAATGGGAATATAGCTGTGGACTGTGGCACCAAACCCAGTGAAAAGCCTGCTGTGAACATCATCATGTCTTTTCAATTTATAACACTAACACTACAGAACAGATACTCCATTGCCCTGCTGTAGTTCCTGAAAACTTTGGCTAATGACCCTGAAGTTCAGTGAAAATAGCTTTGACAAAAACTCTCAACACATCTTTGAAAAAAGTGTATTATACTATTTTATAGCTCACCCTATAGCTCATTATATCTATATTGACCGTTTGCGCGCCTTGGCTTCAGTACAGTTCCCCCAGTTCACCCAGCTGTAAATGGGTACCTGCCCTCTTTAGGGTCAGGGAAGGTAAAGCAGCGAGGGAGAGGAGATGGGCGCCGCCCTCAATATGCTGGCCCTAGAGAAGTGAGGTCTCTGACGCCTCGCTCCCCTACGACCTTATAGGTTATGGGACTCCTTTACCCCTTTTACCCTATATTATAGTATATAAATTTATAATGCAGCTAAAGCTTGAGAGCATCGCAAGTCCAGGGCACGAAGAAATACAGAATACCTGACAATTTCCTTTACAGTTTACTGGCTGTTTTTGTTGATAAGTTATTTTGACAATGTGCTCCACCCCATTCACAATCCCAAAAAGCATAACAGATAAACTTGTCAGTGTGTTCACCACTCAAAGAGGGCAATGTAGAGTACTTAAAAATTATGGGATTTCATTTCTCACAGAAACAGACTCCTTTACTCTATTTTCATTCCAAGTGTGTTCTTCCAAGTTTCTATACATAATACATGCATATAAAATTAAACTCTTATCAGAAACAATAAATGTCTCACTTCCTTAGCACTGCAGAAGAAAAGACACAAGGACCCAAAGCTCCCAGATCTATGCAACATGTTTACAAGCAAACATCTGAAGGAGACTCCAGACTCTAGTCTAAACCCATCTGAATGACAGCCAGGAAACAGTCTAGATAGCTCTAGACCATTCGAGTCAACAAGGTATGACTATGAGTCTACGACACATTCTTGAATGAATGAATGAATGAATAAAAGCATGATTTCTTGAGCAAAGAAAAGTTTCCATACCCACAACCAACAGGCAACACACACTTAAGATTAAAATAAATTCCCAAAACACTTAACTTAAGTGGGATATATCTATAGACAAAGAAACTTTTTTTAGAAAGAGACTCAGCAAAACACAGAGAGACAGACAGCCTAAGAGACAATGAGACAGACAGATACTGAGATAATGAGATGGTCAATGCAAGCACTAGAGACAGAATAAAGACAGTCACTGGAAAAGAGAGGAGGTTAATTTAAGAAAACAGTACTTACTGGAGGTGGATGGTCCCATTTCTTTTGGAACTCCTCTTTTGCCTGGGCAAGGAATTCTTTGACTGCAACAAACAAAACACAATGTGTAAGCACCAAAGGCAAGAACTAAAGCAAAAGGAAAAGTAACTGTAAAATATTATTTTGTTAACATTTTCGATTTTTTTCAGATTAATCAGTAACTTCTTCAGTTCTTAAGATACCAAAGGCTATTGCTGTCAATTGTCATGATGGGAGCCTAAAATAGCCCAATGACAAAAGACTAGTCTTCCAATGATACACAAGAATCTGACAAGAGCAGCATATGTTGCTTTTGCATGTTTCCCAGCTTAACACCTTGAGGATCCCCAGAATGTGCACTGTGACTCACTCATATGAATCTCACAGGAAATCACTGTGAGATCGAAATAGCACACTGGATGAGAATTGAGAAGTTTGTGTGCCTACTGAGTACTGTATTCATGACTTTTTTTAAGTACCTCACCATATACATGATATAGGCAGCCATTCTCTGACTTCAAAGGATTTTTGTCTCCTCAAATGGAAAGTAGTGTATCACTTATCAGCAGCAAGCTTCATTTGTAATCCAATCCAAATATCAGCGGTTTCTTGATTATTGCCTATCTAGTTAATAGTGATAAATACTTGGTCATCTGCATGTGTTTGTTTTCCTCCTATTTTAAGTTTATGAACACACACACATACACACACACACACACACACACACATACATACACACACACACACACATACACACACAGACTGGCAGAGTCACAAGCAAATTATGCCAAATGTGATTTGAGTTTCTGTTTAAAACTGACTGTTGAAGTGTTCAAGCTAAGGATGAAAGTGTACAGTGCACCACAGCACCACACAATTGTTCTTCTCAGAGTATTTTGAAGACTGTACATATTCCAGAGCTCACTGAGCTGTCTGAACACCAAGTTTTTCTCTAAAATAGATTAATTAAATAAATTTATAAATGGGATCCGTCTTCATTCATCTTCAAATCCTTTGGATGTGAAGTAACCTGAGGTCCCTTTGGGCTTTAGTTTACATTAGTTTAGGCATACGTAGCATCTTGTATACATGTACATGATGCTAAACAATCACCCATCCTTAACAATTTATATTTTTCTGTTAATGTTATCAACTACTTTGTCTTTAGATTTCTTCAAACTAACCAGTAACTAATGCCACTATTGGCGTATTGCTGTCATGACAGGTGCCTAAAAAGACACAACATGGAAGGTTGTTATGATACAAGTTCTCTTTGAATAATTTATAAAATAATTTATTCTACTGCAGTATGCATGATGCATACAGTACATAGTACAACATGTAATGTATACAAAGAATACATATTATATTATACTAATATAGTGAACATGTTACTTTGTTCATTGTACATGCATGTGTGAGTGTGTAGGAGTAGGCCAACTTTGGCTGGTGGTATGAACCACCTGTAATTCTCTGTAATTCACTGTAATTCTCTCTTGGCTGGTTTGCCGGCATCATCCATCTACTCCCTTCAACGCATACAAAACTCTGCAGCTCGACTGGTCCTTAGAAAGAAAAAATCTGAACACATCACTCCTCTTTTGCGATCTCTTCACTGGCTGCCTGTCTCACAAAGAATAAAGTATAAGATTAATACCCTTTGTTTCAAATGTCTCCACAAATCTGCACCTTCTTATCTCTGTAGCTGTCTTCACCTGTACACTCCGTCCCGCTCCCTTCGTTCATCTGTAGATGCCTTGTGCTTTCGGACACCCAGATTTAAACAAACCACAGTTGGCCGTCGCTCTTTCTCTGTTTCCGGTCCCTCCACATGGAACGACCTCCCTCTTCCACTTCGCCAAAAGCCTTCATTTGATTCTTTCAAATCTAGCCTCAAAACTCACTTATACTCTACTCGAGATCTTCCCCTGTTATCTGTTCCTACTTCTCAATAGCTGCCTTCACCTCCACCACCCCCACCTAAGTGTGTTGTGTATATAAATTTGATATTTGTTTATCTTGATATTTATGGCTGGTTGCATGCGTGTGAATGATTTGAATTCAAGCGCATTGATTTGTTTACTTTGCAAGATTCAGCGCTATATAAATTCCATACATTATTATTATTATTAACCACCCAGCATGCAGTCTGCAACCAGGAGAGGAATGGACTCCACCATTCTCAAGTTAAACTGTCCCAAAACTCATTTCAATGCAATACCATAAATTAATTACAATATCATAATTTTCCTGACGAAGAAGAAACTTAGAAAGGCAAGAAAAACTTACTTTTGACGAGATAGTCTTTATTTTAAATACATCAAGGCAGTAGACTACTAGTACTACACCAAACACTTTCTGCTGGGTGTGTGTGTGCATTTGGATACAACCTTGTATACATTGTACAGGTGTACAATGCAATTGCTAAAGTGAGTGGGCAAGTGTGTATGTGTGTGTGTGTGTGTGTGTGTGTGTGTGTGTGTGTGTGTGTGTGTGTGGAGAGAGAAGAGAGAGAGAGGAGAGAGAGAGAGAGAGAGAGAGAGAGAGAGAGAGATTGTGTGTGTGTGTGTTTTGTGTGTGTGTGTGTGTGTGTGTGTGTGTGTGTGTGTGTGTGTGTGTGTGTGATTTAGAAAGTACTGCATTCATCATGTCACACTGTGTCAGTGTGTGTGTGACTCCATATGCATACATGTAATGTATGCAGTGTGATTGTGTGTGTGTGTGTGAGCGAGAGAGAGAGAGAGAGAGAGAGAGAGAGAGAGAGAGAGACAGAGAGAGACAGACAGACAGAGACAGACAGACAGACAGAGAGAGAGAGAGAAACAGACAGACATGACAGACTGACTAGAGAAAATGACTCAGAGAGAGAGAGAGAGAGACAGAGAGAAGAGAGAGAGAGAGAGAGAGAGAGAGAGAGACAGACAGACAGACAGACAGACAGACAGACAAAAAAACTGAGACAGACAGACAGACACTGAGACAGTCAGACAGAGACAGACAGAGACAGACAGACAGAGACAAAGAGAGAGAGTGAGAGAGAGAGAGAGTGAGAGAGAGAGAGACTAGAGAGAGAGATAGTGAGATAGAAGGGGAGATCATAGCTCTGACAATGACAAAAGATTTTATTGTTCAGACTTGACTTTTTGGCGTGTCCATTAACAAGGAGAAATGGGTAGATGCAAACAATTGGAGTAACTCGTCAAGTTCACAAAATCATTTCAAATAACTAGTTACTTGAGAAAGAAAAATTAATAGACTGGGACAAGTGGGGGGTGGGGGTGGGGTGGGGTGGGGGAGCAAGGGAGGGAGGGGGGAGGGAAGAGAGAGCTCAGAGAACATGTTTTTAAAATTTTTTTTTAACTTAAAACTTCATAAAGAGCTCTCTCTCTCTCTCTCTCTGAGTCTCACTCACTCACTCTCTCACACACACACACAGAGTGACACACACACACACGCACACACACACTACATGCATACAGTCATACACACACACTGACACAGTGTGACATGAATAGTTCTAACCACACACACACACAGGATGAGACTATAAACCGATGTCCCATGTGTGAACACACACAGAACATCTTGCGCACAGGTTAAAACCTGTTCCACTTTTTGGAAGAGTAGGCCATTGTGTGCCGGTGGGAACAGATGACAAAATTTACAAAACTGTATACACACGGGGACTGGATCAGTCCATGGATGAAAAAAAAGCACATGAGTGCTTATTCCACTATCCTTGAAATAAAAGAATGAAACTGGAAATAATAAACACATGTATACACACACAAACAGCAGTTGTAAAAACTTGTATACTAATACAATTGAAGTATTGTAATGATGTGTGAACAAAATATATTCCTGCTGAACTAATATTAACAGAAACTTGGAAAGCAAGCTCTGTCTGCTCTACGGATCATGTAGTATACAATATACATGTACATGCATGTATACATATAAAATTGCATGCCCAATCTCACTAGTCTCTGAGTCTGCCTTGTGATGTTAGCCTGAATATGTTCAGAATACATGACAATTGACATACATGTATATGATAGTGTACACATGCCTCCTGACCTGTGCATTTCAGTTTTCACTCTACTAAAGTACTAACAAGTATGAAACATAAAATCTCTATATCTCAGTATCTGCCTCCAATGGCTCTATATAAATAATAATTATATCATATAATAATATAATATATATATATTATAATCTAACTTCAAATTATATTTAGTTTTAAATTCCAATGAACAAAAACACTGTAACACTAACAGTATACATTATACACTAACTCAATGACTGTATGAAATCAAAATGACTTAATATAGATGTTGCCATGACTTATTTAGTTATTAACTGTAAATAAAAATAATAATAATCAACATTCAACAAAGATTTTTTTCTAGTTCTACAGATGCGGATGGAGAACTTCCACAATCATTAATTATCATGACAACATTTATTTATAGTGGAAAAAAAGCTGTTTTTACTAGTTTTAGTTTTACTGAGTTTTGCTTAGTTTACTTTAACAGTTTAACTTTAAGACAATCGTTCTGTACAAGATTTTATTTTAAATTTTCTTTTTATTCTGAGGACAGTGAAGGATTTTGTTTTAAGTGTCTTTATCTTATTTATTACGCACAGCAGTTCCGATCACAGCATTCACCAGTTGAGGCAATAATCATAATTTGTTTTGGGGGGGCCATTAGGCATTACTATGGTAAATTACTATTAGTATTACTGTATTACATCAGAAAGTTAGTATAAATTATCCTAAGTTACTAATCATTCACTATTTCACTCGGCATTTATTTTACCTGTCAACAATCACAATTTTGGAGGAAAAAAAGTGATAAAACCTGACCACTGCACTATTCAGTCTGCACAGATTAAATAAATTAAAGACTTTAGTTCAATTAATTTATCTCACCCCTTCTCAGTATCTGTGGGGAAAGGTCAAGTCAAGTCAAGTCAAAAACACTTTAATCATCCCATGAACTTATGAAGGGCAATTACAATACTGACAGGCAGATTGATACGCATCAAAAATCTCAATGCCACAAAAAGCTATATTTCATATCAATTGGTTAAAACATTCCAGAACGGCTTCAAATAAAAATGTCACGAACACACACACATTAACACACACGCGCGCATGCGCACACACACAAACATACCCACACTTACATGTATACACACGCACACACATCAATTGTGAACACAATGTTAAACCCATTGACTAGAAGACATAAAAACTTATTATTTATGCACGCACATACACAACATGTACACACCCACGCACACCCACACCATACTTCAATATATGAATTCAATGTTTTCAGGTGGATATTTTGCCAGTTTTTACTAAGTGCAACACTTCCAATGTGGTTAAAAAATCCAATATTATCAAAATATCACATTGGAAAATTGTCAATGTTCTGAAATTGTGTGTGTGTGCGCGCGCGTGTGTTTGTGTGTATTTGAATTTGTTAAACTGTTCTTAGTGTTAATCATTGTTGGTTGCATGTGTAGGACTAGGAGTGGAATGGATGCAAGCGCTTTGATTTGTTTTGTTTGTTAACAAGATATAGCGCTATATAAGTATATAAATTCCATTTATTATTATTATTATAACATAAGGCTGTACCAAAGTAATTAAAAAAATATTAAAATTTTAATATGATTATGAAGGAACACACACTGTGAGTGTGACACAGACCTGTGCAGATAGACACTGAAACATGTATACACATGCATTGATGTATACATGTCATATAATATATAATAGACAGACAGACAGACACTTGAAAGTGAGATCTACACACACATAAACACACACACAGTGTGACATGCGTGTGCACAAACACACGTGAGCATGCACACACACACGCACACACAGTCACACACACACTTGACACATACGCACTCACACACACGCACACACTCACAGAGGGACACACACACACTGTATAAAAGAATTTGACCTGACTTCACAAACACACACACACACACCAAATACAGGTCTACACAAACATTACACACACACACACACACACACGCCTTTAGACCTGTGTACATGATGCTCATTCGCGCTCGCGCTCGCTCGCTCTCTCTCTCTCTCTCTCTCTCTCTCTCTCTCTCTCTCTCTCTCTCTCTCTCTCTCTCTCTCTCTCTCTCTCCACACACACACACACTGTTGTCTAGTATGACTGTGAAAAGGTGTTAAAGAACACCTGCATGTGTGCAAGCAGGAACACACACACACACACACACTGACAGAGCCACCAGGAATAACAGCACTAGCCTACTGCATTAGGACCATAGAGTTATCTACTGAATGATAAAATAGGCTTTTGTTTATTCTACCTATTTCTCTCATCCAGCCATTAAAAAATTCTGGCATGGGTCTAGATCCTCAACAACCGGTTCTAGTTGTCATAACTCGGCATATATTGAATGACAACTGCAGAGGAACTAGCAAGAAATTCTATGATCTATCAGAATCTGAGAATGCCATGATTTTTTTTATTTAAAAAAAAAATTTGGGGGGGGGGGGGGGGGGGGCGGCGTCAGTTATAAAAAACTCTTCTATTATTACTTTTATCACCTCTATCTTTTATCGTGATTCACGTTGGTTAAAGTAATAATATTCTGTGACACAACTTGTGTAGATCTACTTGCAAAATCTTGATTTTAATGAAGTCTAATCTCAGTAATATGACCGAGTTTGATGCTCACATAATCACATCAGACTCTCAATCGGTGCATGCAAACTCTACTGTCTTACTGATATAGGTCTACATCTTCTGCATGTTGCGTAAATATGAAGAAGACCACATTTTGAACACACACACACACACTGACTTGACACACACAGCCTGACGACGACTGAGTAAAACACCGCTGCTTTTATAATTTCTCACTCACCATTTTCAGCCGGATCACCCTTCTTTGCAGTCGCTGCATTGCCCATATCCCTCACGTCTCCAAAAATCCACTATGCGATGCAATTTGTATTTGTTTATACCATAAAACACAAAATATTTCACAAATAATTCGCCAATACAAGATCAATCACAAAAATCGTCTGGTCTGCTCTTGCAAATAACAGTAATGCCATGGAAATTCGTCCGAGAACATTTATTTCACAGATATCTGTAATTGTCTTTGAAAATGCTATGGTATACTAATAAAATTGTGCTTAAAAATCTTTTAAGAAAACAGACAAATAGATAATCAAAATACAAGACAAAACACACAACACTCTGCAGGCTTATATTCCCTCGCGCAGTACCCAGCCTTCG
>CM054150.1:35466231-35468731 GCA_028751875.1 Rapana venosa
GCCTTCCTCTTGAACAATAAACTTTAAATAAACAAACCCCATCTGTAGATGATTAAAACTGATGATGCTCACAGAGTATCTCTGACAAGACATAATTATTTAACTAACATCTTGATGATGGTGGGGATGACCTCAGACCGCTTGCTGGTCTGGTGGCCACAGAAAGTAAAGAAGCGCCATGTAGACAGCCCTGTCTATCTTCAGACAGTCCTTCAGTGCAGGAGGACGCACTACACTACGCTACACTACGCTACACTACACTACACTACACTACGCTACACTACGCTACGCTACACTACACTACACTACACTAAGCTACACTACGCTACACTACACTACACTACGCTACACTACGCTACGCTACACTACACTACACCACACTACACCACACTACACTACAACTACACTACGCTACACTACACTACACTACACTAGACTACACTACGCTACACTACGCTACACTACACTACACTACAACACTATGCTACACTACGCTACGCTACACTACAACTACACTAACTACACTACACTACACTACACTACACTACACTACAACACACACACACTACACTACACTACCCTACACTACACTACACACACCCACTACACTACGCTACACTACACTACACTACGCTACACTACACACTACACTACACTACACAGCATAATACTTCTCAGAACGCCTCACAGGAGCGTGTGGGCAGCCAAGTGAGGAGTGTAATTCTACACACCTGTTGGCGGCTGGGATTGCCCACAGAAAGTAATGTGCATTACACAGTGAATGGACTCTGGGGTACAAACTGGGGGCAAAAGCTCAACACCCGTCCTTCTCTATCCCTGAAGCCAGTATCAAGTGGCAGGAGGATGAAGCTGACAGTCTCAGAAAAATGGGGAAAGTGGATCATGGACAGTGGGGCAAAAGTAGAACAACTGAAATAAAGTTTTTGTTTACAAAAAAAAAAAAATCCAAACCGAACAAAAACAAGCGGAAAAAACAAGGAACTCTTGTTATGCATGTAAAGTTTCGAACTTCTTTTGATTTGATGATTTTCTGATAACCCACAGTCATATCAGACTTATAGAAAGGGGAAAAAAAAGAAGGAAAGCTGTTTAAAACAAAAAAAAGAAATTCAGGATTGTTATTTTGTTTTTACCTATGATTAAACTGCACTAAACATCCCCGTGGGGATGCCGGGGGCCTGTCAGTATCATTAGCATATCCCCACCTTCTGGAAATTCTGAGCTAGGAATTCCCTCTTTTTTCCCTTCTACCCTTCTGTTTGTTTCTGCCTTGTTCTCTTTCTTCCTGTCATGTTACCGCCTTCTTGTCTATTTTTGGCCTTCTTGGTCCATTCTCCTGCCTTCTTTTCCAGAAACACTTAAAGGATAACAATTCCCTCCCACGCCAAAGTAACGGTATAGTAGCGCAACGCACTATCACTGACATGACAGACAACATTGGTTGCTGTCTGAGCGTTCGACGACGACGACGACGACAAGAAGAAGAAGAAGAAGAAGAAGAAGAAGAAGAAGAAGAAGTGAACCAGACAAACTGAGAATGCACTGACTGTTCAAACTGGTTAATTAAGCTAGGTAATATAACATGAACAGAAAAATCGTTATTTTAAATCGGCCTTCATTGCAGAGACTGGCTGTCTGTACAGTCCGTTTCAGTGACGACCATAAAGAATTAAGATACAGCCTAGCCTGATAATACATTCACGATCATAATTATTATGGCAATCATCTTGAATGTGCATTTTCAGCTTATAACTTGCCTTTGAGATTCTATATATGAGAGAGATATATATATATATGAGAGAGAGAGAGAGGCGGTACAAAACTATGTAATGCTCTACATAAACCAACAATAAAAAATGTGTGCGTGCGTGCGTGTGTATGTGTGCGTGCATGTGTGCGTGCGTGCGTGCGTGTGTGTGTGTGTACGTGTGAAAACCATAAAAGAAAGCAAAAAAGGAAGAAGAAAAAAGCACCCTCCATGATGAAACAACTACAACTACAAAGTGAGTGTGGATTTTTGCTGTTGTTGTTGTAGGGTTTGATGCTTTTTTTCCCCATGGTATGAGGAGGGAGGGTATTCGAGATCTGAAACGTCAGTCTTTGTCTACAGAGCTGTCTCGTGGTTGCTTACAATGCTTTATTAATTAAGTATAATTATAGAATAACCATGCGGTTCTGTTTGCGAATAAACATTTCTTTAAAACCAAAAAACAAAAAGGGACAAAACCTTAACCTTTTCCCCAGACAAGCATCAATCACCCCCACAAGCATTTTGTAATCATTATAATATGAAGACTAGCCAAAAAAAAAAAAAAAGGTACAGCTATCCTGACTGACACAACACATGTATTAACTACAAGTCTTCCTAACACACGCCCTGCCCCTTAAAAACAGGGAATGGTCAAGCTCGTCATTCTACTACTGTATAATAACACAAAAATTAATATACATATATATATATCTCTCTCTGACCTGACCA
>CM054150.1:35518934-35521434 GCA_028751875.1 Rapana venosa
GAGAAGTAGGGTGGGGTGGGGTGGTGGAGAGAGGAGAGTAGGGAGAGGGGAAGGGAGGGAGGGAGGGAGGGAGGGAGGGGAGGAAGGAGAGAGGGGGTGGGGGGGGGGGGTGAGGGAGAAGGGAGAAGTATAACCGACGAGACAGGTCTTCGTTCGTCACGGCACCTGAACAAGCCCACGGGCAGGTAAGTATAGTATAGTATAGGGATTGAGCTGCCACTGAACACACACACACACACACACACACACACACACACACACACACACACACACACACACACACACACACACAGTGTGTGTGTGTGTGTGTGTGTGTGTGTGTGTGTACTCTATGTGTGGTCCTTAGTAGTAATTGAGGGTATTAAGTGGATCTGATCCCCTTCATCTGCGGGCCCACCCCTCTCTCTCCCTCCCCTCCCCCCTTCCTTGCCCTTGTGTGTGTGTGTGTGTGTGTGTGTGTGTGTGTGTGTGTGTGTGTGTGTGTGTGTGTGTGTTCGTCTCTTCCGGGTGTTTAAATAAATTTAGTATTATGAAAGACTGACAGTGATGGTACTACTACTACTACTACTACTACTACTACTACTACTACTACTACTACTACTACTACTACTACTACTACTACTTACTACCACCACTACTACCGCTACCTACTACCGCTACTACTACCGCTACTACTACTACCACCACTACCACCACTACTACCACTACTACTACCACTACTACTACCGCTACTACTACTACTACTACTACTACTACTACTACTACTACTACTACTACTACTACTACTACTCACTACTACTACCGCTACTACTACTACTACTACTACTACTACTACTACTACTACTACTACTACTACTACCACTACCACTACTTCTTCTTCCTTCTTCTTCTTCTTCTTCTTCTTCTTCTTCTTCTTCTTCTTCTTCTTCTTCTTCTTCTCTCTTTTGTTGCCTTTCCTGGCCCAGGTCAATCTTTCATTCGGTCAGGCTGGCAGCGAAGTCTGCAGTCTGTCACATGACCCCGCCAGTCCACACAGTTCTTTTCCCGGAGCTCTGCAGGGCCGGGCCACGTCTAGTGCCTCAGAGCAGGGATGTCACGAACGAGGGAAACCACCAGAAAAGACACCTCTGTCACCCCTTAACACTTCCAAGTCTGCTACTCTTCCATATTTTTGCCTTTCGTCTTCAATGCTTGTGAGAAGTCATAATTATTGCTTTGGTTTGTCCCAGCACAGAACAGCAAAAACCAATAAACAAACAAACAAACAAACAAACAAACCAACCCATCCTCCGAAGAGGAACTTGTGTATCGCAACACTTTAACTTTTGCCGAAGGATCGCAGGATCACGACACCTGCTGCCCCGCAAATTATCAACTCGACTCAATAATGTAATCGTCTCCATCCCTGCTGTCATCGGTAGGAGCTCCCCGCAATGCCACCACCAGGGTTCTCCATCTTTCCCTGTCTCTGCGACGCTCTACGATTTCATGTAACCATCCCAGACCACTGATCTGATTGATGTTGGCAATATACGACCTGGGTGGTCCGCTGACAATAATTATCAAAGGTAAAGGTGTCCCCATAACCTATATTAAGGTCGTAGAGGAGCGAGGCGTCAGAGACCTCACTTCTCTAGGGGCCAGCATATTGAAGGCGGCGCCCATCTCCTCCCCCTTGCTACTTTACCTTCCTTTACCCTAAAGAGGGCAGGTACCCATTTAAAGCTGAGTGAACTGGGGGACTGTACTTAAGCCAAGGCGTGCAAACGGTCACCCATCCAACTTGGTAACCACGCTCGATGCTGCTTAAGATTAAGCTGGGGGAAAAGCGAGCGCTCCGACCACTGAGCTATCCCCCCCGTCCCCGCTGACAATAGAAACTACTATAATCATGAGGGCAAGCTGTCATTTTCTGAAACAAGCGTTTTACTTCGTAAGGACGTGTGAACGATTAGGGACCTCCTCTCAAAGCCTGGGTCGATCTGCGCTGCGCTGCTATCAGCTAATACACGAGCCTTTTTTCTTTATCCTTTTTTTTCTGTCTTTTTCCAAACAAATGGAGAGGCCCCACGTGAGCTGGGCTGCCTACCCGGCTTAGAGCGTTATATCCACCCGGTACCCGGTTTTAGGCTAGTGCCGGACGTGTGATACCCGTGCTAATGGCGCTATGCAGGCGTCAGGGACTATAGAGATTTGAACCTTCATCCCCCTCCCGCTCCTTTCCCGCTCCATTAAGTTCGTGCTTGAATTGGGGGTGGGGGGTGGGGGGGGGGGGGGGGTTCTTCTTTTTATGTTGAATGATGATCATATCTGCCTTCTTTGTTTATTTGGCTGTCTCTGAATGCATTTTATAACACGCACGCACGCACGCACGTGCGCGCGCGCGAGCGTCTCACACACACATGCACACACGTTGCACATTTGTGTACTAACATTTGACGCAGATGCATAGATGCGTACAAACATGAATGTGTAAATACGCGTGTAAGTACAGTTCAGA
>CM054150.1:35531434-35541434 GCA_028751875.1 Rapana venosa
GTACATCGGCTTTAGGCCACAATACAACAAAAGTGAGTGCTGGGTGGGTGGGGGGGGGGTGGGGGAGGGAGGGAGAGAGAGAGAGAGAGAGAGTCAAAATGAACAGGAAAAAATGTTCATGTTTATGTAGTCTTTTTCCCAGCCCGGGAGATCATTCTAATTCTAATCTACCTCCAGTGACCTTTACAAACAAACAAACAAATCCCACCTCCCCAAACACCACAGTAACTACCCGAAAAGTACATTACTGTTACAAGTACAGATATAGCTCAGTGGTTATCTCCCCTTCACCCTGATATTCCATAATCAACGACAATCAGCTCCCTTTCTTTCTCTAATCTGCTAAACAATAACCAGGACAGACAAAAAACCCTACGTAAGATAACGACGAATTATCTTTTTAAAAAGTTATTTGGGACTATCCTTGAATGAAAACAACAACAATAACAACCCCCCTGAAAAGCAACAACTCCCCCCCCCCCCCCCCCCCCCCCCCCCCCCCCCCCCCCCCCCCCACCCCCTCTTTTTCATTCGTGTCATTCGTTTCCGTACAAAGCACAAAGAGGGATAACTACTACATACAGTAATTCTTGGCACAAAGCGGAGTTCTTTCCCTTGGTAAGGCTTTTGACGCAGGCTCTGTGACAGGAGGGAATGAGAATTACGACGATGATGACAATAGAAGTCATAGTCATAGTCATGATAATAATGATACTACTACTACTACTACTACTACTATTGCAAAATGAAACAAGCACCTCCATCCCCTAACAAACAAAAAATCTCCCCCCCCAACACACACACACACACACACACACAACACACACACACACACACACAACAAAACCCAGGCAAAAGGAATAATTGATAAATTTGGTTGAATTGCGTTTGCTGTCAAAATTCCAGTTTAGAGTTTCTTATGTTTGGAGATAACTTTATGGGAGACAACTTATAGCACTGAGAGCAAAATCCACGATTCAGCTGAGTCTTCTCCCTTCCACTATACTGCAATATGTTTTTTATTTATTTATTTATTTTTTTTATAAATTAAGAGATCGGAGAGTCTGTACAGTTGAGATTTGAACGTGAATCAGACGGTAAATTATGCTAGTCTATTTTCTTAAAGTTTTCTGATTAATTACAACAATTTTGTTCTGCATATACCATTGCAGACGAAATGTTCATAATTTCCTTTTTCTTTCGGGTGTCCATTGTAATAAAAAAAATAAGGTCACGTAATTTCGTACAGACATAATTATATAGACAGATCTGTCTCTGTCTCTGTCTTTGTCTCTCTCTCTCTCTCTCTCTCTCTCTCTCTCTCAGAAAGACAAATAGGACAGTGAAGTATATATTCTATAAAACAAAAGGCTATTTATCCGACGCTCTCTCTGTGAGCTATGAGAAAGACAAATAGGACAATGAAGTATATAATCTACAGTTGAAACAAAGGCTGTTTACCTCACTCATAAATTCGCGGCAGGTAACTCTCGTGTTGTAGATTAGACTATCATCACCTAAGGTTTCGACAGGGTGAGTAAACACATTAGGTTTAGCACTCAGGGTTCAAAACCTGCCTACCTATCTTTTATCGCAGAGTATTCATTTATTTGTCAATCACGTGAACAGCATTACACTGGACCCCAGAAGGAAGGAGAAAGAAAGGAAGACCAAAAGCAACGTGGAGGAGGACTGTAGAAAGTGAGATGAAGGCCATGCAGCACTCTTGGGGATCAGTGACTAGGTTGGCCCAGGATAGGCAGGAGTGGAAGCGCTTTGTTGCTGCCCTACACACCACTGGGTGTAATGGTTAATGATGATGATGATGATGATGATGATTTATTTATTTATTCATTTATTTATTTATTTATACCACTTTAAGTCACGAGATTTCTCTGCGTGAAATTCGGGCTGCTCTCCCCGGGGAGAACTCGTCGCCACAAGAACAGCGCCACCCCTTTTTTTCTTTTTGGTCTGCAACTGTATTTCTTTCCCTATCAGAGTGGCTTTTTTCTAAGAATTTTGCCAGGGACAATTCTCTTGTTGCCGTGGGTTCTTTTACGTGCGCTGAATACTTTTGCGCAACACACGGGACCTCGGTTATCGTCTCATCCGAAAGACTAGCGCCCAGACCACCACTCATGGATGGGGGAAAAGTTTCGGGCCCAAACGAGTAGACAAACTAGTTAGATAATGATGGCAAGTTGTATGGATGGCATGGCATGCACATACAGAGAGTATGTTATCTGTCTGTTATACAGGTCCGACTGGAGAAGTCAGTGCTAACGCTGGGACAGTATGATGTCGTATTGACAAAGGGGAGGAGTTTCAAACTTATTTTGTCGGGGAAATCGCGATTCGAGCCAGAGAAAAATCATGTGCTAGCAGCATATGTTCACTGTACTTGTATATGTGAGAGAGAGAGAGAGAGAGAGAGAGAGAGAGAGAGAGAGAGAGAGAGAGAGAGAGAGAGGAGAGAGAGAGAGAGGGGGGGGGGGGGGGAACTGGAAATATGTGAAATTTTGTCTTTCAGTGACGTGTGTGTGTGAGAGAGAGTTTTGATTTATGGAGATATTCATGTAGTTTTTAAACAACTATTTAAATGTTTCTGTAAAAAACAACAACCCCAACAACCCTCATAACAAGGCGAAGGAGGAACACGAAACAGATAGTGGCCCATCATCCCACCAGTGAGCGGCGTGGGAGCAGCGGGATAGGAACATCACAAATGATGAGGGATAAAAACGAGACACCAAACAAAACCAACCAACGAAAGAACAAAACAAAACAAGACCTCCCCAAACAGAAAACAAACAAATGCCCCCTCCCTCCTCCCCGAAAAAAAGAAGCAAAAACAATAAAAAGCAAACAAACACCCTCCCCCAAAAAAACAACAAACACAACAAACAAACAACAAAAACAACCCAAAACAAACAAACCCCAACAACAACCAACAACAACAAAAAACAACCCAACCAAATAAAATCAAATCCCCAACAACCCCAAACAAACAAATAACAAACCAACAACAAGAGATACCATATCCTTAATATTTCCTGTCTTTTTATCTTTTAAACAAGTCACCCGCCTATTTTTGGGTTTCTATGTTTTCCCCGTTAATGTATTTTATTTTATATTTTATTTTAATTTTATGTATTTTATTATTTTATTTGGAGGATAATGGAATAAGCACTTATGTGCTTTTTTCATCCAGTCCACGTGTATCTGAAGTTTTGTAAATGTTGTCATCCGTTCCCACCGGCACACAATGGCCTACTCTTTCGAAAAGTGGAAAGGGTTTTAACGTGTGCGCAAGATGTTGTGCGAGCATTCGCCACACAGGACCTCGGTTTACAGTCTCATCCAAAGGACTTTTGGGGAGAGTGGAGTCGGCACTGATGTAAACTCCAAAGGAAAAGTCCTCTTGAACGAGAATCGAACCCGGGTCAGCAGATCACGAATACATCCCTCTAACCACCAGGTATGTCTCCAGCTTTGTGTGAATGTACACTTCTTCACCCACATTCTGAGTACCAAAGACCTTGATGATAAGACACGCAAACTATCGAATTCCTTGCGTGCCGCCCTGCCAAGTATGTGAAATACTTGCTTACGTAAGTTTGTGGCAATATGTTCTCTTTTATGTGTAGATTATAAGCCTGTGATTGCTATAACATTCAGCTTTAGCTCTTAACCCCCCAAACGCTAAATCAAGCTACTAAAATAAAAACTCCAGGCAAAAGGTATTTCCAAAGTTTATTTTCTAATTATGTTCATGTTGATAGATCCCAGCAGTGTTTCTTTTTCCCGTTCTTCGCATTAACGGGATTGTTATTCAGCTATAACATTATGCATTTTTCGGGTTTGCAAAATGTTTTAAGCCTGGATTTTAAGGCCCTGACTGGTCTTACACCAGGGTGTTAATCCAAAAAGAACACACATCTAAACCCACCACAAGGAACACCCCTCTCGTCAAACCGCTCATTCTAACATGGATCGGTTTCGCAGTTCGACGTAAAGGGAAACTACTCCTCAAGAACCCGCACACAGTACAGCCATGGATCCCAGTAGCAGCAGAAGTAGTAGAAGTAGTAGTAGTAGTAGTACGGGCTTATTATGGCGGGAAGCGGGGATCATAACCAGAGCGTGAGTACAGACAGGCACAGGTGCTAAGCACTTCCCAGGTGCTAAACAGCCTATTAGCGGGTAGGGGGAAAGCCTCAAAGTGAAGACTTCTCCTCTGGGGTTAGTAGTAGCCCTGGGTACGGTATGAGCGAGCTATTTCGGGGCCGGGTGACTAGATAATCAATAACTCTAGGCCCGGAGGCTGTCAGAGGCTGGGGGGGTGAGGGGGGGGGGGGGGGGGGGGGTCTGCAGCGGAACAGAACAGCAGGTGTACTTGTACGTACATCAAGAGAGCGGGGAGATGCATCAGGTAGAGGGAGTGGCAGGTTAGCAGGGCTTGTAGAGATAATCATTATATATGGAGGTATGTCAGTCATGGCAAGTTACAGAGGGGGGTGGGAGGTGGGTGGGGGTGGGGGGGATAGGGGGGGGGGGGAGGCTGTGTATGTATATCCTTCACTGAACTGGATGTCGAGAGTTGTTGTTGGTGGTGGTGGTGGTGATGATGTTGATGATGATGATGATGATGATGATGATGTTCAGTTTAAAGTCTATTCAAGCTCTCGGATAACAAAAAAATCTTGATACAAAGCATACTTTGTTATGGTGCCATTCCCGAAGTCGGAATGCAGCTATCTATATGGTGGGCAAAAAACCCACAACTAGACGCATAGGCAAAAAAATCTCACCATTGGTGAACCTCGGAGCTCTACTCGAGGAACGACAAGGAACAAGATATGGTGACCAGCAAACTGTTTTGCTCATTTGTTTGTTTGTTTGTTTGGTTGGTTGGTTATCTAGTTTATACTACTTTCATCCAGAGCAGATGTCTCTGCGTAGTTGGCTGGCTGGCTGGTTGGTTGGCTGGCTGGTTGGTTGGTTGGTTAGCTGGTTGGTTGGGTGGTTGGTTGGTTGGCTGGTGGGTTGGCTGGTTGGTTGGTTTGATTGGCTGGTTGGTTGGTTGGTTGGTTGGCTGGTTGGTTGTGTTTGGCTGGTTGGTTGGTTGGATGGTTGGTTGGTTGGTTGGTTGCACATTGTATTCTACTTTCAGCCAGAGCAGATATCCCTGCAGAGTTCTTTGGTTGGTTGGTTGGTTGGTTGGTTGGTAAGTTGGGTAAGTTTTTCTTTTTTGGGTGTGTGGGGGGTGGGGGTGGAGGTCATGGATTCATATCAGTCAGAGAAGTTAAACGGCAACCAAAGCCATTTGTGAAGAAAACAATGCTCGAAAGCAAAAGTGACATGAAACCACAGTCATATTCCTCCACGTTTACACGATGTGTGATATTGCCATGGTCTAGTGTTCATAATACTAACAAAGCCTTTGTCTCATTATTTTCAGCAAAAGAGACGTTTGACTTACCGACTTAGAAAATGGAGTCCTCGCCAAAATAATGGACAGATGTTTTGACTAGCTGAAAACGGCAGTCCTGACTAAACAGTTCACGCACACAGCACGCACGCGCGCGTGCACACACACACACAAACACGCACACACACACACACAGCACCCACCACACACACCCCCACACACCACACACACCACACACAACACACACACACCCCCACACACACCCCCACCCACACACACACGCACACACACCCCACCCACGCCCCACACACGCGCGCAAATACACACGCACGCACCACACACACAAACACACACACACACCAAAACACACACACACACACACCCCACAAAAACCCCACACACACAGCAATTCAGTCAGTCAAATCTGGAAGTAAAAATTTGACTTGACTTTTGACTTTCACACATAAACACACAACACACACCCGCGCGCGCGCGGCGCACGCACGCACACTCACACACGCGCACACACACACCATCAGTATATTGGAAAAAACCCAACAACTTTGATTTTGACTTACACGCGAGAGAGAGAGAGAGGGGGAGAGAGAGAGAGAGAGAGAGAAGAGAGAGGAGAGAGAGAGAGAGAGAACTGGTCATGCATTTACTGCCTCAAAAACACACTATTAATAAGCCATTGGCTATTTTCCAGCAGTCAGGGTCGGTATGCGGTGAGCAGGGGAGAGACAGAGAAAAGAGAGAGAGACAGAGAGAGACAGAGAGAGAAAGAGACAGAGACAGAATGTGTGTGTGTGTGTGAGAGAGAGAGAGAGAGAGGAGAGAGAGAGAAAGAGAAGAGAGAATGGGGGTTGGGAGAGAGAGAGAGAGAGCTGCATAAAACAAAGCACAGAACAGGAAGGCATAAATGCCGTAATAGCTGACTTCAATTTCAATAAACAGTAGACAGCCTAAAACCTTTGCCTCACCCCCCAGCCCCCAACAACTCTCCCACTCCCCCCCCTTCAACCCCCCCCCAACCCAGTAAAATCTCATCTCTCCACCACCCTCTCCTTCCTTCCCCCCCCCCTCCCCCTCCCCTGCACTACCATCGTTGCGTACAGAGATATGCAATTCTGGATTAACCGGAAAAGTTTAGTTCACCGCCTACGAATCAACACCAATGCGCGGCACAACCACACCACACACACACACACACACACACCACACCACACACACAACGCGCGCAGCACGCATACCACACACCACACACACACCACACACGCACACACGTCGTACAAGCACACACACACACACACACACACACACGCACGACACAACGTACTAACGCCACACACACACACACACACACACACACACACGTACTAACGCGCGCACACCAACACACACACACACACACACACACCACACACACACACCCCTCAACCCCTTTCTATGTAAAACATAAGCTTTAAAAACATGAATAGGAACCACTTTCTGGCATATATTTTTGTACTGTTCATGCTTTAAATACCCCCCTCCCCCTTCTATCCCCACCCCCACCCCCCACCTTCCACCCCTCCAAAAATAAAAAATAAAAATAAAATAATAAAAAAGAAACAGAAAAAAAGGCTACCGGAGTATGAAATAATGTCAAACCATTTAACTGGTCAAGCTGTGTTAATTAAGTCTATTTAAGGTAGGTAGCGGGTATTCAATAGACTTAGCTTAGTACAGTATAGTATAGTGTCCAATATCAGCGCAAAGTGCCTTAAAAGCTACCCAACACCACTTCTTCCAGTCAAAGTCCGCTCTGTTTTTTTTTCTGTTCTGTTCTGTTCTTTTTTTTTTTTTTTTTAAATTACTGGGAGACGGTTCGGGGTCGCTGAATTCATAAGCTCGTCAATGGCTGGCTTTAGAGAAGTGGATTGGGATTACCAAATTAGTCAACAACCCTTCACCTAGTTTGTTTGTCTGGATTAGAATTCGAATAATGATAGAATTAGAAACACGCGCACGCGCGCGCGCGCGCGCGCCAGCACACAGGCATGAATGCACGCATGCACGTATGCACGTACGCGCGTTCACTGGCGCATATAATATATATTAGTATACATGCATGCAGCACGAGCGTACGCATGCGCAGAAATAAAACAAACAGAAAGAGACAGAAAGTACCCCCCCAAAAAAAAGAAAAAAAAAGAAAAAATAGCAACAACAACAAAACAAACAACAACAAAACACTAAAAACTCAAACAACAACAACCCCCCCCACAAAAAACCCAAACAAAACAACAACACAACAACAACAACACACACACACACACACACACACACACACACACACACACACACACACACAAGCACACACGGATAGGGCCTAGTGTATTCTGATGATCTGTCTGTATGTTTGTCTGTCTTTCTGCCTGCCTGTATGAATCTGTCCATCTGTCCCTATATGTGTGTGTGTGAGAGAGAGGGAGAGAGAAAGAGAGAGACAATGTCAATTGAGAAAGAGAGAGAGAGAGAGAGAGAGAGAGGAGTACACGCGCGAGCGCAAGCATGTGCTGTGTATTTATGTAACCCCCCCCCCCCCACCACACACACACATACATACATAGTCAAGTCTTAAACACTGCCATAAAACAAATCAAACATCCTTCATTTAATTATACAGGGCAACTAAGATGGCGAGGATGGCAAGTGAAGCATTCCAGCGTTTTAAGCCAGTACACGTTTCAGGATTTGACCCGACCATTCCTGATAAGAAGAAATGACCATAGACAGACTGGCCAATGCTAGCTAGGCTGCACTTATAACATCAGAACGCCTTCAAGTTTGTCGTGGCTGTCAAAATGTGTGCCAACCTTGCTCTCAGAAGCTAAGCCCTTCAAAGGACGTTTAACGTTCTTAGATAGTTTATAAAAGATAAAGTGAAAAGTGGGGTATCATCACGCTTATTTTTGCTGTCTTGAGAAAAGTTTATCTGTCTATCTCCTCTTCTCTCTCTCTCCTCTCTCTCTCTCTCTCTCTTCTTCTCTCTTCTCTCTTATATATATATATATATATATATATATATATATGACATGCATGCTTTCTTGAAAACCAAATTTGAAAAGAAAATAAGTAAGAAATGGTGTTGGTACTTATGGCTTGTATCTGTCTGTCTCTCTGTCTCATTGTCTCTGTTCCTCTCGGTCTCTAGCTCTTCCTCAGCCTTTGTTCGTCTGTCTGTTTCTCCCAGTGTGTGTGTGTGTGTGTGTGTGAGCGCGCACGTGCGCACACACACAGTCGCCACTGCACATCAGTATTGGAACTTGCGTACATGTTTTGGAACCTGTCAGCATTTACATGCATGTATCTGCGTATTAAAACTTCACACGGCTGATAATTCTGTTCCCCCTCCCTACTCCCACACTCCAACCCCCTCCTATTGTTTATAGCCCCCCATCCCCCCACAACAGAGGCCATATCAGGGCTGTCACCTCATCTCCCCCCCTCATCCCCGCCCCAACAACCCTGCCCCCCCCCCTCCCCCTTCACTTCCTTTCAAATGGTCATTGCTGTGTCCTTGACCCCCGTGACCCCGACTTCACAATGTCAGTGGTCAGTCAGCAGTCTTGGAGTGAAGTGGACTGACAGCAAAGGTCAAGCATTGCAGAGTTGCCAGGCAGAAACTAACCCCCAACCCTGACCCCCCTCCCCCCCTTCTCTCTTTAGGTCTGAGGAGTGAGAGGCGACCCTCCACCTCCTCCCTCTTCATTCTCATCCACTCCTTACCCTCTCACCCTTTCCCACTTAATCACTACTAAGAACATTATTTTACGCGAGTCTGTCCCTTGTCCCTCTTCAAGGTTAAACACAGTAACTATTCATTTTCCAAAGCTTTGTCCAAAAATGAATCCCCAAACATACTTTGTGTAGATAATTAGAGAAGTTTGTAAGCCGTCTGGACTAAAGATTTTTTTAAGGAAGCATTTTGTTTCTAGTGAATTTAGGAACCCAACACATAGCTCAGTGGTCAGAGCAGTCGCTTCCCCTAAGGTTAAGCAGCATCAAGCGTGGTTACCAATTTTCCTGCCCATTTTCATGTCCGCATGATGGGTGTTTCGTTTCCACCATATCAGAGTGACCTTTTCAACACAATATTGCTGTGGGTTCTCATATCGTGTACTGACTTTGTGTTGCGCACAGGACCTTCGTTTCACCCAGTTCACCCAGCTGTAAATTGGTACCCGCCCCTTTAGGGTCAGGGAAGGTCAAGCAGCGAGGGAGAGGAGATGGGCACCACCCTCAATATACTGGCCCTCTGAGAAGTTGAGGTCTCTGATGCCTCGCTCCCCTACGACCACATACGTTATGGGACACCTTTACCGTTAACAGAAAAAAAATAATTTGACTTTCTGGAGAACGCTGTCAAGACAGATATTGAATTGTATTGTAATGCATTGTATTTATTGTATTTCATTGCATTATGTTGTATTGTATTGCATTGTGTTGTATTGCATTGTGTTATGTTGTATTGTATATCATTGCATTGTGTTGCATTGCATTGTCTTGTATTGTATTGAG
>CM054150.1:35551434-35553934 GCA_028751875.1 Rapana venosa
TTTTCTTTTCTTTTCTTTCTTTCTTTCCTTTTCTTTCTTTCCTTTATTCTTTCTTTCTTTCCTTTATTCTTTCTTTCTTTTCTTTCTTTCTTTCTTTCTTTCTTTCTTTCTTTCTTTCTTTCTTTCTTATTTTCTTTCCTTTATTTCTTTCTTTCTTTCTTTCCTTCCTTCCTTCATTATTTCTTTCTTTTCTTTTCCTTCCTTCTTTCTTTCCTTCCTTTATTATTTCTTTCTTTTCTTTTCCTTCTTTTCTTTCTTTTCGTTCTTTTCTTTTTTCCTTTCTTTCGTTTTGTTCTTTTCTTTTCTTTCTTCCTTCCCTCCCACCCTTCTTTCTTCTTTCTTTTGCCTCCTTCCTGTGTCGTCTGTCTGTCTTTCTGTCTTCCTTCTTTCCTTCCTTTCTTCCGTTTCCTTCCTTCCTTCCCTTCTTTCTTTCTTTGCTTCCTTCTTTCCGTTGTTCTTCTCCCCCTTCCCCCCTTCTTTCCTTCTTTTTTATTATCACGCCAGTCTTTCTATCTTTTTCTTTATAATTTATTCCTATATTCACCATCTACATGGCCACATTTATCATTTTTTATTCGCACGTCCCCGAAACAAAATCCATTTTGAAACGAATTCAAAACCACAATTATCGCCCTTGCAAGTCGTGCATACACATAAGGATAACAGAAATGAAAAAACAACAACCCCATAATCCCAAAACAACAAAATAAATAGCAAAGAGAGCGGAGAGAGAGAGAGAGAGAGAGAGAGAGAGAGAGAGAGAGAGAGAGAGAGAGAGAGAGAGAGAGAGAGAAGAGAGAGAGAGAGAGAGAGATCGAAAGAGAGAGAGTGAGTTTTCATTCTTTTATTTCGAGGATAATGGAATCAGCACTCACTTGCTTTTCTACATCCAGTCCCCGTGTGTATGCTGTTTTGTAAATTTTGTCATGAGAGAGAGAGAGAGAGAGAGAGAGAGAGAGAGAGGAGAGAGAGAGAGAGAGAGAGAGAGAGAGAGAGAGATTTCATTCTTTTATTTCGAGGATAATTGAATCAGCACTCATGTGCGGTCTTTTTTTTATTTTTTACATCCAATCCCAATATGCATGCGCTTTTGTACATTGTCATCAGAGATAGATAGATAGATAGATAAGAGAGAGAGAGAGAGAGAGGAGAGAGAGAGAGAGAGAGAGAGAGAGAGAGAGAGAGAGAGAGAGAGAGAGAGAGACAGAGACAGAGAGAGACAGAGACAGAGACAGAGAGAGAATGAATTTTTGAATGAACCTTTATTTTTCATGGGTAACAGAATGACAAACAGACAGACAGACAGACAGACAGACAGACAGACAGACAGACATCTTGCAGCCATTCCTGTACATGAATGTCTGGCAAATCTGTCTCCTGATGATATCAGTTATTACCCACCTAAAAAAATCATGATATTGTTTGCATGCAATGCCATGAACGCTATACTTGCATATAATGTGATGTGACATTGTATGTGTGTGTGTGTGTGCGTGTGCGTGTGCGTGCGCGCGTGTGCGTGCATGTGTGTGTACGTGTGTTTCTGGTTGTGTATACGTGCGTGTATGTGTGTATGCGTGTGTGCGTGCGTGCGTGCGTGTGTGCGTGTATGCGTGCGTGTCTGTGTCTGTGTCTATGTGTGTGCGTGTGTACGAGTATGTATATGTATCTACGTGCTTGCGTCCTACGTGAGTATATTCATGTGTGCATGCGCCCGAGCGTGCGTGCGCGTGCGCGCACACCTACGTCTGTGTATGTATATATATGTGTGTGTGTGTGTACACACGCGTGCGCGTGCATGCCTTAACCCCTGCATGCATGCCTCAGCGCGTGGGCGCGCACACACACACACACACACACACACACACACACACACACGCGCGCGCGCGCTCTTAGGTACATTTAGGTACAATATTTATATTACACAAAATAATTATACAATATAATTGTGCATTTAGGTACACTATGTGTGGAAGAGCGTGTTGTCTTGACAATAAGAGCGTGTTGTTTTCTTGTTGTGAAGACTGTACCTAAATGCAACACAACCATAACGGTAATGTACTCCGCTCACGCTCGCACTCTTAATGAACGCCGATGTAGTTCAATGTGTGTTAGGAAGCATGCAGAAGGAAGGGTCCACGTTCTGTTGGGAAGGCAGGAAAGTGCAATTGGTTTAGCACAGGCCAGTGGGCACAGTGTGAACTATGAACACCTCGACTTCCCCATAAGACAGAGCCACTCGACCCGACAGTCGTGTAAAGTAAAGGTAGGCTAGGTTAGGGGCCTGCTTGAAGCTAAACGTACTGTAGGCCTACTAGGATAGAGGGCATTGAAGAGGGAAGGGGAGGGAAGGGAAGGGACACATAGGTGGCGCTGCTCGAGTGGCGACACTCTCTTTGTAATTGCCCTTCATGGGGTTATCAATTAAAGTGTTTTTGACTTGACTTTGACTTTGACTTGACTTGGTGGAGGTGGGGGTGAGGGGTGGGGGTGGTGGGTG
>CM054150.1:35568934-35571434 GCA_028751875.1 Rapana venosa
ACACCACACACACACACACACCACACACACACACACACACACACACACACACACACACACACAACACACACACACACACACACACACACACACACAACACACACACACACACACACGTACACACACACACACACACACACACAACACCAACACACACACACACATCACACACACAACACACCACAACACACACAACACCACACACACACCACACACACACACACACACACACACACACAACACACACACACACACACACACCACACACGTACACACACACACACCACACCACACACACACACACACACACACACCACACACACACACACACACACACACACACACACACACACACCACAACACACACACACAACACACACACACACACACAACAGAGTAGAGAGGTTATTTAACCACACAAGGGACACATCAGTTGGTTGATAGGTTAATCTGAACGACTCCTGCCTAAAGCAGGCGTCACACACACCGACGAGGACGTGACGTACAAAACCCGATTGCTACACTGACTTGATTTTAAACAAAAATTTATTCATGAAAAGTGTCATTTTTACAAAAACACGAGCATACATTGACAGGACAACAAGTAAACTTATGACAGTCCTGTCATATTCACACATACACACATTTTGACGGTTGACTTCCCATTGCAACAGTTGACTGATGCATAATAATTATAACCATCATTGACAGTTGCGTATATTTTTAACACTGACTTCAATCCATAGCAAATGCTGTCATTACACTAGTAGTAATGATGATGATGATGATGATGATGATCATGATGATGATAATAATGACGATGATGGTGGCGGTAGAAGTGATGATGATGATGATGGTAGCGGTGATGATGGTGATCGTGATGATGATGATGATGATGATGATGATGGTGGTGGTGTGATGATGATGATGGTGATCGTGATGATGATGATGATTGTGATGATGACGACGACGACGGTGGTGATGAGGTTGGTGATGGTATCGATGATGAATGGTAACCGGAGATATGTTGACGATAATAATGACAATAATGGTGACGCATGTATGACTGAAGTCCTATTGTTTATGTATGGCACATAGTAGTTAATTCAGGGTATTAACCTGAACATTCTTTCTTCTCTCTTCCTTTTTGTCATTGTCTTTTTTCTCGTCCTTCGTCACTTCTTCATACTACTCTTAACCAACCAACCAGTGCCCATCCTTTCATCCTTGATTCCATAACAGTGGCTATAGCATTACCACCGCCACCACCACCCACCACCCACCACCACCACCACCACCATTTGCCAACTTTCGGATTAAAACCATGTCATAAACATCTGTACATACCCGACGACGACGACGCCGATGACGACGACCATTTATCCACTTTCGGATTAAAAGCACGTCATAATCATCTGTACTGTTTTTTGTTGTAAAGCCTAAGATCAGACCAGCTTCATACAAGCTTTTTTTGGGTGGTGGGGGGGGGGGGGGGGGGAGGGGTTTCTTTTCTGGTGGAATTTTGGCCAGAACGTTACAACCGTTCAGTGTGATAAGACACAGAATAATTATGTCACAAACAAATCTGCCCTGGATAGAGAAAGAGAAGGATCGAGAGATTGTGGCAATGTAAGCAGTAGTAGTAGTAGTAGTAGTAGTAGTAGTAGCAGCAGCAGCAGCAGCAGCAGCAGCAGCAGCAGCAGCAGCAGCAGCAGAAAACAAGTGTTCCTGCCTGTCTTTAAAATTGAATGAGACTCGCCGATTCCAAGGGGTGAGAGAGAGAAAGAGAGAGAGAGAGAGAGAGAGAGAGAGGAGAGAGAGAGAGAGAGAGAGAGAGAGAGAGAGGAGAGAGAGAGAGGAGAGGAGAGAGAGAGGAGAGAGAGAGAGGAGGGAGAAAAGGAGAAGAAGAAGAAGAGGGGTAGAAGAAGGAGAGAGGAGGAAGAGAAGGAGGAAGAAGAAGAACTGCAAGAAAAAGAAGAGAAGAAGAAGAAGAACTGCAAAGAAGAAGAAGAAGAAGAAGAAGAAGAAGAAGAAGAAAAGAACAAGAAGAAGAAAAAGAAACGAGGGCTTGTATCAAAACCAGCGAGCCGCTGGCTGATACCGTGTGACATGACCCTTTCCTTCTCATGGCCGTAGTAGATTACTTCTACTACTACCTCTATAATACGCTAGAGTCGCCCACTTCTTTGCTTAATGACAACTTTCCGCAGGTTTGAGTGATCGAGTGGCTTGACTGACAGGTCATACCCTCTCCAAAATAACCCCCCCCCCCTCCTTCCCCGCTCTCTCTCCCCCCCCCCTTCCTCCACCCCCCCCCCCACCCCCCCCACTACCATTACTGTTGACATGACCCCTTTCAACGTTAAGTTCTTGTCCATCCCCTCTCTCTCCCAACTCCCAACTCCCTAAATCACTTCTCGCATAATAATTACGATCATTCTGCCCGATGATTACCTGGCTATCTTGTTCTTACATTTTCATTTCCAGTTTTAACGTCTGT
>CM054150.1:35581434-35588934 GCA_028751875.1 Rapana venosa
TCCACACAATAAAAACAAGAAACAAAACAAAGAAGAAATCTAAACCTATACAGTCATTGAGGGAGAGAATATGAGGTGAGTGAGTGAGTGAGTGAGTGAGTGAGTGAGTGTGTGTATGTATGTGTGGTGTTGTGTGTGTGTGTGTGTGTGTGTGTGTGTGTGTGTGTGAGTGTGTGTGTGTGGGGGGGGGGGGGGGGGGGGGGGGGGGGGGGGGGGGGGGGGGGGGGAATCAGGGATATACTAAATATGTAATACTACATTAGGCCACGATCAACACAAACACTTTTAATTATACTCAAAATTGAATGTCATGATAATAAAATAAGTGCAATACCCATACCTCACATAATAAAGAGGGGGAAAAAGCCAATAAAGTCATAAAAAGAACATCTACAATTGTTAGTAATAGAAACAAATTCTTTTTTCAGGAAAAATGAATAAGTACTCCCAAAAATGTGCTTTTTTACATCCAGTCCCCGCCCGTGGGTCACATTGAAAATGCACTCAGTACTCATATTTTCAAACAGTAGAAGCAAAGGGAAAAAACTTTTTTTTAAAGAAAAGAGAGAAAAAAAAAAACAAACAAACAAACAAACAAACAGACAAACAAACAAACAAACAACCCCGGACGAGCAAACGACAAAATAAACCCAGAAACGCCCCCCCCAAAAAAAACCCCCCCAAAAAACCCACCAAAAAACAAAAAACAAAACAGAAAAAAAAACAAAAAATAAATTTAAAAACAACAACAACAAAAAAACGAACAGACAAAAGCACCCTCCCAAACAGACAAACAAAAACCAATAAAAAACAACAACAAAGAAACAAATGAGAAGGAAAAAACAAATTTAAACCCAACACCGTTCCCCCTCCACACACACACACACACACACACACACACACACACACACACACACACACACACACACACACGAGTAAAGGGAAGCAACAATGAAACAGATAGTACGTGACCCAAACGTTGCAGAGTTACTTCCCTTCACACTACAATGTGCTCTGAACTTCAAAATGCTTCATGCAAAGCGGAAAACTAGACAGAAAAGCAAGAAGGAAAAGCAGGAAAAAAATACGAACCGTTAACATTATAGGCAAAACAGTAACTGTAAAGTAGTCAAGCAATCACTGTGAAGAATCCATCATAATCCATAGAGTACTGGAGAAAGTTCAAATCAAATTCTTTTATTTCGAGGATAATGAGCCATATGAGAGAGAGAGAGAGAGAGAGATGAAGATGAGAGAGAGAGAGAGAGAGAGAGAGAGAGAGAGAGAGAGAGAGAGAGAGAGAGAGAGAGAGAGCACATAGCATTTTTTTAATTTCTCACTTAGAGAAAATCCAGATGCTTGTGCAGACTCCAATTACTCACGCATCCTACTCAACCCCCCCCCCCCCCCCCCCCCCCCGCCCCCCTCCGTCCGTCCTCCGATCATCTGTCATAGTCTAGTCTTCCTTCTCACCTCCACCCTTCCCCTTCCCCTACCACCACCACCTCCCTCCCCCTATTCCCATCATCCGTTCGACGTAGGCCTTGTACAATTGTATGTTGTCCTCTCACATGACACGGAAGTGTAATCCAGTACACACACAACACACACACACACACACACACACACACACACACAACACACACACACACACACACACACATATACATACATGCACACACACACACACACACACACACACACACACACACACACACACACACACACACACACACTCACACACACACACACACACACACACACACACACACAACACAACACAGATACGATCATACACACACACATACACCAACAAAATCTTCCACCCAAACCCCAATACACAAACAAACAAACAAACAAACAAACAAACAACAACAACAACAACAACCACACACACACACACACACCACACACACACACACACACACACACACACACACACACACACACACACACACACGCACTTAATCCTCGTTTATTCATAATTATCTATCTACTCATCTATGTATTTAAATTTTTTAAAAATCTATTTATACCACTTAAAGTCACCAGATTTCTCTGCGTAAAATTCGGGCTGCGCGCGTCACCACAAGAGCAGTGCCACCCCCCTTTTTTGTGTCTGTAACTGTATTTGTTTCCCTATGAGAGTGGCTTTTTTCTAAGAATTTTGCCAGGGACAACTCTCTTGTTGCCGTGGGTCCTTTTACGTTCGCCGAATAATTATGTGTAACACACGGGACCTCGGTTTATCGCCTCATCCGAAAGACTAGCGACCAGACCACCACTCATGGTCTAATGGATGGGGGAAAAAAGTTTCGGGCCCAAACAGATTCAGCGTGACAGCAGTATGTCTTTCCTTGTAAGCGACAGAAGTAGAGGGAACCCAATGGTTCAGGAGTAAAAACGCGACACATAACTACCTCTGGCTCCTACTTCCCACGAGGATTCGTCCTTAATCAAAGTGATGAATGCCTTTGGAAGACAAAAGCGAGCTAACCGCAGCGTTGGGGCTGAAAGAATGACTTCCCTCCCCTGTTGCCAAGGGAGAGCACTACTCACTGACATGACCCCCCCAGTCCCAGGAATAATGGTGTCTTTTACAACTTGATCGGTCAGAGCAAAGTTGGCTTTTCGGCGAAGTCGTTACTTTCTAGACGATGACCCAAGATTGTGTTTGTGTATAAAACATGCATTTCTCTGGATTTTGAGATAATCCCGTATTTTTATATTATTCCTAAAGTGTACTACAGCCCAATGTTAGCATGACTGCAGTAACTTGAATGTTTTGCAGCGTAAAGGCTACACTCCTGCTTTAGCTTGCAGATCATGTAGTATCTTAAATAGAGTGCAAGTCGGAGAAATTACTGGTGATGTTTACAGATGTTTTGAAAGATGAAAAAAGAATGGACTGTGTTCCTGTTTTGGGCACTGAGGACATAGAGCAATACCAGGTAGTCACGAGAAAGTTGGAAACGATCATCAAATGAGGATTGCTTGTGTTCCTACAGTGTTGACCACGCGCATGCATATTGAAGTTAGGGAGCTAGTAGACGACGAAGGACTGAGAGGGTACAGTGTTTGCTGGAAAATAATTATTTATTCACACAAACGATGCATAGGCACCACACACACACACACACACACACACACACACACACACACACACACACACACACACACACACACACACACAACACACAACACAAAATTGCCGAGTAACAGTAAGGAAAAGATAACTCTTTCCAGCAGTTAAGTTTTACTCTTGATTTCCTTATAATTATCTTTGACTGGAATTTTCAAACGGTCTATTCATTCACACATGCATCCACCATACTTGGACTGTCAGGTTCCCTGTTACCAAGATAATGATTCTATGGAGATAATAATTTATCTATGGAGATAATAATTTATCAGTTACAAACTGGCCTCTTTTAAGTCTGTGAAGAATTGTGACAAGGAATCTAGTTTTTTCCCGGTATTTGTATAATCATCCACATCAGGCACAAAAGCACGAACACGCTCTGTCTCTGCGTGCTTAGCTGTTTATCTGTCTCTCTCTCATTATCCTTGAAATGTCTCTCCTACTCTGTAAGTGTGGTGTGTGTGTGTTGTGTGTGTGTGTGTGTGTGTGTGTGTGTGTGCGTGTGTGTGCGTGCGTGCGTATGTGTGTGTGTCCTATTTGTGTGTCCTGTATGTGTGTGTGTGCCCTCTGTGTGTGTGTGTGTGTATATGTCTGTCTCTCTCTCTGTCTCTGTCTGTCTGTCTCTCTGTCTCTGTCTGTCTGTCTGTCTGTCTGCCTCTCTCTCTCTCTCTCTCCTGACTTTCCAAACATATTTATCTTGAAAACTGCCTGCCTGGCTCCCTCTCTCCCTCCCTCCCTCTCTGCCCCCTCTCCCCTCCCTCCCTCCCTTCCTCCCTCTCTACCTCTCTCTCCCCTCCATTCCTCCCTCTCCCTCTCTCTCTCTCTCTCCCTCACCCCCTCTCCTCTCTCTCTCTCTCTCCCTCACCCCCTCTCCTCTCTCTCTCTCTCTCTGGGTGTCAGCGACAGCATTGCGGTAATTGAAGGGAATCTCTAAAGCCTCTCAGAATCTAACCCCCCCCCCCCCCCTACCACCCCCCTCTCCTCCATATCCTCCCTCTCCTCCACTCCCCCCCCTCCCTCCTTCCCTTTCTTTTTCTTGCAGGCCTCGCTGATTAAAAGGGGAGCGGATCACTTCAGAGACGCAGGATCATTTACCCTCCTCCCTCAGTCAATGCAATCATCATTTAGGCTGGTGCCAAAAGACCCACTCCCCACTCCCCTCTCCCCTCCACCCTCCCCTCTTTGTTTGCCTGCCTGTCTGTCTGCATGCCTGCCTGCCTGTCTGTCTGTCTGTATGTCTGTCTTCATTGTCTGTCTGTCAGCCTGTCTGTCTGTCTGTCTGTCTGCATGCCTGCCTGCCTGTCTGTCTGTCTGTCTGTCTTGTTATGTCTATCCGTCCGATTTGGTTAAAAATGAGTTTATTGTATATATATATGGCGATAATTTTAGATTAAAACTTAAATCCTCACTGTCTGTCTGTCTGTCTGTCTGTCTGTCTGTCTGTCTGTCAGCCTGCCTGCCTGTCTGTCTGTCTGTTTTGTTATGTCTGTCCGTCCGATTTGGTTAAAAATGAGTTTATTGTATATATATATGGCGATAATTTTAGATTAGAACTTAAATCCTCACTGTCTGTCTATCTGTCTGTCTGTCAGCCTGTCTATCTGTCTGTCTTGTCTTGACTGTCTGTCTTGTCTGTATGTTCGGTCCGTCCGATTTGGTTCGAAATGAGTTTATTGTGTTGTATAGGGAGATTATTTCAGATTAGAACTTAAATCCTCATTGTCTGTCTGTCTGTCTGCCTTGTCTGTCTATCTGTCTGTCTTGTTTGACTGTCTGTCTTGTCTGTCTGTCCGGTCCGTCCGATTGGGTTAGAAATGAGTTTATTGTGTTGTATAGGGATATAATTTTAGATTGGAACTTAAATCCTGATTGTCTCTCTGTCTGTCTGTCTGTCTTGTTTGTTTGTTTGTTTGTTTGTCTGTCTGTCTTGTCTTGTCTGTTCGTCCGATTTCGGTATAAATGAGTTTATTGTATGTATATGGCGATATGGGTCAGGTCAGAGACTCCCTCTGCTACTGGTAACCATGTAACCCAGTACCACCTGCCACATGTGGGGAGTAAACCCAACCAAAAAATTCCGACCTGGAGAGGGATGGGTTCCGCCAGGTTTGATTTGCCCAAGATACACCAATGACAAAGACAGCCAGAATCTCCATACCGGATCGGTCGTCGCCCGGGTTACCAAGGACCGCGCCTTCTGTTGCTCATCAGGACAGATGTCGAAAGTATGCTACTGATGTAAAACGCAGCAAAATTCGTGCCAGACACAACACCATCATTGGAACATGGAATGTACGGACACTAAGAGCTGCAGGCAAAGTGGAAGAACTGACACATGAGATGTCCAGATATCATTGCACATCCTGGGCTCTGCGAAGCCCAGGTGGAAAAACATGGGAAAACAACGACCCAGGAAGACCACAAATTATACTACAGTGGAAAACAGGATAAAACATGAACACGGCGTGGGGTTCTCGTCACAAAGACACCGTGAACACCCGTCATAAAGCTGTCAGCCTGTGTCAAAGCAGACTTATTACCATCCGCCTGAGAGCAACCCCCTTTAACATAACTATAGTACGGGCATACGCCCCTACATCAGACTGCCCCAGAATTGAAGCCGTAGAAGAATTTTATGACCAGCTACAAGAGGTTCTGAATCAAACACCAAGAAAGACATCCTCGTTGTGCAAGGCGACTGGAACGCCAAGGTAGGAGAAGATGCATGGAAAGAACTGGAGGGCGTTTGTGGGCCACATTGAATACCAATCAATGAAAGAGGCTTGAGACTCCTGGAGTTTGCCAGTAAACAACCACCTCCAGCTAGTGAATACACTTGGCCCACACAAGAATCCAGAAAATGGACATGGCATAGCCCAAATGGAGAACACCACAACCAAATAGATTACATCATGGTGAAAAGACGGTTTCAGTCTAGCGTTAACATCGCACAGACACGAAGTTTTCCAGGAGCAACATAGGGAGTGATCATGATCTTGTGATGATGACTTTCCGACTACGTCTAAAGAAAATCCACAAGCGGAACAACATCAGGATCAAATTTGACCTCGAGAAGCTGAAGGACCCAGAGTATTAGAAAATTTTCAAGCAAGGATAGGTGGAAAGTTTGGCAGCACTCACTGTGTTAGACTCAGACATAGACACACTGACGAATAGTTTCAATACAGCAGTGACTGAAACAGCAAACGAGCTTCTTGGCAAACGCCGACCAGTCAAAAAAACCATGGGTCACACCTAACATCCTACAACTATGCGACAAGCGTAGAGAGTTGAAGAAAAAGAAAAATGAAACAAAAGAAAGAGCAGAACAATATAGGGCAGTCAACAAAAGAATCAGGAAGTCCATGACGGAGGCAAAAGAGAATGGATCGGTGAACAGTGCCAAGACATTGAAGAGAACATCAAGAAAAACAATAGCAAGAAAGCATATCAGCTGGTGAAAGACCTGACTAGCACGAAACAGAGAAAAGGTTTAACAATCCAAGACAAAAATGGGAAGTGTCTCACTGACGACCAGGATATTCTGAACAGATGGACAGAATACTGCCCCGACCTGTATAACTATAGAACCGCAGGAGATCCAGAAGTCCTTAATGTACCCGAAAGCAAAGACACAGACAGTCACCCTATCCTCCGAGAAGAAGTGGAAACAGCAGTCGATCGCTGAAAAAGGGAAGTTTAGCAGGGGCTGACAACATTCCAGCTGAGTTGGTCCAAGCTGGAGGGAAGCCATGATCAGCGCCCTACTAAGAATCTGCAACAAGATCTGGCAGACAGGAAAATGGCCAACACCATGGACGCAGTCACTCATCATCACCCTCCCCAAGAAAGGAAATCTACAACAATGCCATAATTACCGCACAATCAGCCTCATATGTCACCCAAGCAAGGTCATGCTGCAGATAATATTGAATAGACTGAAGCCACAAGCAGAGACCATCATTGCTGAGGAACAAGCAGGTTTCAGAGCAGGGCGCAGCACAACAGAACAGATATTCAACCTCAGAATACTATGTGAGCGGTACCTTCAACATCAACAAGACCTATACCACGTATTTATCGATTTTAAGAAGGCATTTGACAGGGTGTGGCATGCAGCTTTGTGGGGAACCATGAACTTGTACAGCATCAATGCAAACCTGATCAGAGTCATCAAACAGCTGTACAGCGAGGCCACCAGTGCAGTGTACTACAACAACAACATTGGAGAATGGTTTCGAACAACAGTTGGAGTAAGGCAGGGCTGTCTACTCTCACCCACTCTTTTCAACATCTTCCTTGAGAGAATCATGGCTGATGCACTGGATAATCATGAAGGATCAGTCAGCATTGGTGGC
>CM054150.1:35593934-35603934 GCA_028751875.1 Rapana venosa
ATTTACTTTTAGGAAAACAAGAAAACAAACAAAACCCCCCCCCCCCCCCCCCCAAACCCAAACTTCTTGCTTCTTCCTATTTGTTTGTTTGTTTGTTGTTGTTGTTGTTGTTTTTTTTCCCCTACATCCCAATTCTTCTCTTCCCCAATCTCTGCCTGCTGCTACTTCCCAGTTTCACCTACTTCCCATGTCACATGGCTTCCAGTTTCACTTTACCCCCCCCCCCCCCCCCCCCCCCCCACTCCGATTTTGCTCTGTTTCTAACTTTGCCCTACTTTCTATTTCGTTCCACTTCCCATTTTCGTTTCATTGCTCCACTTCCCATTTTTACACTTCCTATCGTCACTCCCAATTGTTCCATTTCCCATGTCGTTCCGCTTCCCATTTTTCCGCTTTCCATTTTGTCCACTTTCCATTGTTCCACTTTCCATTTTGTTCCACTTTCCATTTTGTTCCGCTTCCCATTTCGTTCCATTTCCTATTTTGTTCCACTTTCCATTTTGCCATACTTTCTATTTTCTCTACTTCATATTTTGCCCCGATTTCCATGTCACCCTACCAACGAATGAACCAACCAACCAACTAACCAACCAACCAACCAACTAACCAACTGACCGACAAACCAACCAACCACCCAACCAACCAACCAACCAACCAGCAAAACAGCCAAAACACAAAACCAACTTTAAGTCCGTGAAATCATATTATGTAAGAGGCGAAATGGCATTGTGGGATGTTACAAATTGACGCTAAGAAGCAGACGAGTTTACCCACTCGAAAAATACATTTCTGGCATGTAGCTAAATGGAAAATGGCAATCTGTCTGTCACGCACGCACACACGCACGCACCACCACCACACCACACCACACCACACCACAACACACACAACTCACTCACTCCACTCACAGAATAGAAAACCAGCCTCTCTTTCCCCTTCCCCCCATTTTCTACTCCTGCACCCCTTCCCCCCCCCCCCCCCGCCACCCTTCCCCCCGCCACCCCTCCCCCGCCCTCCCCCCCCCCCCCCCCCAATCTCTTCCTTCACCAGATGTTAAAAATGTGACAGTTTGACAAACTGGAGACAGTTTTCAGCTGTGAGGCATGACAGTTCAGAAAAAAATGTTTGAGGCAGTGACAGTAAAAAAGGATTGAAATGGGTCAAGGGGGAAAACTCCCTTCATCCTGAAACCTGCAGCTCATGATTGGCTTCTGACAATGATGCAGATGAAAAAATCAAACCACCTAGGTAGCTGCTGTTCATTCAGTTGTTAATGGGTTTTTTGTTGTTGTTTACTACCATCCATCCCTCCCTCCCTCCCTCCCTCCTTCCATCCATCCGTCCGCCGTCCGTCCGTCCGTCCGTCCATCCATCGATCCATCCGTCCGTCCGTCCGTCCGTCCATCCATCCATCCGTCCGTCCGTCCGTCCATCCATCCACCCATCCACACACCCATCCATCCATCCATCCATTCGTTCCATCCATCCATCCATCCGTCCATCCATCCATTCCTCCCTCCCTCCCTCCGTCCGTCCGTCCAACCATCCACTCACCCACACACCCATCCATCCATTCATTCGTCCCATCCATCCATCCATCCATCCAAAATCTATTTATCCGAGAACGAGCAGTGACAACTAATACCTGTCGACCAATCAACCAGTCAACTGTCCAGCAAGTCGCCTCTCTCTCTCTCTCTCTCTCTCTCTCTCTCTCTCTCTCTCTCTCTCTCTCTCTCTCTCTCTTTGTCACACACAAACACACACACATCACTTCCTTCTTCTATGAAAAAATGCACTCAAGAAACCAATCAATAAACCAACCAATCAACATACCAAAACCCCAGACAAATTACGAACAAGCTTAAAAACAAACAAGCAAAAACAAAGTGAGAGGGAAAAAGGGGAATAAAAGAGAGAAACAAACAAGTAAACTCACACACATACCACACCACAACACACCACACCTCACCAAACATACACCACGAGAGAGAGAGAGAGAAGAGAGAGAGAGAGAGAGAGAGAGAGAGAGAAGAGAGAGAGAGAGAGAGAGAGAGAGAGAGAGAGAGAGAGAGAGAGAAACAGCCAAGGCAAACAAGCAATCGAGCCAAGAAGACAGCCCCCCCCCACCCCCGCAAAAAAAAAACAATAAACAAATAAACAAACAAAAAAATCAAAAAATCAAACGAGCAAATAGACAGACAAACAAACAAAACAAAAAATAACAACCCCCTCCCCAACAGCAAAAAAGACCCAACAACCAAAAACAACAACAGCAGCAACACCACCACCACCACCACCACCACCACCACCACCAACAACAATAAAAAACAAAACCCGCCAAAGTGTACTCACAGAAATCGTGCTGTTGTTTGGTGTATCCTTCCCCATCCGACCCCTTGCCGGCCTTGTCGTCGCCATGCTTGCTGTGTTTGGGGCCAAACAGCTTGTGGATGATGTCTGCCATCTTTCTCTTTTTCTCTCTCCTTTTTTTCCCCCTATCTTTCTCTTTTTTATTTTTATCCCTCTCTTTCTTGCTTTTCTCTTACTCCTCTGCAGCCTCCAACAAAACTTTTCTGGTACTCCACTGGGACCACAGCCACGATCGACAACTCTCTCCCGGCCTTAGTTGGCTAGCAGCCGCTGGTGTTGTCTTCCCTTTAGCTGTTGTGACCCGCACGTCTTCACTTCCGGTGGCGCTGCTATGGCTAGGCTTCACCGCTGCAAACCAAGTGGGATGGATTTGGTTAACATGGATTTGAAAAAAAACCCACCATACACACACACACACACACACAATATAAACCCAAACAAACGCATATCAAACACAGATACAGCAACAACTATTACATCCCCCCAAAAAAACCCCCAACAACAAACAAACAAAAACAACACAACAGCAACAACAAACAAACAAACCCCCCCCCAAAAAAAAACCCCCACAAAACCCAACAACAACAACCAACACCCCAAACAACCCCCAAAACAACCCCTCAACCCCCCCCCCCCCCCCCCCCCCCCTAAAAAACCCCAAGCCGTATTCCATACCAATACGGTTGAACGGATAGATTGAGGCAGGTTCAAGAAAAACAAACATCTGGATTTTACGTGACCAGTTTATCATTTTCCAGTTTCTTTCACTTCAATGTGTGTGTAATCCTACTGAATATGGATGTTACATAAGAACTAATACTGCATTAACGAACAAACAAACAGGAAGTACATTAAGAACCAAACAAAAGTTCTACAGAATATGCATTCAGTATATCATTTAGAAAAAGTTCCAACTTTATAATGTAATCAGTTGAACGTATTTAATTAAGGCGGGACCGACAAGAGTATATAACCTAATAAAAAAAACAAACCCAACAACTAAAAACCTCAGTATGCTTCTTTGTTCTCCATTCTAGTCGAAGGGTAAATTCTTATTAGATTTGGTCCAATTTAAGGAAAAGAGAATGTATCGTATGGTGGTTCCAATTTTGCAGTGATCTTTCTCATATTATTTCGAGTTCTGGTTGTTAAGGCAGTGTATGGGACAGTGGGAAGGTGTGTTTTTAAATGGCATATTTCTATGTTTTGTTGTTGTTGTTGGTTTGTTCAGCGAATCGGTCGACGATCACACTGCATTGAATGTCAGCGAAGCTTGGAATTCAAGCCAACATGTTATTGCATCCCTTCTTCTTTAAGAATGGTACGTCTATCTATCTATCTATCTATCTATCTATCTATCTATCTATCTATCTATCTATCTATCTATCTATCTATCTATCTATCTATCTATCTATCTATCTATCTATCTATCTATCTATCTATCTATCTGTCTGTCTGTCTGTCTGTCTGTCTGTCTGTCTGTCTGTCTGTCTGTCTATCTATCTATCTATCTATCTATCTATCTGTCTGTCTGTCTATCTATCTATCTGTCTGTCTGTCTGTCTATTTATTCATCTCTCTCTCTCTACATATGAATGATATGTGGTGTGTGTGTGTATGTGTGTGTGTGTGTGTGCGCGCGCGCGCGCGCGCGCGCGTGTGTGTGTTGGACCGATGCAAGTATAAAGGTTGAGAGAGAGAGAGAGAGAGAGAGAGAGAGAGAGAGAGAGAGAGAGTTAGTTTTGTGCATTTTCTATTCGTTTTTACTGCTTTATTTTGCTTTGGTTGTGTGTCTGCTTCCTTGCTTATTTTCACTTCGCCATTTTTGAATGTGTTTTTTTCACCTTTGCCTTATGGTTGCACGTTTCAACTTTATTTACTTGTTTGTGTATTTGTTCATTTGTTCTCTTTCCATTTCCAGCCTTTGATATATTTTTGCTTTTATAATTTTTTGGCTTTGCTTTTGCTTTTTAAATCCTCGTTTTTTTATTTTTCTCCAACCCTCCTCCTTCGTTCCCGCCTTTTTCTGTTCTTTTTTCCCTTGTTTTTATTCGTCCTTTCTCTCCCTCAACCCGTTTGAACGATTTTTATTTACTCAGACCTGTCAGACCCATCTTTATGTCTAAAGGCAAAGTAATCTCTAGGGTTTACTCGTGTGCCAGTGGAAACGGATGAAAAAGTGTACAAACTGCATGCATACGGGGACTGAATGTAAAAAGCCCACATCAAGTGTTTATTCATTATACACAGAAAAGATTTAGAATTCGGAACTGGAGCTTAGCTCTTCCAGTGTGAATTAACGATCTTCCAGTGATTCCCAGGTGGGACCAGTGAGTCAGGGTGCATGTTCTGGATACCCCCCTCCCCGGGGTGTTAAACTATGGGAACTCCCAGTCACAACAACTTATCCTGGTATACTCGTATAGCTGAGAATAGCGTAAGTTAAATCTGGAGTTCTATCTAAAGTAGCCCCAAATGAACCGAGTTTACAATTCCTACACTATTGCTATACGGACCGAAAGCACACTTTTGTGCTCTCTCTCTCTCTCTCTCTCCCCTCTCTCTCTCTCTCTCTCTCTCTCTCTCTCCCTCCCTCCCTTCACATCCACAACACTTTTCTCTAAGCGAAGCCGGTCTCTACCAGAACTTCTCTCCAGGTTTTCTCCTAAACTACCTCCAGTCCAATTTTGGTGGCTGTCCAATGGCTGTGCGAGGTTTACTTTGTATGCAAATAAGCCGGGGTCAGGTCATGTAAACACCCACTTCAAGGGAACAAAGACTCGGAGCAGAAAGGCAGCAGGTTGTGCCACAGGACTCTTGATGCCATGCCAGGATCGTATTCGCCAATTCCCAGACATTGGGAGCTGGAAGGGTTTGATGAAGCTTCTCCTCACATACTTGTAAGTCGGTGATTGATTTTGCCGCGGCACAGGCAGCGTGGCTAGTTAACTTAGTAATCTGGTCAGCTTTAGCTTTAGCTCTGCATTCCGGATACACGGAGAGGCTTTCTTGGGTTCGCTTTTAACTTCCTCAAGTGTTATGTTCAGTCTAGACGTGGCTTTTCCTCTTAGGATTAAAAGAGAGAGAGAGTAAGAGGGAGGAGGGAGAGAGAGAAAAGGAGGAGGAGAGAGAGAAAGAAGAGAGGGAGAGGAAGTAGAGAGAGATGAGAGAGGGAAAAGGGTTTATATTATTATTTTATATATCGAGGATTATGGATAAGCATTATTTGCTTTTTACATCGTCCCCGTGTGTAGTGCGGTTTTGTAAATCGACTGTTCCACGGCAACAAGGCACTGTTAGAAAAGCGGAAAGGTTACGTGTGGGATGGCGTGCGTCGCACGGGGCGGTTAGTATCCGAAGTGAGAGAGGAGAGGAGAGAGTGAGAGGAGGAGAGAGAGAGAGAGAGAGAGAGAGAGAGAGAGAGAGAGAGAGAGAGAGAGAGGAGAGAGAGAGAGAGAGAGAGAGAGAGAGGAGAGAGAGAGAGAGAGCTCTTTCCCTTCTCATGAATAAAACATACAAGCCAAATAATGTATGTATGTAAATCTCAGACTGACATGAATCTTAACATTACGTATGTGTAGATTTTTGGTTGGGGGGGGGGGTTGAAAATTTCAAGCTGTTTTGCGCAGAATCATAACGATGTTCCTTTTTCAAAAAAAAAATGTCAAAGCATATTTTAGTTCAGTGCAGGTTGGCATGAGATTCCATGAAGTCCTTCGGATGAGACTATAAACCGAGACCCCGTGTGCGAACGCACGCCGAACATCTTTCGCACACATTAAATCCTGTTCCGCTTTTCGTAAGAGTAGGCCATTGTGTGCCGGTGGAAACATCACAAAATTTACAAAACCGCATACACGGGGATTGGATGTAAAAAAGCACATGAGTGCTTATTCCATTATCCTCGATATAAAATAATAAATAAAGAAAATAGAAATAAATGAAGTCAACAGGGCCAGCTAGGACTGGAGCAAAGGGAGGAGGATCATGTGGCTGTCACTGGGTGCGGTGGCTAACGCCGAACTCTGTGACGGAGACAAGTGAGGCCGGTTGTGAAATCATCATTGATAGAACGGACCTTCAGTCGATTATTCTGCTTACTGTAAGTCACTGTTTGTTCCATCACCAAATCATCAGCTTCCTCAATCAGCCCGAAGTGTCTTGTTTTTTTTTTTTTAGGGTTGGTGGTGGTAGTGTTTGTTTTTTGGTTTTGTCACAACTGTGCAGCTGCTTGCTTGTCAGCAGAAAATGCAGCTGCTGCTTATCCTCACTGGTCATGTTTTCGTTCCTCGCTAGTTCAAGGTCATCAGGTGAGTGGTGGTGAGTGTGTTGTGTTTGGTTTTGAAACACATGTGACACGATTTTGTTGGCGACCAGATATATCTGTTGCTATTTTTTCTTCATACTGGGAGATAGTTGATGCTGCGCTGATCGTTCTTGCAGTGTGGTATTGTCTGTATGGACAGTTTTGGCGCCATGAAGGTAGTTGCATTTCCATTTGGAGCATGTATGCTGGGTGTGTTCGTGTTTCTGTAACCCATTAAACGCTGAGTTGAATTATGGGATCTTTAACGTGCGTAATTGATCTTCTGCATGTGTATAAACACGGGGCGAGTTAAGGCACTGGTAAGTCTGCACTTGAAGTTGACCAGGGAGATCGTTAAAAAAAACAACCCCACCTTTAATTCACCAGATACCGCCGAGACTTCAAACCCGCGACTTCATGAACACGCAGTATTGAAGTTCAACGTTTAACTTAACCACTCGCCTGTAGCGTCTGTCCCCCCACTGACTGAATAATACAGCCAGACTGTATTATTTTGCTTCCTGTTGTATTACCACTGTCTTGCGCGTTGTATTTACAGTCCTACTATCTTCCCACTCGGTCTCAGCCAAAGTGGGTTATTTATTTTTTATTTATTTTTTATTTATTTTATACCACTTTAAGTCACGAGATTTCTCTGCGTGAAATTCGGGCTGCTCTCCCCGGGGAGAGCGCGTCGCCACAAGAGCAGTGCCACCTTTTTTTTTTTTTTTTGGTCTGCAACTGTATTTCTTTCCCTATCAGAGTGGCTTTTGTCTAAGAATTTTGCCAGGGACAACTCTCTTGTTTGACGTGGGTTCTTTTACGTGCGCTGAAAATTTTGTGTAACACACGGGACCTCGGTTTATCGTCTCATCCGAAAGACTAGCGCCCAGACCACCACTCATGGTCTAATGGATGGGGGAAAAATTTCGGGCCCAAAACGGGATACGAACCACCGCACACCCGACCCGGACTTTTCGCATTCTAGACAGGCGCGTTACCTCTAGACCACCGATCCATGTGAACACGCTATTTCTCTGAGGGAAAGATTGTGACATCCCTTCCCGAGACCTACAAACAAATAAATCTATTACGGCAATATCTCAGACAACCCCCCCATCCCTTCCAACACCCCTCCTCTCCCCCCTCTGCTTTTATGGCCCGGCAGACTTGGCCCTCTAGCATGTCCCTGAAGGCCGCGTCCAATTTGCCGGCTGGCCCCTGGGGGACTTTGCGGTCACTTCCTATGCAAATGAGTTGGGGTCATGTCGTGTTGTGATTGGTTGGGGGAGCACCAGAAGGGCGGGAGAAGGACGGCATTGGAGCCCCGAGCACACGTCCCGCCATTCCGCCCTTCACACTGGTCAGACACTTCGGGGCCTTGGGGGAGATGTCGCCAAGCTCCTTCCTCTGTTTACACGTCCCGTGGATTCCACTCTTGATCCAGAGCTTTGCCAGGGAGTTAATGATAATAATATTAATAATGATGATGATGATGATGATGATGATGATAATAATAATGATGATAATAATAATAATAATATAATAATAATAATACATGGACTTTATATAGCGCTATATCTCGTAATAAAACAAATCAAAAGCGCTTTCATTCATCCTAGTCATTCACATGCAGCCAGTTACAATTAATAGGTTGGGTTTTTTTTTTTTTACAAGTTCAAATGTATACACACACTTGCACACACGCACGCACACACACGCACCCCCCCCTCCCCCCCCCCCTCCCCCCCACACACACACAAAGGTTTACTCTCCGGCAGGGTGATGGGGTTTTGGCTGTTGAGGGCAGGGACACAAATGAAATGGAACAAGAGGGGAGAATCTTAGCTTTGACATAAATGTGTCTTGAGGCCGGATTTAAAAGCGTCATAAGTAGGCTTTTGGCGAAGGGAGAGAGGGAGGTCATTCTAGATCAATGGACCAGAAACAGAGAAAGAGCGACGGCCAACGGTGGACTGGTGGAATCTAGGTATTCTTAAGCACAAGGTATCTGCAGCAGAGCGGAGGGAACGAGAAAGAGTGCACAGGTAAAGACATTCACAGAGGTAGAAAGGTGCTGTTTTATGGAGGCATTTGTAACAGAAGGTATTGATCTTATAGTTTACTCGCTGTGGCACAGGCAACCAGTGGAGAGATCGCAAGAAAGGAGTAATGTGCTGAGATTTTTTCTTTCTGAGGACTAGGCGAGCTGCGGAGTTTTGTATACGTTGAAAGGAGTGGATAGATGTTGCTGGCAGACCAGCCAGAAGAGAATTGCAATAGTCCAGTTGTTCAGGGTCTGTTTATAAAGCTTGATAGTTGTTAACGGCGAGATGCTTCCTTTGAAAAAAATCCACGCGTAGCCCTCATCATCGCCTTTTTTTATATAAAAAAACACAACAAAAACAGTCACAGTAATTCTTGAAGTCGGAATGCGGCCACCTTCATGGCGGGAAAACGGTGGCTTTGGAAAAAATCTCACCATGAGTGAGTGAACCTCGGAGCTCTAGCCGAGGAACAAAAAATAAAGATTTTTAGTCGAATGATCAATAATTATAGCAATGCCAGCCTCTACAAAACCCTATCCATTTTTTTAAAATCGTCAAATTCACTCCTCGAGAACCTGTAGCCCTTCATGCCAAGCTGTCTGATGAGGATCACTGTTGGTCTCTGTCCTACACATTTGTTATGAACCCACAAGAGCTAACATTTTCTGATAGGAGGTTTCCAACAGCATATTACCCGAGATATAAGAAGAAATTCAGCGCAATATAAAACAGGACTCAGTTCTGTCTAGTTTCACGACTAAGAACTAAAAACCAAACAAACAAACAAAAAAAAAAGAAGGGAAACGAGTCCATAACATTGACAGCAAAGAAATCAAATGGTGAAGGGTAAATTTTACACATAGGCCTACAAGCATCCCCGAAGTCAAAATGCGGCTACCTTAATGGCGGGTGGATAAAACGGTCGCATACGCAGAAATCTCACCATTGATGAACGGCAAAGCTCTACCGAGGACACCCCCCCCTCCCCCCCCCAAAAAAAAAACCAACAACCCCAACCAACACCCCCCAAGACATACACCCCCCCAAAAAAAAACCCAAACAACCCCCCCCCACCCCCCAAAACCCCCACACCAACATCCCCCCACCCCCCTCCCCCGCCCATACAACCCACCAGAGATAGGCATTAAGCATGAAACAACACCTCAGCCCTTACAGAAAAATTGGACTGGACACACACACACACACACACACACCCCACACACACACCCACAGCACAGCAGACTCCATAACAACATCACAAGAAACACACAGT
>CM054150.1:35618934-35623934 GCA_028751875.1 Rapana venosa
CTCTCTGTGTGTCTGTGTCTGACAATATAACACAGTAATCGAAAGCTGAAGAATAAAGGGCAATGACGTCCTCAGGATAGGACAGGACCAGACAGGACAGGACAGGAGAGGACAGGACAAAGCAAGACAAGACAAGACAACAGGACAGGACAGGACAAGACAGGACCGGACCGGACAGGACAGGACAAGACAAGACAGGACAGAACAAGACAAGACAAGACAGGAGAGGACAGGACCGGACCGGACAGGACAGGAGAGGACAGGACAGGACAGGACAGGACAGTAGAGGACAGGACAGGACAGGAGAGGACAGGACAGGACAGGACAGGAGAGGACAGGACAGGACAGGAACAGGACAGGACAGGACAGGACAGGACAAGACAGGACAGGACAGGAGAGGAGAGGACAGGAAAAGACAGGAGAGAACAGGACCGGACACGACAGGACAGGAGAGGACAGGACAGGACAGGAGAGGAGGACAGGAGAGAGGACAGGAGAGGACAGGACAGGACAGGACAAGACAGGAGAGGACAGGACAAGACAAGACAGGAGAGGACAGGACAGGGCAGGACCAGACAGGACAGGACAGGACAAGACAAGACAAGACAGGACAGGACAGGACAAGACAAGACAAGACAAGACAGGACATGCCAAGACAAGACAGGACAGGATAGGACAAGACAAGACAGTCCAGGACAGGCCAAGACAAGACAGGCCAGGCCAGGCCAAAACAAGACAAGACAAGACAAGACAGGACCGGGCGGACAGTAAGCGGAACTTGAAATGACCCCAGAACAAAGCTGATCAAGTGTGCCCCCTTGTCTGAAGACATGGTGTGGTAGGGTGTGGTAAGAAAGACATCCTTGCCTCTTCCTCCACCCCTCTTTCCCCCTTGCCCCCTCCATACTTTTCTGTCTCCCTCTCCTCCCTTACCCCTGTATGTCTGTCTGCCTGTCTGCCCATCGCTCTGTCTCAATTTTCTTTCTCTCTTTATCTATTGCTTTACATGTTTTCATGATTGTTTTAATCGGTGTATTTTTTGGGGTTCTTTTACAAGGACAGATTGTAATAGATAAAGTTTGGGCCTAAGATCCCCATCCTTGCGTATTCCTTCCTTCCTTCCATATTAGTTAATTGATTACTTACTTACATACTTCATTCATTCATTCATTCATTCATTCATTCATTCATTCATTCATCCTCTATTTCCACTCTCTGTCAGTATTTGTGTGTTTGTGTCTGTCCGTCATTGTGTCTGTCTGTCCTGTGTCTGTCTGTCTGTGTCCTGTCTGTTCTGTGTCTGTCTGTTATGTGTCTGTCTGTGTCTGTCTGTGTCTGTCTCTCTCCCTTTTTCTCTCTGTCTATCTGTCTCTGTCTGTCTGTTTCTCTCTTTCTCCCAATAGTTAATTCATTGATTGATTGGTGGATTAAAGAATTGATTCGCTGATCGTGTGGTTGATTGGATGGTTAATTAGGTGATTTAATTTTCTTGATATTTCTATTTGATTTGTCCATTACTTCACTGGTTCAATCATATTGGTTTGTTTTCCCATCTTATCAAGAGGACATGATGCAGAGGAGTCTCATGTTTATCCAATTATCTTCAATGCAAAGTGCGAATTCGAGTTATCTCTCTATGCGTCCTTCTGCCTGTCTGCCTGCCTGCCTGCCTGACTGACTGCCTGCCTGTCTGTCTGTCTCTCTCTGTCTCTCTCTCGGTATCTCTCTTCTCTCTGTGTCGTTTTCCGTCTCTGTCTCCTGTGTGTCTGCCTGCTTTGTTTGTCTATTCTGTCGTCTGCTGTCTGTCTCTTTCTCTCTTCCCCCCCCCTTCATCCCTCCCTCCACTTTTCCCATTCTACGACAACACACATATTCTTCCCCTCCCTACCCCCTCCCCCTCCTCATTCTCCTCTCTTCCCTCCTTCTCTCTCTCACTCTCTCTCTCTCCAATCCTATCCCCTCTCTCTCCCCTCCATCCCTCTCCCTCCCCCCTCCGACCCTTTCTCTTTCACTCCTCCATCCCTCTCACTGTGTCATGCTAATCACCACCACCACCACAACAACAACACACACATGCACACACAACACAACACAACACAAAACAACACACACTACACACACAACACACAAACACACACACATAACACAACACACACATACACACAACACAACACACACACATACACGCACAACACAACACACAACACAAACAACATACCACCACCCCCCCACACACACACACCACCCTTCCCCCACACAAACACCCTCCCCCGCCCCCCCGCCCCCCCCCCCTCCGACACACACACACATCAAACAACCCCCTCCCCTTCCCCCCCCCCCCCACACACACACACAAGAGTGAATCGATGGGGCGAAGGCCGAAAGACGAACGAAAGACAGTCACGTCCTTTGCCGGCAGAAGAGAAGAGAGGAAAGGAAAAGGAAAAGGAAAAGGGAGAGGGAGAGGGAGAGGGAGGCAAGGACCATCGTCACCCTCTGCAGCAAAGTTGGGATGGACTGTTGCCTGATGACAGAGAACTGAAGCCATGGCACAGCGCCACTGCTACATTGCCACTGTCCACCCTGCTCCTTCTGTCCGTCTGTCTGTGTAACTGCCTCTGTGTGTGTGTGTGTGTGTGTCGTTGTGTGTGTGTGTGTGTGGTGTGAGTGTGGTGTGTGTGTATGTGTGTTGTGTGTGTGTGTATGTGTGTGTGTTTGTGTGCGTGTGTGTGTGAGTGTGTGTGTATCGTTGTGTGTGTGTGTGGTGTGTGTGTGTGTGTGTTGTGGTTGTGTGTGTGTGTGTGTGTGTGTGGTGTGTGTGTGTGTTTGTGGTGTGTGTGTTGTGTGTGATGTGTGTGTGTGTGTGTGTGTGTGTGGTGTGTTGTGTGTTGTGTGTGTGTGTGTTTGTGTGTGTGTGTTGTGTGTTTTTTGTTGTGTGTTATGTGTGTGTGGTGTGTGGTGTGTGTGTTGTGTGTGATGTGTTGTGTGTGTTGTGTGTGTTGTGTGTGTGTGTGTGTGGTTGTGTGTGTTGTGTTGTGTGTGTGTGTGTGTGTGTGTGTGTGAGTGTGTGTGGTGTGTGTGTGTGTGTTGATGGTGAGTGTGTGTGTTCGTGTGTGTCGTCTGTGTGTTTGTGTGTGAGTATGTGGTGTGTATGTGAGTGTGTGTGTGAATATATACCTATACATACATACATACACACATACATACATACGTACGTGCGTGCGTGCGAGCGCGTGTGTGTGTGTAAGTGTGTGAAGTCAAGTCAAGTCAAGTCAAATCAAAAACACTTTAATCATCTCATGAAGGGCAATTACAATTGACGTTTGACTCTCTGTCTGTTTCTGTTTGTTTGTCTGTCTGTCTGTCTGTGTCTGTCTGTCTGTAAGCCTTCCAGCCGACTCTTGTCTGTGTGATTCTGTCTATGTGCCTATGTCTGTAAGCTTTTTAGCCTGTTCTCTGTGTGTGTGTGTCTGTCTGCGCGCGTGTGTGTGTGTGTGTGTGTGTGTGTGTGTGCGTGTGTGTCTGTGTGTGTGTGTCTGTGTGTGTGTGGTGTGTGTTTGTGTCTGTGTGTGTGTGCGTCTGTCTGTGTGTCTGTGTGGGACCGTTTGTCTGTCTGTTCGTCAGCTTCCCAGCCCAGCCTGTTCCCTCTGTCTGTCTGTCTGTCTGTCTGTTTGTCTGTCTGACTCTTATCTGTCTGTTTTTTTTAGTGGGGCCTTCTTCCCCTCCCTTAAAAAAACAACAACTTTTGCTCCTTCTCTTCTTTAAAGAAATTACATGCGAGTGGTTTAAACTGATAAGTATATACATGGCTCGGTGAAAATTGCTATTCGTCTTTTCTTTCTTTAAAAAAATTTTTTTTTACAGTGTGACTGTGAAATTGATTTCATTGCACCTGATGCTCTGTTTCAAATAAATGTGCCTCTGAAAATTGTTTGAAATCTTTTCATAGTTCTGAACACGCTTCGTTAATCAACTGTCCTTAATTCTTTTCCTGCCCCCCCCCCCCCCCCTCTCTCTCTCTCTCTCTCTCTCTCTCTCTCTCTCTCTCTCCTCTCTCTCTCTCTCTCTGTCTCTTATTGAGCGATCAATTGGTCACAGGCATAACTGTCAATTACGTTCATAGCATAAAAAAGCATGGAACCGGAAATGAACAATTTCACTGTCAAACCAATCTCCCCCCCCCCCCCCCTCCCACCATATACATATGATGACGTCAATAAAAGATGACGTCAATAGCGCAAACGAACTGGACATGGGAAAATCTTATTATTTTTTCTTTCTTTCGTTTATTATTTTTTATTTTTATTTTTTTATAAATCTTAAGCAAGGGGAAAAACCAATTTATTCGAAGTTCACTGGAGGGTCGATATTTTACATGTATTATTTACCGTTACATGTCTTTGTGATTGTGAGAGCAGGTCGCAGGAATATCTGTATTATTTGAGGATATTATTGTGGAACTGCATGTGCTTTATCATTTCGTGTTGTGTTACTTACTGTAGGGCGTGTTGTGTTTGTTACGATTGTTCGACTGATTTGAATAATCAAAGAAATCGATTCCCTGTCTGTTTTCTTTGTGTGTGTGTGTGTGTGTTGTGTGTGTGTGTGTGTGTGTGTGTGTGTGTGTGTGTGTGTGTGTGTGTTTTTCTTTAATTTAACGTCTCTTTTTTTTTCCACAGTGATATTACACGGAAAATGAAAATAACCATGAAGTTTTATAAAATTGAGTTTCATTTAGAGAATGTTGTGTGTGTGTGTGTGTGTGTGTGTGTGTGCATGTGTGTGTGTGAGTGTGTGTGTGTGTGTGTGTGTGTGTGTGTGTGCTTGTGTTGTGTGTGTGTGCGTGCGTGTGTGTGAGTGTGTATGGCTCTCGGCTTACCTCTGGAACTATTTAATTGGTGGTGATCAATTTATCCATGATGTAATTAAGAGAATGAACTTGACTGTCCATCTGATCCACTATTTAACCCTCATTACCCCCCCCCCCCCACCTCCCATCC
>CM054150.1:35628934-35641434 GCA_028751875.1 Rapana venosa
TCATCATCATCATCATCATCATCATCATCATCATCATCATCATCGTCATTATCATCATCATCAATAGCATAAGTACTGATATCAATACATAACCTTGACAGACACGAAACACACGCACACAAACTTTTTTTTTTTCCAAAAGCAAGGTGGTGGTGGTTGTTGCTTTTATTTTTAAAGTCCACTTTCACATCATGTGGCACAAACACAAACCACCACCTTATACAACAAAGACTCTCTGTTTCATGATGCCTGCACAGGCTCTGAAAACACATTTTTGTGCCAACACTTTACATCCATTAACACATCAACACCAGTTTTGCACCCGTATCCCCCCCCCCCCCCCCCCCCTTCCAAATCCGTTCATTTCAACAATACAGATCAGTTAATTATTTAGGAAATATTAATGTCTGGGGAAAAACCCATACCTCTAATTGAATGTGTGTGTGTGTGTGTGTGTGTGTGTGTGTGTGTGTGTGTGTGTGTGTGTGTGTGTGTGTGTGTGTGGTGTTTGTCTGTCTGTCTGTCTGTCTGTCTGTCTGTCTGTCTACCTGTGTTTGCCTCTGGTGTGTGTGTGTGCGCGCGCATCCGTATTGCGCACTTGCATATAATTTTGTATTTTCATGCAAGTACAAATGTCACTTACCTATGTGAATGTACATATACACGCAAGTACCTGTACTTGCACGCGCAGGCATATAAACTTACTTGTTAAGTACCTGATTAGTAAGTGCGTGTCAGTAATATCCATTCCTGTGTATCCAAACCTGTTGTACATACTATTAAAGCAAGTCAAGTCAAACCAAGTCAAGTCAATTCAAGTCAATTCGACTCGAGTCGAGTCGAGTCGACTGAAGGTAAGGCAAGGCAAGTCAAGTCAAGTCAAGGCAAGGCAAGTCAAGTCAAGTCAAGTTAAGGCAAGGCAAGGCAAGTCAAGGCAAGTCAAGGCAAGGGAAGTCAAGGCAAGTGCAAGTCAAGGCAAGTCAAGGCAAGGCAAGGCTAGGAAAGGCAAAGCAAGGCAAGGCAAGTCAATTTAAGTCGAATCGAGTGAAGTGAAGTGAAGTCAAGGCAAGGTACAAGGCAAGGCAAGGCAAGTCAAGGCAAGTCAAGGCAAGGCAAGGCAAGTCAAGGCAAGTCAAGGCAAAGCAAGGCAAGGCAAGGCAAGTTAAAAACACTTTAATCATCCCATGAAGGGCAATCCCAAATTCAAAGTATGTTCTCATCACAGACTTAAGACACAAAGTTGTAATCTGTAGTTCCACGCAGCAGAAAGGTAGTGCACTGAAGGTACGGGGCACACATAGTCTTTCATACATCTATCAAACAAACAAACCCATCTGACAGGCCGTGTCCTGAGGAAACGTTTCATAGAGCACAGAGGTCTCTTTCCTTTATTAATCCCTCATCCGTTTTACCCTCCAATTTCAATTCTCCTGCTTTTTGTGGGGGGTTGTGTGTGTGAGTGTGAGTGTGTGTGTGTGTGTGTGTGTGTGTGTGTGTGTGTGAACTCTGTGTGTGTGTGTGTGTGTGGGAGGAGAGTGAGAGAGAGAGAGAGAGAGAGAGAGAGAGAGAGAGAGAGAGAGACTGTGAGTGATGTATGTGTGTGAGTGAATGTGTGAGTGAGTGAGTGAGTGTGTGTGTGTTTGATGAGTTAACATAATCAATGATCGACCTTTGCACAAGCATGAATACACACATTTGTAAACATTCACACGAGCACGAAAGTTCGCATGCGCGCACGCACACATAATTGCACACACACACACTCACACACATACACACAAACACACACACACACACATTGCACACACACACATTGCACACACACACACTGCACGCTTGCACACAGGACAGGAAATGGATGGAAGGCATGACCAGGCATTTTTCCAGAGAAAGCATCATCAAGGGTTAAAGCGACGTGACTTCACTCTTTCTTCTCCAGTCTATTGAACATCACTGCAAGTGTGTGACGGAGGCAGTAACTAACGGAGAAAGGTCATTTTCCTGAAGCTGCCCATCAGACAATTTCGGTTTCACTGTTCCTCTGCCCTGTCCTGTCCTGTCCTGTCCTGCCCTGCCCTGCCCTGTCCTGTCCTGCCCTGTCCTGCCCTGCCCTGTCCTGTTCTGCCCTGCCCTGTCCTGTTCTGCCCTGTCCTGCCCTGTCCTGTCTTGCCCTGTCCTGCTCTGCCCTGTTCTGCCCTGCCCTGCCCTGCCCTGCCCTGCCCTATCCTACCCTTCCCTTTCCCCCATTCCAGCTTCCTTTCAACCCTTCCTCTCCATGTTAGGTATGTCTTCACCCCACCCTTGTGTGGCATCTTTCATGTTTTTTGCTCTGGGGAGGAGGTGGGAGATTTGCCCAGTGGTCACTGCATTGAGCTTGCCCGTGATCTGACTGGGATGGGGGGGGGGGGGGGGGAGTTCGAACCACAAGTACGACCGTTCAATAGCTTGTTTTCTTACCGCCATGGAGTTCATACCAGTTCCCACACACACGCGCGCGTGGATATACAGTCGCCCGTACGCACGGTCATTTGCATGTGTGCGCGCACAAACAAACACACACGTTCACACACACATACAAATTCAATTCACTCACACACGCGCTCGCGCGCGTGCGCATACACACTCACACACACAGACACACACACACTCAATCACACAATCAACACAACCTCCTTCACGAAGAAAGGCAACAGAGAGAGAGAGAGGGGGGAAGTCATGGATGGGGAAAACTAGACACAGAAGCAAGTACAGCTTCTCAAGAGGCAGGAAAATAGCCAGCCTAGCAGGGAGTAAAAGACACGACAACACTGATCCACTCCATCCATCCATCCATCCATCCACCCACCCACCCATCCGCCCATCCACCCATCCACCCATCCATCCACTCCTTCCATCCATCCACCCATCCACCCATTCATCACTGCTAAATAGCACGGCAAAGTTTGTGCCACAGGCACAGGCAGAAAATCTCCTTAACTGCTCCTAACCATCAACCTGACAATTCTAATGCGCTGAAACAACTCCGCTTTCCTCTTCCACACTTCCAGTCTGTTTTGAATCATCTCCCTCTCCTCCTTCCCCTTCCCCTGGTCTCCTCTACCCTCGTCTGCCTCTAACCCCTCTCTTGATCTTGCCTACCTTCATGTTGAATGAGTGCAAGGTCTAGGTGAAACAGTGTGTTCGGCCCCCCAAAAAATGCTGTTGTTTTATTGCGATGGCTGAAAATTGTTTGCACAAGTGCGCATAGTGTTGCCATTGGCATACCACCTTGAAACATTCTGTTCGTGTGTGATGGACACACAGTTTGCACGTGCTACGTCGCAGGAACAAAAATACGGCAGGGAAGGAAAGGCACCAAGCTACTGGTTATTTTAAGCACTACCCCATGGGAAATGTTCATTGTTGTTTATGCAGATCTAGTGATTTTTACAACTGACGGGATAGCCTAGTGGTCAGAACATTGCACTCGCAATCTGACGACCTGGGTTTGATTTCCGTTCAAAGGGGTATATTTTCCTCTGAAGTTAACATCAGTGCTGACTCCACTCTCCCCCAAAAGTCATTCGGATGAGACTATAAACCGAGGCCCCGTGTGCGAACGCATGCAGAACATCTTGCGCGCAGGTTAAATCCTGTTCCGCTTTTCGTAAGAGTAGGCCGTAGTGTGCCGGTGGGAACTGATGACAGAATTTACAAAATCGCATACACAAGGGGACGGGAAGTAAAAAAGCACATAAGTGCTTACTCAATTATCCTCGATATAAAAGAATAAACTAAAATAAATAAAATAGACACTTCAACAGAGATTCAATCCCCTGCCTTCAGTTTTCGTAGGATTGTGAGTCGACACTAGCCTAGAGGCTATCACACACATCTTACACAACACACAACACACACACACAAACACAACACACACAACACACACACACACCAAAACACAATACACTCTAATAACACTACAAATCACCTCCTCTCTTCTCTCTTTCTCTCTACTACACACACACACACACGCGCGCGCACACGCACAAAAAACACACACACACACACACACACACACACATCTCTCTCTCTCTCTTCACCAACACACACACTCACCTCTCCTCACACACACACACACACCTCTCTCTCACATACACACACACTCTCTCTCTCTCTCCTCACACACACACACACACACACACCACACACACACCCACCTCCCCACACACACACCCCCCCCCCCCCACCACACCACCAACACTTAGAACAATGGTAAAAATGTGCTTCAGAGATCTATATATACGACTGCAGAGGGTTAGAGGGAAACACAGGGATATGTGTACGAGAATGAAAGAATGATGAAAGGAAAAAAACAAAACCAGAAAAGATTTGAGATGGAGAGAAGGGACGATGAAAGGTACAAGGGGAAGGGGGTGGTGGAGGTGAGGGGGGAGGGGGATGGGGATGGGGAGGGATGGGAGGGGGGGCAAGGGGGGGGGGGGGGTTAGTGCTGGAGGCAGATTGGTGGTTAATGGTTTCTCATCCAGTGATCACTGGCGCAAACTACGGGCGCCATTTAGTCATGATGGATGGAGTCAAACGTTTTCATGTCATTCTCTCCCTTGGTAATTCTTCCCCTTGAGAGAGCTGTTCATTCGTCTCTCTCTCTCTCTCTCTCTCTCTCCTCTCTCTCTCTCTCTCTCTCTCTCTCTCTCTCTCTCTCTGCCCCTCTCTCTCTCTCTCCTCCCCTCCCTCTCTCTCTCTCTCTCTCTCTCCCTCTCTCGCTCCCTCTCTCTCTCTTCTCCCTCTCTCTCTCTCTCTCTCTCTCCCTCCTCTCTCTCTCCCTCTCTCTCCCTCTCTCTCTCTCCCCTTCTCTCTCTCCCTCTCTCTCTCCCTCTCTCTCTCCCCCTCTCTCCTCCTCCTCTCTCCTCCCTCTCTCTTCCCTCCCTCTCTCCCTCGTCTCTCTTCTCTCCCTCTCTCTCTCCCTCCCTCTCTATCTCTTTCCCTCCTCTCCCTCTCTCTCCCCCCCTCCTCTCTCTCCATCTCTCTCTCTTCTCCTCTTCTCTCTCTCCCTCTCTCTCTCTCCCCCCCTCTCTCCCCCCCCCTCTCTCTCTCCTCTCACCTGTTTTCTCATTTGTGAATATTTTGAATTGATTCATCACCATTTTCTCTCTGAAAAAATAATCTGGTGGCCGTATTGTTGTTATTATTTCGCCTTGCTTATCGTTTTTTGAATGTTTTTTATTTTGGTATTTTGTGCATATTCTATAATCAATTGTTTATTTTTATTTTCGTTGTTGTTGTTTTTATACACTTAGAGAGAGAGAGCGAGAGAGACGAGATGAGAGAGAGAGAGAGAGAACGACAGAGAGAGACTGAGAGAGAGAGAGAGACAGAGGACTACATTTAAACCACAGCACTCACTTTAATTTCAGTTTTTAAACTATTGCAGTGTTGTGATAGCGAGACGTTTTTATACGTGTATATGGGAATGAAGGAAGTTGGGTCGATGAGAGTTAGGGGGAGGGGGGGGTGGGGTTAGGGGTGAGAGAAGGAGAGAGAGAGAAGAGAGAGGAGCACGATGATGAGAGAGAGGAGAGAAGAGGATGAGATGAGCGAGATGAGATGTAGGGGGGGGGGGGGGGGGGAGAGAGAGAGAAGACGAGAGAGCGGAAAAGAAGATGAGAGAGGAGGAGGCTTTCGATAGGAAAGGGTGGGGAATTGCGGCGGGATTGATGAGATACTATAGAGCTATATGATATGAGATGAAGAGAAACAAGGGGAAAGTATCTCGATATGAGAGAGATAGAGAGAGAGGGGGGGGATAGCGACGAGCTAAAGAGAGATAGAGATTGAGGATGAGCGAGGTGAGAGAGAGAGAGAGGGGATCGCGAGGTGGGAGGAGAGAGAGAGAGAAAAGAGAGAGAGGAGAGAGATTAGATGGAATTGTGGTGGGGCTGCGTGATAGGTTGCTTATCTATAGAGATAAAGCGAGATAGAGTGTAGAGCTGCGTATGAGAGAGATAGGTTATAGATAGAGAGAGAATAGGGAGCGCTGAGTAGCTATTACTAGAGAGCGGGGGTAGAGCGTAGGGTTGAGGGAGAGGAGCTAGATATATAGCGAGATATATAGAACGAGGTGTGATCGATATGTTGGAATGATAGATAGCGAAAAGAGCGAGAGGAGGATAGAGAGTTGATGAGAGAGAGATAGATAGAATTAGATGCAGAGAGAGAGAGAAAATGAATGATAGATGCTGAGCGATGAGATAGAGATGATTAGCGAAGGTGTGATAACTAGATGTGGTGCGAGAGAGAGCGAGAACGAGAGCGAGAGGAGAGATAGAGCAGATATAGACGAGAGTAAGAGTAAGAGAGAGAGAGAGCGGAGATAGAGAGGAGAGAGAGAGAAGGAGAGGAGAGGAGAGGAGAGGAGGAGAGAGAGCAAAGAGAGAGAGATAGAGACTAATTAGAGAGGAGAGAGAGAGAGTAGAGAAAGAAAAAGAAGGAGAGAGAGTCTTAGGGGTAGAGATGAAGATGAGAGAGACGATGAGAGAGAGAGAGTAGAGAGAGATAGAGAAAATGAGAGAGTCGAGATGAAAGAGCGAGCATAGAGAAAGAGAGAGAGAGATAGAGAGAGAGAGAAAGAGAGAGATGTGAGAGAGAAAGAGAAGAGAGAGAGAGAGAGAGAGAAGAAGGTGAGAAAGAGAGAGAGAGAGAGAGATAGAGAGGGTGGGAGAGAGAGGGGGGAGATGGAGAGTAATATGAGAGAAGAGAGAGGGGGGAGGTGAGAGGGGGGGAGAGAGAGGACGGAAAGGAGCGAAGAGAGACGAGAGAGAGACGTTAGGGGGGAGAGCGAGGGGGGAGAGAGAGAGAGAAGAGAGAGAGAGAGAGAGAGAGCGATGCAGAGGATAGAGAGGGAAAGAGAGAGAGAGATAGAGAGAGAGTAAGACGAGGATTTGAGAGGAAAAGAGGGGAAAAAGAGGTGGAGAGCGGGGAAATGAGAAGAGAAAAGGAAAAGATGGAAAGAGAGATGAAAAAAAAAAAAAAAGAAAGAGAAAAAACGAGAGAAGAGAGAGAAAGGGGAAAGAGTGAAGGGATAATAGGGGAAGGAGAGGGGGGGAAAAAAGATTGGAATGGAGGAGGGAAAGGGGAGAGAGAGAGAGCGAGGAAAAGAATGAGAAAGTAGAAAAGAGGTGGAAGAGAGTGGAGAGAGAGAGGAGAAAGAGTGAGAGGGAGAGAGAGAGGGAGAGAGAGACTGAGAGATATCGGATTGAGTGGTGGAGGATTTCGATCAGTGAGAAATGGGACGGAACGAGGTGACGATGGAAGGAGAAGAGCGAGTGAGCGAGGAGGCAGTGGGTGGAGGAATGTGAGACAGATCGGGTGAAGAGCTACTGAGTTGGTGGGAAGACGAAGGTGAGCCTTTGGAAGAAGAAGGTGGAGAGAATGTGCGGGAGGGGAGTTTGAGTTTTGAGGGATTGGGATTTGAAGAGATCGTAGTGAGCGCTGGGAGAGATGGAGAGTTAGACTGAGCAGAGAGATTTTAGAGGAGTCTAGAAGAGTGAGGAGGATTGGATGGAGGAGAGGGAGAGTTGACTGATAGAAGAACGATACCGAGTAAGGGAGGAGCGAGAGAGGAGAGAGGGAGTAGAGAAGTGAGACGAGTCGAGAGAAGGAGATGGTGGAGAGAGAGGGGCTGGAGGAGAGATCGAGGAGCGGGTGGAGGAGGTGAGAGAGTGGGACGGATGGGGGAGAGAGATGGCGAGGAGAGAGAGGATTGTGTTGGGAGGAGTATGGAGATGATGAGAGGGCGGCGAGAGAGAGAGAATAGAGAGAGAGAAAGGTGTGGGAAGAGGAGAAATCTTGGAAGAGTAGAGTTTTGGAGAAGGGGTAAAAGGGAGAGGGAAGGAGAAATTGGTGAAGGAGTATGAGGGAGGAGTGATAAGTTGATGAGGAATGTGAGCGGAGAGAGTAGACGAGTGGGTGGGGGAGAGGTGGCGTACGGGAGAGAGAGGGAGAGAAATGAGCGTTAATAAGTGGGGGGAAAGGATAAGAGATTGATGAGATGGGGGGTGAATGAGAAAAGAGAAGAAAGGAGAGAGGAGAGGAGAGAGGCGGAGAGAGTGGATGAACTTTAGGGACTGAGAGGAGCCCGGAGAGGTTGCCGAGAGAGGAGAGAGAGAGGGGAGAGAGGGAGCGACTGTTGTGAGAGGAAGAGGGAGAGAGGGGGAGGAAAGAAAAAGAGAAAAAATAGGAGAAGGAAGACGAGGGAAGAGAGGAAAGGGGGGGGGAGGAAAGAGAGATTAAGAACATGAGAAGGGGAATAAAAAAAAAAAAGGAAGGTAAGAAGATAAAAAGGAAGATAGAAAAATTGAGGAAATAAAGGTTTGAGACTGAAGAGTAAAAGATCCGATGAACGCGGCTTAAGAAAGGAGATTGGGATTGGCGCAGAAAGATGACGACGATCGAAATGGAGTGGATTGAGGGAGGACTGTTGATAGAGTGAGTGATTTTGATGGGAGGTTAGTGTGGTGAGTGATTTCGGCGAGTTTGTTTGAGAGCATAGTGAAAGAGAGAAGAATATATGGAGCGAGAAGAATTGGAAAAGAGAGGAGTAAGACCGAGTGATTCTTCAAGGTGGTATAAGGTAACGAGAGTGGGAGAGAGAGAGTGAGGGAGGGAGAGAGAGAGAGAGAAGAGTGATGGGTGAGATCTTTGGAGAGAGAGAGAGAAAGAGAGAGGAGAGAGAGAAGGGGGGAGAGAGAGGCGGGGAGAGAGAGAGAGGAAAGAGTGACGCGAGGAGAGTGAGATGAGGAGAAGATGGTGAGAGAGTGAGAGTGGAGAGAGGTCAGATTTCATAACAGATTCACTCAAAATGAAAAAAAAAAAACCCAAAAAACAAAAAAAACCTACAAACATACCACAACCCAAAACTTATCCCACTTCTCCTAAACCCTCTCCTCCACCCAAAAAAAAAAAACAACAAATACAAAACTTAATAAAAAAATCCATTCCCTCCTCTCATCCGCTACCCCCCTGCCCCATACCCCACCATTTCCATTCACCTCCTCCATCCCCCCCACCCCCACCCTCTCCCCCTTCACCCCCCTACTACCTCCTCACGTCCTAATCATCTTTTATTCGATTGATCTTCATCTCTCCGCCCACCACTGACCTCTCCTTCCTACTATGCAAATTATGACCAGATCTAGAGCTTGAACTAAGTGCCCCACGTTCTTTCTGTCTCTGTCTGTCTGTCTGTCTCTCTCTAAGGAACTGGATGTAAAAAAAGCACGTGAGTGCTTATTCCTTTATTCTCGAATAAAGGAATATAAGAAAGAATTCCTCTCTCTCTTCTCCCCTCCCTCTCTCTCTTCTCTTTCCTCTCCTCCTCCTCTCCTACTTTTCTCTTCTCTTCTCTCTCAGGAAATGGATGTAAAAAAATGCACAGCGTCCTGTGCTTATTCCGTTATTCTTGAAATAAAAGAATAAAAGAAAGAAAGAATAAGACCTATTCCGTTATTCTCGAAATAAAAGAATAAAAGAAAGAAAGAATAAGACCTATTCCATTATTCTCGAAATAAAAGAAAGAAAGAATAAGACCTATTCCATTATTCTCGAAATAAAAGAAAGAAAGAATAAGACCTATTCCATTATTCTCGAAATTAAAGAATAAAAGACACAAAGAATAACCTCTCCCCCCCCTCGACCCCTCCCCCTCTCCCCCTTCCCTCTACCCACTCTCTCCCCTCGTTCTCTCTGCTGTCTGTCTGTTGTCTCTCTTGTCATAAATCTAGCATGGCTGACCATTTTTAACGCTTGGGTTTACCGTTTATCCGCTCTCAATGTTACCCCATCACCACAAACAGCGGCGATTTCTTCCACAGGCTCTGGAGGAGAGAGAGAGAGGTGGAGAGATGATGAGGAGCGCTAGATGAGATGAGAGAGAGAGAGCGAGGTGGGAGAGAGAGAGAGGATGATGAGACGCGAGTATGTGAGATGACGTGAAGAGAGAGAGAGAGAGAGAGAATGAATGGATCTTATTTTACATAAAAAAAAACCAGATATCAAATTCTGTTAAAAGCTCCTCACCCAAAACCCTTTTTAAAAATATATTATAAATCAATAAATATTCAAGGTACAGTTACAAGGGAGAGAGAGAGAGAGAGAGAGAGAGTTGATGAGACGAGGAAGAGAGAGAGAATCGAGAGAGAGAGAGAGAGGAAGAGGAGATTGAGAGAACTCAGAACTTGAAATTTAATGTTATCCGTTCTGAGTGAGTTTAGAGAGAGACGAGTGAATGAGAGAGCGAGAGAATGAGAGAGGAGTTAGCTTTGATAGAGAGATGATAGAAACCGGAGGAGAGAGTAGAGAGAGAGAGAGAGAAATGGTTTAAATTGCACACTGGCGTTAGGCCAACGATACAAATCTAGGAATAAAAAGGAAAATTGTATATGTTTATATCCAGCACCTATCTATGTTATATAACCTTATTTAGCTTTAACTATGCTTACTCACATCTTATGCGCACTACAGTTAAAATCTTTGGAGAGAGCGAGAGGAGTGCGAGAGAGAGGATAGCAGAGATAAAGAGAGGAGAGAGAGGATGAGAGAGAGATAGATGAGAGAGAGAGAGAGAATGAAATGGATCTGTATTTTACATAAAAATAAAACCAGATATCTAATTCTGTGTTTAAGAATATCTACAAAACCTTTTTAAAAATATTTATATACTATCTATAAATATATCAAGGTATAGTTACAAGGAGAGAGAGAGAGAGAGAGAGAGAGAGGAGCGAGAGATGAGAGGAGAGTATAGAGAGCCGATGAGGAGGTGAGAGCGAAGAGAGAGAGAGAGAGAGAACTCAGGAACTCAGAACTTAGAAAATTTAATGTATCTCGTTCTGATGAGAGAGAGAGAGAGAGAGAGATGGAGAGAGAGAGAGTCGAGTGAGAGAGTGTGAAGAGATGAGATGAGGAGAGAGAGAGAGAGAGAGAGAGAGAGAGTGAGAGAGAGGAGAGTGAGAAAAGGTTTAATTGCACACTGGCGTTAGGCCCACGTACAATCTAGAAAAAAAAGAGGAAAATTGATATATGATATAACAGGCACCTATCTATGTTATATACCCTCTAATTAGCTTTAATATGCATACTATCACTTCTTATGCGCTCTACAGTTAAAATTCTTTGGAGAGTGCAGTGTCGGAGATCGAGAGAGAGTGAGGAGAGTGAGAGAGAGGAGAGAGGAGAGGAGAGAGAAGAGATGAGAGAAAGTGAGAGAGAGAGAGAGGAGAGAGACGATGAGGAAGGAAGAGAGAGAGAGAGAGAGAGAATGAATGGATCTTTTATTTACATAAAAAAAAATCATATATCAAAATTATGTTAAAGCATACTCACCAAAACCCTTTTTAAAAATATTATACTATCATAAATATATCAAGGTAAGTTACAAGGGAGAGAGAGAGAGATGAGGAGAGAGTGTGGAGGAAGATGATGAGCGAGATTGTGAGAGAGTGATAGAAGAGAGAGATGAGAGAGAGAACTCAGGAACTCAGAAATCAGAACTTATAAAAATTTAATGTATCTCGTTCATGAGAGGGAGAGAGAGAGGAGAGAGAGAGGAGAGATGAGCTGAGAGTGAGAGAGAGAATGAAAGAAGAGAGTGAAAGAGTGATTGATGAGAGAGTGAAAGAGGATAGAGAGAGAGAGAGAGATAGAGGAGAGAGAGAGAGAATGGTTTAATTGCACTCAATTGGCGTTAGGGCCATCGATACAATCTAGAAAAAAAAGATAGGGAAAATGATATCTGATTTTCCCGCACATTTCTATGTTATACAACCTCTAATTAGCTTAAACTTCATGCTTCACATTTACTGCGCACACAGTTAAAATCTTTGGAGGAGAGAGAGAGATTGAGAGGAGAGAGAGAGAGAGGAGTGAGAGAGAGAGGCGGGGGGTGAGGAGGGAGAGAGAGAGGAGGAGGAGAGAGAGAGTGGAGAGAAGAGAGAGATGAGCGATGGAGCGAGATCGAGAGAGAGAGAGAGTGGAGAGAGACGAGAGAGTCCTGAGTTTTATTTTGTGGTCCTTGACGGGAAGCGTTTGTATTGTTTTGCGTTGGTATTATATCATTTGTGTTGGTTGTAGGATTAGAAGAAAGAGTGGGAGTTGGGTAGCGTGGGGATCTGGATGCAGTGAGGTTGTGTTGTGTTGGTGGGTGGTGGTGGTGGTGGTGTGTGTGTATGTGGTGTGTTTGTGGAGGGTCGTTGGGTGTTGGAGGGAGCTACAGGAAGTTTAGTGTGGCTATAGATCTGCGTAGATGATTAATTTTCTTTCTCGGTTACAGCTCCAAGGGTCACCAATATTGGGATTTTGTGTATGCCACCGTATTTTCCTCCTACCATTAAGGTAACTGCAGTCCAACTTCGGAGGAAGGACTGTATATTATTGAATGTTTCGTGTTTCTGCATTCACAGTCAACACTCACAGACACTTTAACGCGCATTCTTCTTCACGCGCTA
>CM054150.1:35646434-35666434 GCA_028751875.1 Rapana venosa
GTCTTGAACGAACTATCTCTTCCGAAAGAAAATTCCCCAACGGTACGCACACAGCTTTGTTGTACTATCTTTTGAAAAAACTTGGTCAGGTTATCTATCTATCTATCTATCTATCTATCTATCTATCTATCTATCTATCTATCTATCTATCTATCTATCTATCTATCTATCTATCTATCTATCTATCTATCTATCTATCTATCTATCATCCATCCATCCATCCATCCATCCATCCATCCATCCATCCATCCATCTATCTATCTATCTATCTATCTATCTATCTATCTATCTATCTATCTATCTATCTATCTATCTATCTATCTTACAGTAAACTCTTCCGAAGATGTGAACTTTACCCTTTGGTAGTTAGTATTCAACATTTGAAGATGAGTACATTTTAGGTTTAGGGCACTATTACACGAACTGGGAACAACAAAAACAACACCACCATCACCAATAACAACAAAACTTCATACTTTCAAAATTGAACGGAAACTAAGGTATGTCAAGCCATGCACTACAAAACCAAAGATACGAACCTCATGAATAAAACTGTCCTTCAAGGCAAGACCCAGGCGAAAAGAACAGAAAGACAACTAAAGAAGGCAGAGCACCAGCTTCTCTCATTGGCAACATCATCGAATCCTGTGGCAGCATGAGAATCCATGAAGTCAGCATCAGGGCAGTACAGCCAAGACCGGAGGAGCAGATGGAGGAGGAAGGAAGGAGGATCATGTCGGTGTCATTGGGTGCGGCGGCTAACACCATACTTGGTGATGCCGACAGGTGAGATGACAGGTGAGATGACAGGTGAGATATTTGAGGTATTTCAACTCATACCTTGCCCTGGTTGAAAACTTACCGGGTGAGTGAAGCGCCTTGGGTTTGGCTTTTCTACACAATCTGTTGGGTTTTTTTTTACCGCAGAAATTATTTGAGCTAGATGATGGGACGTTTGTTGTTTGACTTTCAATTAAAAAAAATTCAATCAGCTGTAAGTTGTTCTCTGAGTTACTTATCGGTTTACCTGACCCGGGTTCGAATCTCGTTCAACAAGAGGATTTTTCCTCTGGAGTTAATATCAGTGCCGAATCAACTCCACATGAACCGAGGTCTCGTGTGCGAACGCACGCAAAAACATCTTGTGCACACGTTCAAACCTGTTCCACTTTTCGGAAGAGTAGGCCATTGTGTACCTGTGGGAACGGGTGACAATATTTACAAAACTGCATACACCCGGGGACTCGATGTAAAAAAAAGCATATAAGTGCTTATCCTTGAAATAAATGAATAAAATAAATAAATAAGCATATAGACAAGTAAAATAACTTGATTACACACTGTGTAAAAGCTTAGTGTAAAAGCTTAGTGTAAAAGCTTAGTGACGGAACTTTGTTACCTCATTGTTCGCACAGCACACAAAGTATTGCTGGTCTGCCACAATGCTGGCACTAAAAAGTTAATCAACTTTGGCTTGATGTCCATCTTTTTCTGTGCTGTTTTCAACTTGTTCTTTTTGCCATCATTTATTGAATAAAAGTTCTTTAAACCAAATATTGAACGGTAGACTTCTAACTTGACTTATAATATTTTTTCGTTTATTATGCTTTACAATCGACCTTCGTCTACTTCACGGATGCGATTTTGAGAGTGTTGATCAAATCACCTGACCAACTCTGCAGGTATCTGTATCTCTCGGGCCCGGTTGATGCCGGGGTTATGTTATGTAAGGTTCAGCCTTGTCCTGTATAGCCTATCGCGATGACAATAGTTCTCCGAGGCAAGGTTTCCGTAGGAAAAATAGAAATAATTAATTTACATCCTACATTACCAACACCACTGAGATCACTTGTCTGGGAGAGCTATAGGACTTTGTAGAACTCAGCACAGATAGTGAAAACACCGTGAACTGTGGTGCACTTTTGTTCTTAAAAAGAAACGACGCTGATTTTTTCCTCATCAGAATAGGATCTTCTTACATATTTGTTGAATTTCATTGAGGTTTTCTAGATTAAAAAAAAAAGTGATTTAACAAGAAAGACCGAACAGTTTTATTCAAGTCTATAATAATTATGCAACAGAACAGAACACAACATAAAACAGGTTCACACACACACACAAACACACACACACACAAACACACACAAACACACACACACGCACACACCACACACACACACACACACACACACACACACTCACTTACTTCCCCTCTTCATCCCCATCACCACCACCACTCCTCCACACACACACGCACACACACACACACACACACACACACACACACACACACACACACACCACACACACACACACACACCACACACACACACACACACACACACACACACACTTACTTTCCCTCTTCATCCCCCCCCCCCCCCCCACCACCACCACCACCACTCCCCTCCACACCCTCCAACTACCCACCCCATCATTCTCTGCTTGGCGGTCACCTCTAACACTCCTCCATCTCTATATAAGATAGTTCACAGTTTTCCGCCCACCAGACAGACAGTCAGTCTGTGGACGCCATGTGCCATGTGCCATGTGCCATAATGCCGGGCTCTTGAGGGCCGAAGTCTGTGGCCGTCTGTGGCCGTCTGTGGCCTTTTCGCCGATCAGCCCTCTGATAACAGGGCAAGCCTGGATGGACGTGCGTCAGTCCAGCGGAGAGGAAGCCATAAACCATCCCTTCCCTGCTGCTGCTGCTGCTGCTTTTGTGTCTGGTGCGTATGTTCTGTTCCCTTCAATGTCCGGTTCGGTATGACGTCACAGGTATACGTACGTACATATATGCATGCGTGCTTGCATACAGACTTAGAGACACACCTACCTACCTACCTACTTACATCCATCCATCCTATCCTATCCATCCATCCATCCATCCATCCATCCATCCATCCATCCATCCATCCATCCATCCATCCATCCATCCATTCATTTATCCATCCATCCATCCATTCATTTACCCATCCATCCATTCCTATCCTATCCATCCATCCACCCCATCCAATCCATCCATCCATCCATCCATCCATCGATCCATCCATCCATCCATCCATCCATCCATCCATCCATCCATCCATCCATCCATCCATCCATCCATCCATCCATCCAATCATACATACACATCCCCCTTATTTTAATGGGAAATTGTATAATTATATGTTCTTTTTTCCTATATATCATTTTCTTTTCAAATGAAAAACAATAGCTTAAAATATGAACTTTCTTTTTCCTTACTTGGTTAGACCTCCGAGGGTTTACAAAAAAATTATTCATATTTTGCGATCTATATTTTTTAAAAAGATTTTTGCGTATGAAGAAGAAAATAAAACAGGCACATTAGAGAAAGAACAACCGATGACGGTGAAAAGAAATGAGAAACAAAAAAGAATCGAGACAACACTTAAAAAGGAAAAGAAAAGAAAAAGATAACAAAATAACATGAAATAACACTCCATGAAAGGCAGTAAAAAAACACCCAACCCAACTTCCGAAAGAAAGCAAGAGCATTGAAAAAAACAAACAACATGGAAAAGCAGTGAGAGAGAAAACACAAATGTAGCATTAAACCACAGGAAAGCTTTAGGAGAAAAAAAATCTCTTTAAAAATATAAAAGGAAAGAAGAAGAGACAAAGAAAGAACAAGCAAGAGAGACGAAGAGGAGGAGTTAGCTAGACAAGCACAAGGAGGAAGACACGAGGGAATGTCGAATCAAAGGACAACAAAAGAAGAAGAAAGTCAAAAAAGGGAAAAATAAAAAGCCCCTAAAATCCTTTGCTGTAAATCCAAACACAGTCCCTAGATAAAACAAGACAAAGCAAAGACTCCCCCCCTCCCCTAAACCCCAAAAGGAAGGGGGGGGGGGGGGGGGGGACTTTCTTCTTTCTTTGTTTCTTTCTTTCATTCATTCTTTCTCTCTGTCCGTCTCTCTGTCTCCGTCTCTCAGAATGCCTCATATCAGCGTGTGTGTTTGAATGTTATATATCGGTCTTCTGTCGCTGTACTGTGTGTCTTGTGCTTTACATACAGGCGAGCATACAGACAGACAAACAGGAAGGCAGACAGACAGACAGATAGACAAACAGGCAGGCAGGCATATAGACACATAGACAGAGAGAACAAACACACAGACACTCAGACAGAGCAGGCAGGCAGACAGGCAGACAGACAGGCAGACAGACAGACAGACAGACGGACGGACGGACGGACGGACGGACGGACGGACGGACGAACGGACGGACGGACGGACAGACAGACAGACAGACAGACAGGCAGGCAGGCAGGCAGACAGCCAGACAGCCAAGACAGACCAGACAGGGAAGATGATAAAATTAGGTACGAGCCGTTATCTCATCCTTGTTATTTCGCTTCTTTGCCAAAGTGTGTCTTAAGTAGCTTGTACTTTATTTCCTAAGTGGAAGGTGTCCAGATGAAGAATTACGCACCTACCATCATTGATGTTTGTGTTGTATTTCTGTGTTATGTGTTTCTGTCTGTCTGGTTCTTTGGTTCTTAGGTGGCGTGTTTTATCTATCTTCTTTCTGGTTTTTTTGGTTTTCTTTTGCAATATTGTCTGTCTGCCTGCTTGTCTGTCTGTCTGACTATCTGTCTACCTGCCTGTCTGTCTTCCTGACTGACTGTCTGTATGTCTTCCTGCCTGCCTGCCTGACTGCCTGCCTGCCTGACTGCCTGCCTGACTGTGTCTGCCTGCTTGTCTGTCTGTCTGACTAACTGACTAAATGCCTGCCTGCCTGCCTGTCTGACTGCCTGACTGTCTGTCTGCCTGCCTGCCTGCCTGACTGTCTGTCTGTCTGCCTGCTTGTCTGCCTGCCTGACTGACTGTCCGTCTGCCTGCCTGTCTGTCCGTCTGCCTGCCTGCCTGCCTGCCTGCCTGCCTGCCTGCCTGCCTGCCTGCCTGTCTGTCTGCCTGCCTGCCTGCCTGTCCGTCTGCCTGCCTGTCCGTCTGCCTGCCTGTCTGTCTGCCTGTCTATCTGATTGTCTGACTGTCTGGTTTTCTGTCTGTACAAGTTGCACACGTGTGTGCATCAAGTGACAGTGTGAACTTTTCTTTCCTTAGTTCAGCTAAGTACGTACCCCAACGAGCACTCTAAATGTACGAGTGTGCGAGTGTGTGTGTGTGTGTGTGTGTGTGTGTGTGTGTGTGTGTGTGTGTGTGTGTGTGTGTGTGTGTGTGTGTGTGTGTGTGTGTGAGTGTGTGTGTGTGTGTGTGTGTGTGTGTGTGTGTGTGAGTGTGTGTGTGTGTGTATATGTGTGGTGTTGTGTGGTGTTGTGTTCTATTGTATATGTGTGTGTGTGTTTGTCTCTTTGTGTGTGTGTTTGTGTGGTGTAGTGGTGTGTGTGTGTGTGTGTGTGTGTGTGTGTGTGTGGTGATGTGGTGTGGTGTGGTGTAAGTGTGTGTGTGTGTGTGTGTGTGTGGTGTGTGTGTGGTGTGTGTGTGTGTGCGCGCGCGCGCGCGCGCGTGTGCGTGTATGTGTGAACTTTCTTTTCTCAGTTCAGCCAGGTAAGTGCACCACAAAAAATGCTAAGCGCACGCGTGTGCGTGCATGGGTGCGTGCGTGTGTGTTTGTGTATGTATGTGTGCGCGTGCGTGCGTGCGTGTGTGTTTGTGTATGTATGTGTGCGCGCGTGTGCGTGCGTGCGTGTGTGTGTGTGCGTGCGTGTGTGTTTGTGTATGTATGTGTGCGCGCGTGTGCGTGCGTGCGTGTGTGTTTGTGTATGTATGTGTGCGCGTGCGTGCGTGCGTGTGTGTTTGTGTATGTATGTGTGCGCGCGTGTGCGTGCGTGTGTGTGTGTTTGTGTATGTATGTGTGCGCCTGCGTGCATGCGTGTGTGCGCGCGTGCGTGAATATGTGCGTTTCAATGTGTTTACGTGATTATGCGTGAGCATGCAGGCTCAGGACTGCGCATGTATGCATGCATGTATATGTATATGCGCATATGTGCACACGTACTCGTACGTGTAAGTGTGTGAGATTGCGTGTGAATGTAAAGAGGGGGGAGGGGGAGGAAGTACGCGCGCGCATGCATGCGCAGGAGGGGGTTGGGGGTGAGGGGTGGGGGTATGACGACAGACGATGAATTTATGTACGTTCAGTACTGAAGACTTTCCTGCAAGCTATGCTTGCCACGCTGTGAGAGGTGTCACGTTAAATGTCAGGTGCTATGTGACGTCAATGTCAGTAATATGATTGCCATGTCAATGTCAGTGTGATGTCATAATAAAGAGTTTCCACAGGTGAGTACATCATTTTACTTTCAACTTTGTGTGGCAATGTGGTGATTGTTCCCCCCCCCCCCTCCCCCCTTCTTTTATATCGACGATAATGGAATAAGCACTTATGTGCTTTTTTACATCTAGTCCCCGTGTGTATGCGGATTTGTAAATTCTGTCATCTGTTCCCACCGGCACACAATGGCCTACTCTTATGTGATTTAGCCTGTTGTGCGCCTGCCACCCCCCCCCTCCCCCCGCAAATTTAGAGTCTTAGAATGACAGACAGACAGATGAAGAAAGACACAGACAGACCAACTGACAGGCAGGCAGGCAGGCAGACTAACAGACAACGACTGAGAGACCGAAAAAAAGACAGAAAAAATACTCAGACAGACAGAACACAGACAGATGAAGAAAAGAACAGACAGACTGAAGAATGACACAGACAACAAATGACAAAATCCGGCAGGCAGACAACAGACAAACGACAGAAAAAAGATAGACAAATACGTTCGGCAGGACAGACAGACAGACAGACAGACGAAGATACCAGACAGAGAGACAGACAGACAGGAAGACCAACAGATAACGATTCTGAGATAGGAAAAGACAGACAGATACTCAGACAGAAAGAGAGACAGACAAACAGACAAATACCCAGAGAGAGAGAAGACGAGAGAGAGCAATAGAGAGAGAGAGAGAGAGAGAGAGAGAGAGAGGAGAGAGAGAGAGAGAGAGAGAAGACAGACAGACAGACAGAGACAGACAGACAGACAGACAATACTCAGACTGAAGAGACAGACAGAGAGAACAGACAAAACTCACGAGAGAGAGAGAGAAGAGAAAGAGAGAGAGAGAGAGGAGAGAGAGAGAGAGAGAGAGAAGAGAGAGAGAGAGAGAGAGAGAGACAGACAGACAGACAGAGACAGACAGACAGACAGACAGACGAAGCAGACAAATACACAGAGAGAGAGAGAGAGAGGGAGAGAGAGAAGAGAGAGAGAGAGAGAGAAACGAGACAGACACACACAAAGACAGACACACACAGAGGGAGAGAGAGAGAGGGGGGAGAGAGAGGGAGAGAGAGAGAGAGAGAGAGAGGAGAGAGAGGGAGAGAGAGAGGAGAGAGGAGGGAGAGAGGAGAGAGAGAGAGAGAGAGAGAGAGAGACAGAAGAGTGACAGAGAGAGAGAGAGGGGAGAGACAGAGAGAGAGAGAGAAAAGAAGAGTGACAGAGAAAGAAGAGAGCGAGTAGCAGAGAGAGAGAGAGAGGAGAGAGACAGAGAGAGGAGAGAGAGAGAAGAGAGAGATGAGAGAGTGACAGAGAGAAGACGAGAGTGACAGAGAGAGAGAGAGAGAGAGAGAGAGAGAGAGAGAGAGAGAGAGAGAGAGAGAGAGAGAGAGAGAGAGAGAGAGACAAGGGGGCGGAGACCAGATAAGAGGTAACCACATGAAGAAGACCCTAGTTAGACATCGCCTCTCCTCCTAAACTGGAAGACCTGCTCGATCTATGGCCTCGCCGATCCGCAGTCTAATTCCCCAACTTGTCAATCAGACTCCGACCCCCATCCCCCCCATCACCTCCCCCACCACCACCCACTTCCCCCAAATCCACTCCTCCCTCCTCCTTCCCTCCCCCCTCGCCAGCCTCCCTCCCAGCCTCCTCCTCCTTGTCCCCCTATGTCTCCTCTTCCTCCTCTCCCGATGACACTCGCCTTGATGATGATGATGATGATGATGATGATGATGGTGATGATTTCTGGTGATGCTGTTAACACAACCTTGGCTACAGGCTCCCTGCTACCTATCCTGTCTGTGTTTGACATAATTATGTATATGCTGCACGTGGGACGGAGGGAGGGACGGAGGGAGGGAGAGAGAGAGAGAGCGAGAGAAAGAGAGAGAGAGGTGGTGAGAGAGAGGAGAGAGAGAGAGAGACAAGAGTCAGAGAGACAGAGACAGACAGACAGACAGACAGACAGGCAGTTCCTCTCTCAGTTCAACGGATCCGTTGAAGTAGCAAACTTAAGTGAAAACCGTGGTTCGGTCTGTTTTGATACACTTGCATGGTAACCGGTCAAGTTTGATTAAACACAGTGACAGTGCCATTCAAATAAAAGAGAGAGAGAGAGAGACAGGAAGACAGACAGACAGGTAGACAGGTAGACAGACAGACAGACAGACAGACAGACACAGAGAAAGTTATACAGAGAGACGAAGAAAGAAAGAAAGAAAGAAGAGAGAGAGAGAGAGAGAGAGAGAGAGAGAGAGAGAGAGAGAGAGAGAGAGAGAGAGAGAGAGAGATAGAGACAGACAGACAGACAGACAGACAGGTGATCGCCAGATCTTTAAAACAAAATTCATGCTACTGCTACTTGTTGTCGCAGGTTCTTTTTAAGCGAGATGAACGCGTGTAACAAACGGGACCTCGGTTTGTCGTTTCACCCAAAAGACTGGAACCCCTTCCACATTGAACTAGAACTGTATCTACCCTCAAAATTGTGTCCACCCCATCTGTAAGCATCTAGTTGCATTTCGTCGAGAACATTCAAGCTGTCACGATCTTTCCAACAATACATACGCCTCCCCCCCCTCCCACCCCCCCCCCACCCCATGCCACCATTCTCCCATATTCTTCGTCGTCGTCGAACGCTCAGACAGAAACTATTGTCTGTCAGTTGAGCGAAAAAATGCGTTGCGCTGCCGTTAAGCGCCTGACAAGTCAGGCCTAGCACATCCTTTTCCCATAATTATTATTTCTAACTATATCACTCTCCGGACTGACAGCGAACCCGTTAAGTAATGGTTCCGCTGACAATAATAATAGCACCTGCCCTCTAAAATGCTTCTCTCCTCTTTCTTGCTGGGTCGTTCGACACACCAACCCATGTCACTTTAACCGTTAATACCCCTATTAGCCCCCCCCCTCCCCCCCACACACACACACACCCTTCCCTTCTATCCTCTCTCTCTCATTCCAGACTTGTGCGGCACCAGTCCTGTCAGTTCAGTTCCCCCACCCGATAACCCCACCCCACCCCACCCCACCTCCCTTTCCTTCCTTCCTCCCTCCCTTCCTTCCTTCCTCCCTTCACCTCTCCTGCCTCTCCCTCATTTCTGGCTCCATCACCGTGTGCGACAGCAGAGCTGTCAGTAATGGTCAGTGTATTGATTGATCCTCCAGCATCGATAACCCGGCAGATGATGGAATTGGGAGTTTTAAAGGGTGCGTCACACGGGTCGATGACGGGCGTTTTGTTGTAGTTGTGCCAAAAAAAAAAAATGGGTGTTGAAAGGCTTTTTTGTTTATTTCTTTTCTTTTATTTCTTTTTTATTTTATTTAATTTTTTTAAAATTAATTTTTTGGGGTGGTGGTGGTGGTGGTGGTGTCTGGTTTTGTGTGTGTGTGTGTGTGTGTGTGTGTGTGTGTGTGTGTGTGTGTGTTGTGTGTGTGTGTGCTTTTACTACACTGAGTACTTAAAAACTTGCTTGAGCAAGAAGTTGGATCAAAAAAGAATCTTAGATGAATGAAATTGCTATATAACCGTTTAAAAGAGATTAGAAGACACTCTTTTTTTCTTTCTTGATGATAATCATGATCAAAAGTTGCTGCAAAACTTGCAGCCCTAAAACTAAGCATCGCTAGTTGTAACATATTCATTGTCCATCCTCCTCCTACATTGGCCAACATCACTGAGGTCTTGGAATGGGGGCTACAGGAGATCGTAGAACTCAGCAGAGAGAGAGAGAGAGAGAGAGAGAGAGAGAGAGGAGAGAGAGAGAGAGAGAGAGAGAGAGAGACGAGAAGAGAGAGAGAGAGACGACAGACAGACAGACAGACAGACGACAGACAGACGTAGACAGAGGCAGGGAGACAGAGACAGACAGACAGACATAGGCAGGGAGAGAGAGAGACAGACAGAGAGAGAGACAGAGAGACAGAGATAGAGACAGAGACAGAGACAGAAAAACACAGACAGAAACAGACAGACAAGACAAACAGAGACGGCAAACCCTGTCAAAATTGCGTGGAGCTCCTACTGACGACAGCGGCAATGGAGACAGTTGAGTTGAGATAAGTTGCCTTTCATTTGATATTGACTTCAAAGACCCCAAAACCACAAACAAACAAACACAAAACCCACCCGCTAAACTTAGTGTGTGATAAACGAACACACACACAAACACATTAACATATATAACAGACCCGGCTCAGAACAATGGTTTTAGATGCCTAGCTACTTCTTCTACCAATAATAGAAAACACGAAGCGCATTACCGGCTGAACGGTCCTTGACTGGCATCCATCCTAGTTTTCATATCAAACGTTTACCTTACCTCGTTACGACAACTGCAGCGATGCTGGACCAGCAACACTGACTGCATTGTGGACGTGCTTGTTAAAAAAACACGTTCTCTCTTTCTTTCTATTACTGCATCCAGCGGTTTGATTAAAAAAAAACACACACGTCAGTTTGTCATGGTGGAAAACTAAGCTTGCTTTGCTATCACTCCGAAAACGTTGTCATAATTATCGGAAAAAACACGATTACCTTGTTATCAATTCAAAACACGTAGTTACGCTGGAAACCAAGATGACATTGTTATCAATCCACACACACGTAGTTACGCTGGAAACCAAGATTACGTTGTTATCAACACACACACACACACACACACACACACACACACACACACACACACACACACACACACACACACATACACACAACACACATACACACACACACACACACACACACACACACACACACACACACACACACACACACACACACACACACACAACGTAGTTACGCTGGAAACCAAGATGACGTTGTTATCAACCCACACACACTAGTTACGCTGGAAACCAAGATTACGTTTATCAACCCCCACACACGTAGTTACGCTGGAAACCAAGATGACGTTGTTACACACCACACACACACACACACCACACACACACACACACACACACACACACACACACACACACACACACACACACACACACACACACACACACACACACACACACACACCACACACACACACAACACACACACACACACACACACACACACACACACACACACCACACCACACACACACACACACACACACACACACACACACACACACACACACAACACACACACACACACACACACACCACACACACACACACACACCCCCACACACACACACCCACACACACACACACACACACACACACACACACACACACACACACACACACACACACACACAACACACAACACACACACACACACACACACACACACACAACACACACACACACACACACACACACACACACACACACACACACACACACACACACACACACACACACACACACACACACACACACACACACCACACACACACACACACACACACACACACACACACACACACACACACACACACACACACACACACACACACACACACCACACACACACACACCAACACAAGACACACACACACACACACACACAACACACACACACAACTCACACACACACACACACACACACACACACACACACACGATACGCAAACCAGCAAAGACAACCCACACACACGTAGTTACGCTGGAAACCAAGATTACTTGTTATCAACCCACACAGTATTAAGCTGGAACACCAAACGATGACGTTGTATAACAATACAACACTACACTCACTACAAATCCACAACCAACAACACACGCACACACATCAACACACACAGTAGTTCGTGGAAACCAAGATTGAAATTTGTATCAACCCAGATAACAGTGATTTCAGATGACTTAGGACAAGCAAACAGTGGTGCGGGTTTGGCGTACATGATAAAGATTTCTGCTGATAGAGATGGAGAAGAAATATGTAGCTGTGTCAACCAGTTCAATACAAGGTATGGGTTTCTGTTGAGAGGGAAACAGAAGAAACATTGAACTGTGTCGAACAGTTAAATACAAGGTTCGGATTTCTGTTGATAGAACATAGAAGAAACATTGAACTGTGTCAACCAGTTCAATACAAGGTATAGATTTCTGCTGATAGAGATGGAGAAGAAATATGTATCTGTGTTAACCAGTTCAATACAAGGTATGGATTTCTGTTGATAGAACACAGAAGAAACATTGAACTGTGTCAAACAATTCAATACAAGGTACGGATTTCTGCTGATAGGGAAACAGAAGAAACATTTAACTGTGTTAAGCAATTCAATACAAGGTACGGATTTCTGCTGATAGGGAGACAGAAGAATTATTTAACTGTGCCAGTTCAGTACAAGGTATAGATTTCTGCTGAAATGACACAGAAGAAAGATTGAACTGTGTCAAACAGTTCAATACAAGGTATGGGTTTCTGCTGATAGAACACAGAAGAAACATTGAACTGTGTCAAACAGTTCAATAACAGGTACAGATTTCTGCTGATAGGGAAACAGAAGAAACGCTGAACTGTGACAGTTCAATTCAAGGTATAGATTTCTGCTGAAATGACACGGAAGAAACACCGAACTGTGTCAAACAGTTCAATACAAGGTACGGTATTCTGCTGATCGGGAGACAGAAGAAACATTGAACTGTGCCAGTTCAATACAAGATACATATTTCTGCTGAAAGGACACAGCAGAAACATTGAACTGTGTCAAACAGTTGAATACAACATGCGGTTGCGTTAAAGAGGTCAATACTGATGCCAGGCTTTTCCTGCACCGGCAAGTCCATGTTCTGGAGTCTTGAGGGATGGTGTGTCTCCAACTTTCCCCCTCCTCAGCTCTTTCCTCTTTGCTTTGTACCGTTTGCAGCAACCTACATCTCCCATTTTGTTAATTAATTAATTAATTAATTAGTTAATACCACTTTAAGTCACGATATTTCTCTGCGTGAAATTCGGGCTGCTCTCTCCAGGTAGAGCGCGTCGCCACAAGAGCAGCGCCACCCTTTTTTGTTGTCTTTTTGTTTTTGTTTTTTTTGTCTGCAACTGTATTTGTTTCCCTATCAAACTGGCTTTTTCCTAAGAAATTTGTCAGGGACAACTCTCTTGTTGCTGTGTGGTTGTTTTTTTTACGTGCACTGAATAATTTTTGGGTAACACACGGGACCTCGGTTTATCGTCTCATCCGAAAGACTAGCGCCCAGACCACCACTCATGGGTACAATGGATGGGGGTGAAAGTTTCGGGCCCAAACGGGGAATCGAACCACCGCACACTTCCGACCCGGACTTGTCGCTTTCTAGACAAGGCGCGTTACCTCTAGACCACCGATCCACCCTGTTGGCTTCTGTAATAAAGGAAGTATGATTGGTTTCCTCAAACATTTGGTTAGTCCCTCAGCTAGAGCTCCGCATCAATGGAGCAGTGACAGAATTGTGTATGCGACCTTTTTTTTTGGCCCACCAATAAAGGTAACTGCATTCCGATTTCAGGGATCTATCTATCTATCTATCTGTCCCGTAGTCTGACGACCGTGGGGACACCCTCAAAGACTCAGCAACCAGTTCCCTCCATTCCTCTCTCTGTTCTGCCTTTCTCAGGGTTTTGTTGAGTTCTAGGCCTTTCGGGGATAAGTTTAAAAAAACCCAACAACATGAGAATGATATCAGTTCTGTATGTGCAAATTCATAAAGAGGTCAGGGAAGGAAGATTAATTTCAAACATAAAGACGAAAATGATATCAGTTTGGTGTGGGTTTTTTTAAAGCCATGAAGTCATGAAGACCATTTTATGCACATGTCGAACCGCTATCCATTATTCTGTGAAAAAAACCCAACTTCTACGATGGATGCCACGAAGAATTATAGCCGAGCATGCAGTCTGATACTTGGAGAGGGATGGGCTCCACCAGGTTCAACTTATCCGTGACACACTGCCTGAAAAGTCAGGGCAGTCCCCTCAACGACTTCTCGGGAAGTTAAGGGAGAAGTCATTAAATCCAACGAAGGACGCTACAGCCGAGCGGTTAAGACCGTTCCATTTCAATCCCGTGTGTCCATGAAGTCGTGGGTTCGAATCTCGGCGCAATCGGGTGATTACGGGTGAAGATTTTTTTTTTAACGAACTTCCAGGTCAACTTTAAGGGCAGACCTGCCAGTGCCTTAATTCCCTTTGTCTATTATACACACGCAGAAAATCAAATACTAGTATGCATATTATGCACGTTACAGATCTCGTAATTGAAGTCAGTGTTCGGTGAGTTAGTTACACAAAACAAACACGAAGATACCCATCTCACCATAGGTGGATCACGGAGCTGTTGACAAGGAACGAAAAGAAAAATCCAGTCCAGTCATCATCTCCATATCAACTGAATAATGACGATCATATTCGTCATAGCTTACAGTCTGACTACTTCCTGTACACAGTTATGAAAAATCCAAAACACACAAAAAAACCTTCCATCTCCCCAGCTCTGCTTACTATGTCTTTTCCCCCTCACGGTCACATGAGAAAGGGAAAAAAAGTTTTGAAAATTAATGTCCACATCCAATCCATTAGGATTTTTTTTTTAAATGATGAAGTCTGTTGACTAAGATATCTCTTGCTTTTTTTCACTTCTAGTTTACTTCCCTTTTTTTCTTCTTTTTTGTTTACTTCCCCTTTCTCCCTTTGCCCACTTTCTCAGTGTAACGGGCAGTGGATGGCATCGCTATTTCCTGTCAAATATGGCAATGTCGTCAATGTCAATGTGGAAATGGGGATGAAATCCTGTCACCTATTGTCATCTGTTGGACAAGTGTTGGAACGGGCGAGGCTGGTGATTGAATAAGATCTCATTAGAACACACTTATCCGTCTTGTCGCTTAGGCTGACTTTTACAGGGTTGCAGATTCGGTGGATTTTTTGTGTGGGGGTGGGGGTGGTGGAGGTGGGTGGGTGTCATTTTTGTGTGCTTCTGTCTCTGTCTCTCTCTGCCTGTCTTTCTCTCTTATTTTTTTTACTACAAGCTTTACTGGCTATTTGCCTAATTCTAGCAATATTGTTTATCCGTCACATGTAGATATTAATTCCTTCGGATGAGACTATAAACCGAGGCCCCGTGTGCGAACGCATGCAGAACATCTTGCGCACACGTTAAATCCTGTTCCGCTTTTCAAAAGAGTAGGTCATTGTGTGCCGGTGGGAACAGATGACAAAATTTGCAAAACCGCATACACACGGGGACTGGATGTAAAAAAAAGCACATGAGTGCTTATTCCATTATCCTCGATATAAAAGAATAAATAAAATAAAATAAAATGAATGAATTAATTACTGCACAGATCAACAGATAAGGAAACAAAGATTTACATTAAGAGTTGACAACACTCACAGACGATGCGGCATATGACCACTTTAATATGTTTGCAAATATAATTCACACCGCGAAAATAGTAAAAAAAAATTATATCACCAAAAAACCCCGAATGTTAAGCATACTAAATAATTTCTGACATAAAAGGAATCAACTTTATCATAAGAGAAAAAAAGTCAGTTAAAAAGTACTGTTTACTATACACATGATGTGATGTACCATAAAAAAATAATTTTGCTACGATGAAAAGATAAATTTTTTACCTCTACTACTACTACTACTATCTGTCCCGTAGTCTGACGACCGTGGGGGCACCCTCAAAGACTCAACAACCAGTTCCCTCCATTCCTCTCTCTGTTCTGCCTTTCTCAGGGTTTTGTTGAGTTCTAGGCCTGTCCATTCGCTGATGTTATCCTCCCAGCTCTTCCTTGGTCTGCCTCTTCTTCTTCCTCCTTGGACAGTGCCTTGCAAAACTGTCTTTGTAATTCCTTGGGATCTTGTGACATGCCCATACCATTTAAGTTTACGCCTTTTCACGATCGTTAGAAGGTTCTCATAGGGTCCAATGGTTTGCTGGATTCTGTTATGCACGCTTTCGTTGCTTATGTGGTCTTTGTAGAGATGCCAAGGAGTCTCCGAAAGCATCTCATCTTCACTGCCTGTACTCTTCTCTCCAAATCTGCAGTCAGGGTCCATGATTCACAGGCATACAGAAATATGGATATGACAAGGGAGCGCATAGTCTGATCTTGGAGATAAGTGAGATATTCTTATCTCTCCAGATGTGTTTAGTTTTGACAAAGCTGTTATTGTCTGTGCAGTCCTGCATACTACTTCTGGCTTGGATCCCTGGTCTGATACAATGGCTCCCAGGTACTTGAAGCTTTGAACTGTTTCCAGCTTCTGGTCATTAACCCTGATATCAGTGCTAATGCCGTTGGTGTTATTAGTCATCAGTTTGGTCTTCTCTGCACTGATTTCCATGCCGTATGTTTTGGAGGCCTTATTCAAGTGTTCTGTTAGGCTGGCAAGCTCTTTTTCTGATCCTGCTATTCCATCAATGTCATCTGCGAAGCGGAGGTTTGTGATCGTTCTGCCACCAATGCTGACTGATCCTTCATGATGTTCCAGTGCATCAGCCATGATTCTCTCAAGGAAGATGTTGAAAAGAGTGGGTGAGAGTAGACAGCCCTGCCTTACTCCAACTGTTTGTTCGAAACCATTCTCCAATGTTGTTGTTGTAGTACACTGCACTGGTGGCCTCGCTGTACAGCTGTTTGATGACTCTGATCAGGTTTGCATTGATGCTGTACAAATTCATGGTTGCCCACAAAGCTGCATGCCACAACCCTGTCAAATGCCTTCTTAAAATCGATAAATACGTGGTAAAGGTCTTGTTGATGTTGAAGGTACCGCTCACATAGTATTCTGAGGTTGAATATCTGTTCTGTTGTGCTGCGCCCTGCTCTGAAACCTGCTTGTTCCTCAGCAATGATGGTCTCTGCTTGTGGCTTCAGTCTATTGAATATTATCTGCAGCATGACCTTGCTTGGGTGACATATGAGGCTGATTGTGCGGTAACTATGGCATTGTTGTAGATTTCCTTTTTTACCTCAACAAAGAGTAAACCCCGATACTGGTGTATCCAAGAATACATCTTTGACGTTGAAAAAAGGCTTTTTGTGTGTGGCCTATTTAACTTATTAGGCCGTGACCTAGCATTAAAACGTGGTTTAAAACACAGAGAATCACTGGTTTGTTGGAAGCAGTTCAAAATTAAAACTGTTAACACTGTTGTTTAACAATACAAACCCCCCAAAAACCTCCCCTATACCCTTCACAAAAAAAGAGAGAAAATTGGTATCCATTTACCTATTTTTAATATTAAAAAAACCAATCCAAACCTATCAAAACCAGTCCAATCCAATCAAATCCAAACCAAACCAATCCAATCCAATCCAAACCAATCCAAACCAATCCAAACCAATCCAACCCAACCCAATCAAATCTCAAACCAAACCAAACCAATCCAATCCAACCCAATCAAATCTCAAACCAAACCAAACCATCTCAAACCAAACCAATTCAAACCAAACCAATCCAAACCTATCACAACCAAACAAATCAAAATCAAATCAATTCATAATGAACTTATTTTTGGGGGGACGTTTAGTATATTACCATAAGTTGGTGCACACTCCACAAGTACCGTACAGTTACCTATCAATCTGATGACAGCCCTAAATATAAGTCATGACACAATCATTGGGAGGGGAGTAGAGGGGAAGGGGGGAGTAGAAGGGAATGGGGGGAGGAGAAGGGAAGGGGGGAGGGAGAGGAAGGTAAGGAGGATAAAAAAAAGGGACGTCTGATTTGGGAAAGGGTGAGGAGATGGGAGGATGGGGTAAGGGTTAGAAAATTGGATGAAAGTGAGAGCAATGAGGATAAGAATGATCATACTTTGGGGGCTGGAGAGTGGGGTGTGGGGGGTGGGGTGGGCGTGGAGTTGGGGTGGGGGAGGTGGGGGGGGGGGAGTGAGGAATGAGAGGTGGCGTCAGGAGATGGCGCCAAATTGGATGCGCGTATCGCAAACAGACTGACTGACATATGATATAATAATATATAAATAACTATCATCGGCCCAAGTTATAAACTGCGATTTCCCCAATATTAGTTTATGACAGAGGCTGTTAGATGTCTGAGTTATGTGAGTATGTGCATACACACACACACACACACACACACACACAACACACACACACACACACACACACACACACACACACACACACAAAACACACACACACACACACACACACACACACACACAACACATTCTGCTCCCCCCTACCCACATACACACACTACCCCTACCCCTCGCCCACACATACACTAACCCCACCCCATCCCAACCACACACTAACCCCCATCCCCCCACCCCCACCCCACACCCGCACCACCCATCCCCATCCCCATCCCCCACCCCACCCCACACCCGCACCCCCACCCCCACACAGCCCTACATACAGTATAAGGTGTTGTAGGGATGAAATACAGCTGGCTGAAATGGGATAGCAGGCAGGCAGGCAGGGAGGCAGGCAGGAGCGGAGGAGGAGGAGGAGCAGCAGCAGCAGCAGCAGCAGCAGCATGGCGATGTAGATCAATACAGGGGTTCTTGCCACTCGCAGCAATCACAAAATCAATTTACTCCGCTTCCTTTCCTTCTCCTTCCCTTTCCCTCCTCTTACTCTTGCTCCATCTCTCTTCTCTCTCTTCTCTTCTCCCTCCTCCCCCCCTCCCGCCACCCCCCCCCTCTCTCTCCCTCTCACCATCTCTTCCCTCATTTCCTCTCTGTCTGCTGTCTTTCTTCTCCTTTCCTTTCTGTCTTTCCCCTCTCACTCCTCATCAATCTCGTTCCTCCTTCCTCCTCTGTCATCTCTGTTGACATTCTTCTGTCTGTCTGTCTTTCTTTCTCTTTCTGTCTTCTCCCTTCCCCTCCTCACCAATTCTTTCCCTCCTTTCCTCTCTGTCTGTCTGTCTGTAATCTGTCTGTCTGTCTGTCTTCTTCCCTCTCCTCTTCACCAATCTCCTTTCCCTCATTTCCTCCCTGTCTGTATTCTGTCTGTCTGTCTTTCTTCTGTCCTTTTCTTTCCTCTTACCATCTCCCTCCTCACAGTGTCTTTCCCTCATTTCCTCCTGTCTGTCTGTCTGTCTGTCTTTCTTTCTCTCCTTTTCTTCTTCTTACCATCTCCCTCCTCACCAGTGTCTTTCCCTCATTTCCTCTCCTGTCTGTCTGTCTGTCTGTCTTTCTTTCTTTCTCTCCTTTTCTTTCTCCTCCTCTACCATCTCCCTTCCTCACCTGTCTCTTTCCCTCCATTTCCTCTTACTTCCCTGTCTGTCTGTCTTTTCTTTTCTTCGCTCTTCTTTTCTTTCTTCTTACCATCTCCCTCCTCACCAGTGTCTTTCCCTCATTTCCTCTCTGTCTGTCTGTCTGTCTTTCTTTCTCTCCTTTTCTTTCTTCTTCCCCTCTCCCCTTCACCAATATCTTTCCCTCATTTCCTCTCTGTCCGTCTGTCTTTCTTTCTTTCTCTCCCTTTCTTTCTTCTTCCCCCCCCCCCTCCTCACCAATCTCTTTCCTTCATTTCCTCTCTGTCTGTCTGTCTTTCTCTTTCTTCTTCCCCTCCCCCTCCTCACCAATCTCTTTCCCTCATTTCCTCTCTGTCTTTCCGTCTGTCTGTCTGTCTTTCTCTTCCTTTCTTTCTTTCTTTCTTTTCTGTCTATCTTCTCACCCGTCTTTGCTTTACCCCAAATCTTGATGTCAAGCCGCCAGCTCCACCCCCCCCCCCCCACCCTCCCGTTCTTCCCCCAATGTCCGTCTCTGTTTCTGTGTCTGTGTGTCTGTCAGTCTGTATATATGTATATATATATATATATATATA
>CM054150.1:35668934-35678934 GCA_028751875.1 Rapana venosa
CCATCTCTCCCTCTCTCTCCCTCTCTCTCTCTCTCTCTCCCTCCCTCTCCCTCTCTCCCTCTTCTATTCGGGTATAATTCCAAGGTTTCGTCCCAAGCTGCGACCTTCTCTCAACTCTTTCTCATTAACCCTCTCTTCTCGGACAATCTCACTCTCCTCCCCCCCCTTCCCCTTCTCCTATCTAACACATTACGCTATCTACTCCCTCTCTGTTTTCTTTCCTTATATTCCAGTTCTTCTTTCTTGTTCTCATATGCTTCTTACTGTTCTTACTCTTTCATCATACTTTTAACTTCTCTCTCTTTCGGACAATCACTGTCTCTCTCTCCTTTTGATCGCTCTTCTTCTTTTGATGGAACTCAATTCTTCTTTACGTCTACTTCAGTTCTCCGTTCTTCTTCTCCTTCTTCTTCTCCTTCGTCAATTCTTCTTCTTCCTTTGAAATTCTTCTTCTTCTGCTTCTTCTTCTTCTTCTTCTTTTGTCTTCTTCTTCTTTTCTTCTTCTTCTTCGTCTTCTTCTTCTTCTTCTTCGATTCTTTTTTTCTCTTCGCAATTCTTCTTCCAATTCTTCTTCTTTCTTCTTCTTTATTCTTCTTCTTCTTCTTCTTCTTCTTCTTCTTCTTCTTCTTCTTCTTTCTTCTTCTTCTTCTCTTCTTCTTCTTCTTCTTCTTCTTCTTCTTCTCCTTCTTCTCCTTCTTCTCTTCTTCTTCTTCTTCTTCTTCTCCTTCTCCTTCTTCTTCTTCTTCTTCTCCTTCTTCTTCTCCTTCTTCTTCTCCTTCGCAATTCTTCTTCTCCTTGCATTCTTCTCTTCTCTTCTCTTCTTCTTCTTCTTCATTCTTCTTCTTCTTCTCTTCTTCTTCTTCTTCTTCTTCTTCTTCTTCTTCTTCTTCTTCTTCTTCTTCTTCTTCTCTTCTTCTTCTTTCTTCTTCCTCTTCTTCCTCTTAATCTTCTCCTTCTTAATCTTCTTCTCCTTCATCTTCTTCTTAATCTTCTTCTTCTTCTTTTTCTTCTTCTTTGCAATTCTTCTTCTTCGCGGAGATTACCAATTTATGGACTGAAGTAACTGCGAGTTATCCCCTTTGGTGACGCGGGACACCCTCAAAACTAGTTCCATTCTTGAAAAAGCAACACTGCCATGCAAGCATAATTATCATCAAAGGATGCTGTGCAAGCAAGCCTTGCCACTTTCAGGAGAAGCGGAGGCAGTACTGTGAAGTTAACTCCGGGGTAAAATTATTATCCTAAAACTTGGTGCCTCCGTGGTGACGCGATCCCCTGGGCCGTCAGATTACGAGCGCAACGCTCTAACCACTAGGCTTTCTTCTCCCCTGCATCCCTCCCCCTCCTCTTCCCAGCTTCCCAGGGTTCCGCTGCTGATGGTGACTAGCTAAGGTAAGGTAGAAGATGAAGAGTTCGCATAACGAGCTTCGACTTGCCTACGTGGGTGGTGGTGGTATCGGGGATGCTGAGAATAGGAGCTACTAGCAAGTGGGTGGGCCAAAAGTTATGCATTAATTTTGTCTGTCTGTTTACCTTGTCTGTCTGTCTGTCTGTCTGTCTGTATGTGCTCTTCTCCTGTGTGTGTGTGTGTGTGTGTGTGTGTGTGTGTGTGTGTGTGTGTGTGTGTGTGTGTGTGTGTGTGTGTGTGTGTGTGTGTGTGTGTGTGTCTGCCTGTCTGTCTTGTCTGGTCTGTTTTGTCTTGTCTTGTCTTGTCTTGTCTTGTCCGTCTGTCTGTCTTGTCTGTCTGTCTTGTCTGTCTATCTGTCTTGTCTGGTCTGTCTTGTCTGTCTTGTCTTTCGTGTTTGGCTGTCTATCTGTCTCTATCTCTCATTTTCATGATATATCCATGACAAGGGCGGGGACTGGATGTAAAAAAAAACCCAACCCACATGAGTGCTTATTCATTATCCTCGAATTTGACTTGACTTGACTTGACCCCCTGTCTCTCTCCGTCTCTGTCTCTGCCTCTGTTTCTCTGTCTCTCTCAGACTATCTCACACTCCTACTTCTTCACCCTTCCTACATACACCTACATTCATCACCTCCCCCCCCCCCCCCCTCCCCCTAACTCCATTACATGAATTAGGCCTACTTGCTTTTGCCAACTGTAGCAGTTTACTTGTGAGAAATGAGATCTTCGTGCAAGTATATTTATCTTTCTGACGGATGTGTTTCAAAAATAAATATTCAGTGCAATAGCTGGAGTCAATTTAGTGTTCAGTTGATAGGTTTTATTTCTCTCTCTCCTCTCTCTCCTCTCTCTCTCTCTCTCTCTCTCTCTCTCTCTCTCCTCTCTCTCTCTCTCTCTCCTCTCCAGTTTGCAGTCATGCTGTTACGCTTATGCCTTTTATACTGTGTAATAATAACTGATCTCTGAAAACGGTATCGCATTGTACAGTAAAATACACTATTGTATGTATAGTAGGGGCGCGGAATCGTCGAGTGGTTACAGTGCCGTACATATGATCTGACAGTTACTGAGGGAGTGGGTTCGAGTCTCCGTTGAGGTGTCGGTTGGAGGGACTCCCCCCTCCCCCCCTCCCCCACTTTCCTTGGGGTTAACATTGGTACTGACTCCTGTCCTTCGAAAATTGTTCAGATTAGATTTCAAAACTGAGATCGTTTTATTTTTATTTTTATTTTATCTTATTCTTTTATATCGAGGATAATGGAATAAGCACTTATGTGCTTTTTTTTACATCCAGTCCCCGTCTGTATGTGGTTTTGTAAATTGTGTCATCTGTTCCCACCGGTACACAATAGCCTACTCTTACGAAAAGCGGAACAGGATTTAACGTGTGCGCAAGATGTTCTGCGTACGTCCGCACATGGGGCCTCGGTTTATAGTCTCATCCGAGGGACTCGTGCGTGCAAACGCATGTAGAATGTCATACATGCTCGCATGCACGCACGCACGTGCGCACAGATAAACAGACAGACACACATACACACACATATCTAAGAAACAAAAGAAAACAACCCTACCCCTCAAAAACTTTTAAAAAACAAACAAAACCCCTGCCCCCCCCCCCCCCTCCCCCCCCGTCCCCTCCACCTCCTCCAAAACTCCACTAACCAAACAAACCCCAAACCCATCACCTTTACTTTAGCTACAAAATGAATGAAATGCAACAAAAAATATTAACAACTGAAGATGTCAAGAAATAAACAGCAGTGTAAACATAAAGAAATGTTAAAAAGTAAGTAACGCAAGAGTCTGAAATCACCACCACCACACCACCACCATCACCACCACCACCACCACCACCATACCACCACCACCACACCACCACCACCACCACTATACCACCACCAGCAGCAACAACACCAACAGCATCAGCAACAACAACACAATAGAGGTGACTGTCGACCAAAATCAGAAGAAAAACAACCCTGTGTGGTTATTGTGATGCTAAAGCAATTCATTGGCAACATGCGCTTTATTCGCTCGAATACGTATGGCAATGTAAACTTTGTGAACTTTTAATCTGCAGAAAAGCAATCTGTAATCTTCGGTGGATCCATTTGGACAAAAGTATTCTTTATTTGAAGGCTAAGTACACGGTTAGGCTTTTTCCCCAAATCACTGGAATCTGCGATTTATTCATTTTTGTTTGTAATTTTTTTTTAAAAACGTTTTGATTTTTGCAAGCTTTTTATGGGTAACTTTGTCCATCTCAAAATTGTTGCTTGGCACAACATATATTTGACTGCATTGTATTGGTGTCTAGTGGAGTGGAGTGGAGTGGAGTGGAGTAGAGTGGAGTTTAGTATAGTATAGTATAGCATAGCATAGCATAGCATAGCATAGCATAGCATAGCATAGCATAGCATAGTACAGCACAGCACAGCACAGTACAGTACAGTATAGTATAGTATAGTATAGTATAGTGTAGTGTAGTGTAGTGTAGTGTAGTGTAGTGTAGCGTAGTGTAGTGTAGTGTAATGAAGTGAAACGTAGTGTAGTGTAGAGTAGCGTAGTGTAGTGTAGCGTAGTGTATTGTAGTGTAGCGTAGAGTAGTGTACTGTAATGTAGTGTAGTGTAGTGTAGCGTTGTATAGTATAGTGTAGTGTATTGAAGTGAAGCGTAGTGAAGTGTAGCGTAGCGAAGTGTAATGTAGTGTAACGTAGCGTAGCGTAGTGCAGTGGACACAATCACAAATTACACACACACGTTACACACACAACACAACACACACACACACGTTACACACACAACACAACACACACACACACACACACGTTACACACACACACACGTTACACACGCAACACAACACACACACAGACACACAACACACACACGTCACACACACACACACACACACACACACACACACACCCACACAGTCACACACACACACACCACACACACACACACCACACACAACACAACACACACACACCACACAACACACAACACATACATCCCCCACCCACACACACAAACACACACACACACACACACACACATAACCTCCCCCCCACCCACCCACCCCCCACACAACCAAAACAAAGCAAGGAGACCACCAAAAAAACCACCCCAAAACCCTTCACCAGGACCACGGGATAACAAAAACAAGATCCCACGGCTGATCACGCAAAGGAGAGCACGCGCCTCAAGGTTATGAAAGCAAAGTCTTGGACAGAAAGATCGACAATTTGTTTTTTTTTTTTTTTTTTAAAACAACCATAAAATCAATCCATGCAGGAGAATTCAAGACCTGTCTATTCAATATTATTATAGCTGTGTAGGTGGATAAGGAGGAAAAGGGAAGAGGAGAAAGTTGAAGAGGGGCGGAGGGGGGAAGGCGGGGGCGGGGGGGGGGGGGGGGGGGGGTTGGTGGGTTGCAGAGCGGGTTGGGGGGGGGGGGGGGGGGGGGGGGGGAGGAGAGAGAGAGTGTGTGTGTGTGTGTCCAGTCAAGTCAAAAGCACTTTAATCATCCCATGAAGGGCGAATTACAATACTGACAGAATGAGAGAGAGAGAGAGAGAGAGAGAGAGAGAGGAGAGAGAGAGAGAGAGAGAGAAGAGAGAGAGAGGGGAGAGAGAGGGGGAGAGAAGAGGGAAGAGGGAAGAGAGGGAGAGACAGTCAGACAGATTGAGACAGAGACAAGAGAGAGAGAGAGAGAGAGAGAGAGAGAGAGAAGAGAGAGAGAGAGAGAAGAGAGAGAGAGAGAGAGAGAGAGAGAGAGAGTGGGAAGAGAAGGTGAGATGGGGAAGGAAAGGGAAGGGGAGAAGTTAGGCGATGGGTGGGGAGTGGGTTAGGGGTGGGGGTTAGGAGGGGTGGGGGTTAGGGGGTGGGATAGGATTAGGATACAGATTGTTGCGTGTTGAGGCCTCATCAAGGGGTAGCCAGGACGTCCAATTCGATTTGCTTTCCCTCTTTCTTCTCTCCTCGATTTTCCTAGCCGCAGTCAGCGCCACACGAATGTGGAATTTACTGCCCAGCCAGTCAGTGTTCCCCACAATGATGTTCCAAGTTTAATAATAGGAATCATGCCACACGCACACACACACAACACACACACACACACACACACCACACACACACACACACACACACACACACACACACACACACACACACACACACACATACGCAGGCACGCACACGCACAGCACGCAGGCACACACATACGCAGGCACGCACACACGCACGCACGCGCGCGCGCACGCACGCACACACACACACACACTTCGTCCATTGTCACCGATGTGTTGTGTCTCTTTCCTTTTGTTGTTGTGTGTCTTTCTGTCTGTTTGTTTTTCTTTCTTTGGTTGGTTGGTTTGTTGGTTGGCTAGTTGGCTCGTTTGTTGGTTTGTTGGTTCATTCATTCATTCATTCAGTTAGTCAGTCAGTCAGTCAGTCCATCAGTCAGTCATTCAGTCAGTCAGTCAGTCAGTCAGTCAGTCAGTCAGTCAGTCAGTCAGTCAGTCAGTCAGTCAGTCAGTCAGTCAGTCAGTCAGTCAGTCATATTTCAATTCAGTAACTCAGTATCTCTTTCCATTTTTCTTGTTTTTCTTCCTTCCTCCCACCCTCCCTCCCTCCCTCCCTTCCTTCCTTCCTTCCTACCTTCCTTCCTTCCTTTCTTCCTTCCTTCCTTCCTTTAATAAATCACAAGTCACACTATTGTTTTCATTGTTGTGGTTGTTGTTAGCGATACCAATGTCATGATGCAATGTTGATGGCAAAAATGTTCAATTGCATCACAAGGGGGGACGATGATTGACGTCACAGCTCCTGCTGTTCTTATTATTGCTGCTGCTGTTGGTATTGTTGCTGCTGTTGGTATTGTTGCTGCCGCTGGTATTGCTGCTGCTGTTAATATTGTTGCTGCTGTTGATATTGTTGCTGCTTTTGATATTGTTGCTGCTTTTGATATCGTTGCTGCTGTTGGTATTGTTGCTGCTATTGGTATTGTTGCTGCTGTTGATATTGTTGCTGCTGTTGATATTGTTGCTGCTGTTGATATTGTTGCTGCTGTTGATATTGTTGCTGTTACTATTGTTGCTGCTTTTGGTAATGCTGTTATTGTGGCTGCTGTTACTATTGTTGCTGCTTTTGGTAATGCTGTTATTGTGGCTGCTGTTACTATTGTTGCTGCTTTTGGTAATGCTGTTATTGTGGCTGCTGTTACTATTGTTGCTGCTTTTGGTAATGCTGTTATTGTGGCTGCTGTTACTATTGTTGCTGCTTTTGGTAATGCTGTTATTGTGGCTGCTGTTACTATTGTTGCTGCTTTTGGTAATGCTGTTATTGTGGCTGCTGTTACTATTGTTGCTGCTTTTGGTAATGCTGTTATTGTGGCTGCTGTTACTATTGTTGCTGCTTTTGGTAATGCTGTTATTGTGGCTGCTGTTACTATTGTTGCTGCTTTTGGTAATGCTGTTATTGTGGCTGCTGTTACTATTGTTGCTGCTTTTGGTAATGCTGTTATTGTGGCTGCTGTTACTATTGTTGCTGCTTTTGGTAATGCTGTTATTGTGGCTGCTGTTACTATTGTTGCTGCTTTTGGTAATGCTGTTATTGTGGCTGCTGTTACTATTGTTGCTGCTTTTGGTAATGCTGTTATTGTGGCTGCTGTTACTATTGTTGCTGCTTTTGGTAATGCTGTTATTGTGGCTGCTGTTACTATTGTTGCTGCTTTTGGTAATGCTGTTATTGTGGCTGCTGTTGCTGGTGATCAGACTGATGGTGATGGTGATGCTGGTGATGAAGTTGCAAAAGCCTTGTTGGCTTTATAGGCAATCACAATAACTTAGTTAAAGGTGTACTTTTACCGACATTATTCAATCTTATCATCGTCGTCATCTTCGTCGTCGTCATCAACTTCGTCATCGTCGTCGTCGTCGTCGTCATCATCATCATCATCATCATCATCATCATCATCATCATCATCATCATCATCATCATCATCATCATCATCATGATGTTCATCATCATCATCATCATCAACACCACTATCGCCGTCTTCCACTTCCTCTTCATATACATACACCCCACCACCACCTCCATCACAATCACCACCACCTTCACCATCATCAACATCATCGCCACTACCGCTTGGAAATGCAGAATCCCTGTCTTCTCCTACGCAAATTCTCCTAACCTCGTATTGCCGAGGTGCAGATTTGATTAACAACACACTGCTGCCGAACTGTTGTCGTGTAGTTACATTCTGTTAGAATAGCATCACCAAAAAACCCAACAACAACAACAACAACAACAACAAAAGCTGAGGGATTTTAACCCACTTTGAAAGTGGCACGTTGTGGAACGCTATTACAATGGCTTGAGCTTGTGCTACAGAAATTCTAACAGATGTGTGGCTGTGACTTAGTGAGCGTTGTAAAAACGGGGCTGTGGCCTTGTGCGAAGCAATTTCAACACATTGAGTTTAGTGCTGGAGGCAGGACAGCTTTGTGGTCAGAGCGCTCGGCTCTTGATCTGACAGCACGTGAACCAGCCTCCTCCATCCACGTGTCCATTCGAAGTATTTTCCACCCTGTAGTTAACATCATTATCGACTCCATTCCCCCCCCCCCCCCCCCCCCCCCCGAAAGTCATTTGGATGAGATTTTAAACTAAGATTTCGTGTACAAACGCACATAGGACACCTTGCACATTATTATGTTAAAACCCGTTCCGCATTTCGGAAGAGCAGGCTACCATCACAGTCTGCTAATAATAATAGGGACGGACAACAAAGTTTTATAACAGAAAACCCTGCAAACTGATTGATGTGGTGTTTAAACAGCAACCTCTTCAGTCGGAACGTGGCTACCTGTATGGTGGGAAGCAGTCGTCTAATTATGCAACATGTCACCATTGGTGAACCTGAGAGAGCCCAAGTCGAAGAGCAATAGAATAAAAAAAAAAGTAAAAGATTTTTTTAAAAAAGCACCAACGAACAACCTTCCCCTTCCCCCCAAACCCCTCACAACAATAACAAACCAACCCCAAACAAACAAAACAAACAATCAAAACCCCAACAAATCAAAAAAAAAACAACAACAAACACACAAATAACAGCTTTAACCTGAATATAAATGCTATTAAACTGGCTTCATCAAGTACAAAAGAAAAAATATCACTAGATAACCAACCCCCTCATCCCCCGCCCGTCCCCCCCCCCCCCAAAAAAAAAAAAAAGAAAAAAAAATGAAGACAGTTTAACGAGAAACTGACTGTATCATTATATGCCTTGACCATGACATTGTGCTTGGAAGAAATTTCACCACAGTAGAAAACTTAGGACACGCGTGAAGTTGAATAATCATCATGAATATGGCTGAACTGTGTGCATGCGGCTTGCTTGCATTAATTTTTGCCTTTATTCTTGTTGTTAGGACTTTTTTGTTTCGTTCGATTTTCTTCTTTCCTTCCTTCCTTTGAGAGTGTTTGGTTGATCTGCTGGCTGGGGCTGATACTTTCCAACACACTGCAGTCACGTCAGGACGCTTCGCTTTGGAAGGAAGAAGCGTTTCGCACGTGCATGCTTTTACAGATAAGTCCATCCAGATGTGTGTCGAAGAACGAAGCCACCAAAAAAACCCCACCCAAACCCAAACAAACAGTGCGTGCTGCTTTTGTATGTATGTATGTGTAGTGTGAGTGTGTGTGTGTGTGTGTGTGTGTGTGTGTGTGTGTGTGTGTACGTGTGTGTGTGTGTGTGTTCGTACGTGCGTGCGTGCGTGCGTGCGTGTGTGTGTGTGTGTGTCAAAGTCAAAGTCAAACTTTTATTTTGTTTTTCAAAGTCAAAGTCAAACTTTTGTTTTCAGATGGTACATTGAATAAGCAGTGCATTTGCTTTTTTCCATCAAGCCATCTATATATGCATACATACATACATACATACATACATACATACATACATACATACATACATACATACATACATACATACATATATAAATACATACATACATACATACACACACACACACACACCCATACATCCATTACATCAATACCTATCTACCTACATACATACATACATCCATCCATCCATCCATTACATCAATACCTACCTACATACATACATATATACATACACACACATACATACGCGTGCGTGCGCGCGCGTACATACATACATTCATATATCCATACTTACACAGGTACAGCAAAATGATACAAGGCAAAAACCATTTTCGCAAAGTTGCAGCCCTCCAAACTTGAACGCCTTGAGTCAACACAAAGACAGATTACTGCTAGCATAACTGTCTGCACTTGACAACAGCAAACTCCAGTTGAGAGGAACGGTGTATGTCTGTCTGCTTGGGTATAGGGAACCGGTGGCGAGGGTTGGGGGTGGGTGGAGTGAAGCTGTGTGTATGTGTGTGTGTAGGGTGGGGTGGGGGTGGATTAGTGTGTGAGTGGGGGTGGAGGTGGTGGTGTGTGGGGTGGGGTGGGGGTGGATGATGTGTGTGTGTGTGGAGGGGGGATGGGGAGGGGCATGGTGTGTGTGTGTGTGTGGAGGGGGTGTGGGTGGGT
>CM054150.1:35688934-35693934 GCA_028751875.1 Rapana venosa
CACAAAACACACACACACACACACACACACACACACACAACACACAACAAAACACACACACACACACACACAACAAACACACAACACACAACACACACACACACACACAAAACACACACACACACACACACACACAAACACACAACACACACACACACCACGCACACACACACACACACACACACCACACACACACACACACACACACTCAAACACACACACACACACACACACACACACAACACACACACACACACACTCAAACACACACACACCACACAAACACACACACACACACACACACACACACACACATCAAACACACACACACACACACACAAACACACCACACACTCAAACACACACACACACACACACACACACACACATAACACACACACACACACAACACACACACACACACAAACACACCACACACACACACACACACACACAACTATATGAAAAAAGAAAGAAAGTTTGGTGTAGCAAACTCTAAACAGAGAAGGATTGCAAAACTCCCTGATGGGTTTTTAAAAAAAATTATTTTTTGTAAATCTCCCCTGGGGAGTTTCCTCTGCCTGCCTGACACACTATGCAGAGGGAGACCAGTGAAAAAGAAGCTAGCAACACAAGTCAGCCTGCCACTCAAGTGATGTAGTTTAAGAAGAAGAAACAAAAATGTAGATATAATGGGAGAGAGAAAAAAAAAAAGGAGAGAAGACATGGCACGATGGAAATAAAGAAAAGGGGGAAAGGGAGACAGCCTGAAAAGGAAAAACATTTTCCTACAATTTACAAAATAATTGGAAAAAATACTGGTAGAGAGACATACAGACAGACACACACGCGCGCGCACGCCCGCACGCATGCTCGTTCGCATGCACGCACGCACACACAGAGATAGGTAGACAGACAGGTAAACAGGTAGACAGACAGACACAGAGACAGACACACCACACACACACACACACACACACCACACATACACACACATACACACACTACAAAAAAAAAGAAGTTTGGCGTATCAAGCTTTAAACAGTGAAGGCTGGCGAACCTCCCTGATGTTTTTATCTCCCCTGCCTGACATACTATACAGAGGAAGAGCAGCGCAAAAATACAAAACAAAACAAAACAAAACAACACAACGCAAAACAACAAAATTTAACTTTTTCAGCCTGCCACTCAGTGATGCAGTCAGCAAAAAAACACAGAGAAATACAAGTTTAGACAGAGGGGGGTTAGAGAGAGAGAGAGAGAGAGAGAGAGAGAGAGAGAGAGAGAGAGAGAGAGAGAGAGGAGAGAGAGAGAGAGAGAAGAGAGAGAGAGAGAGAGAGAGAGAGAGAGAGAAGAGAGAGCGAGAGAGACGTTATGGCGCACACACAGACAGACACAATACAACGCAACAACAACAACAAAACACATACACCACACGAGAGAGAGAGAGAGAGAGAGAGAAGAGAGAGGAGAGAGAGAGAGAGAGAGAGAGAGAGAGAGAGAGAGAGAGAGAGAGAGAGAGAGAGGAGAGAGAGAGAGAGAGAGAGAGAGAATGACAATGACAAATTCTTGTAATTCGAGGATAATGAATAAGCCCCCATGTGCTTTTTTTCACCGTCCCCCCCCTTAGGGATAATAAAAGGAGGAGAGGGAAGAGGAGGGGAAGAGAGAGGAGAGAGAGAGAGAGAAAAGAAGACGAGTGAGAGAGACAGAGAACAGAGAGGGTTGTGTGTGTTGGGTAGGGTTTGGGGGGAATTGAACCTAAGAGTTGTTTTTTTGCCCACCGCGGACAGGAGAGAGAGAGGATAGAGGAAGAGAGGGGAGAGAGGAGAGGAGAGAGAGAGGGGAGAGAGAGGGGGAAGAGAAGAGAGGGAAAAGGGAAAGAGGAAATTTTTGGGAGGAAAGAGGAGAAAACCCCTAAAAAAGGCAATTCTTTTTTTGTTTCAAGAAGGAGGAAATAAAATATTATTGCCTCTCCTGGTGTTAAAGTTTGGGTTTTTGTTAAAAAGTTTGGCTCCTTCGCCCCGGAAAAGGAAAATCAATATTAATTTGTTTTGTGTGTGGGGGTGTGTGTGGTGTGTGTGTGTGTGGTGTGTGTGTGTGTTTTCTCTTGTCTTGTTGTGCATCATGATCGGTCGTTTTTATTTTTGGGGTGTGGTGTGTGTGTGTGGGGTTTTTTTTTCTCTCTCTCTGTCTTGTGTGTGATCATAGTATCGGTATTGTATGTGTGTGTTTTGTGTGTGTGTGTGTGTGTGGTGGGGGGCGGCGTGCGCTTTTGTGTGTGTGTGTGTGCACGCTTTTTGTGCGCATAGGTCTTGCTTTAGCGTTTTTCCCCCACTTTATTTTATTTTATTAATTTTTTTTTTCCCCTTTTATTTCGAGGATAATGGGTAAGCAGTCACTGTTTTTTTTACCCAGCCCCCCGTGTGCATGAAATTTTGTAAATTTTGTCCCCCGTTCCCCCCGGCACACAATGGCTACTCTTCCCCGAAAAGCGGAACAGTGCCCCAGATGTTCTGCTGATTTGCACCCCGGGACCTCGGTTTTAGTCTCACCGAAGGGCTTTTTGAGGAGGTGGAGCGGCCCTGTGTTAACCCAGAGAAAAAAAATCCTTTAAACGAGAAACGAACCCGGGTCGCAGACCGAATGCATCACTCAACCTATGGTATGTAGTTTTGGTTGCGTGTGGTCGCGCGCGCCCGCGGTGGGTGTTTTTTGTGGTGCACGCGTTAAAGACCAAGAACTGCTGGGACTGCGTGTGCTGCTCCGCGCAATGTGCATGGCACGTAATGCATGGTGTTTTACGAATTTGGGGAGTTTTGTTTTTCGTTGCGCTAAAAATTTTTCTTATAAATATTTATATTATTACTACATCATCTAACCTAGAAAGAAAGGAGACAGAACAAAAAAACCAATTTTTTAAACAAAAACAAGAACACCCCACCCCCCAAACCATTACCCCACCTACCCAAACTAAAGCATTATAAGCGAACCATAAAAACCCGCGAACCTGTAACGCTGAATTGAACAGCCGCTAAGCCAGCAATTCAAAAAAGAAAGAAAAAACAGAGAGGGGAAAAGAGAGAAAAGAGAGGGGAGAGAGAGAGGGGAGAGGAAAAAGAGAGAGGGGGGAGAGAGGGGAGAGAAAAAAAGGGAGGGGAAATTAATCGTTTAGGCTAAAATCAAACCGAGGGTGAAAGCAAAACGTTTTACAATATTCACCAACGCAACACACCCCCCCCCCCCCTTCCTCCTCCCCCCCCTTCCTTTTTTTTTCCCCCCCTCTCTCTACTCTTCATTTTTCTTTGCTTATCCCTCATTTCCCCTCCCCCCCCCTCTCTCCCTCTTCTCTCTTTTACTCCCCCCCCCCCCCCCCTCCCCCAGGCATCTAGGCAAGGGGTATGGCCTGTGTAATCATTTCCCGTTTCCCCGTCTCGCGCAGGATTAAGATAACCCCATCAAAGTGTGTTTGCACCGTTTTATTCCTTTATTTTATTCTTCTTCTTTGTTTTCTTTTTAATTTTTTTTTTTTTCGGGGTTTGTTCTTTCTTTTTTGTGTGTGTGTGTAGGGGGGGGGGGGTGGGGGGGGGGTGCCCTTTTTGGGTTTTTTGGTCTTTTTGTGTTGTTTTTGTTTTTTTTTGCTCCCTCATATCTGGGGCGTCCCCCATCCTGCTTTTCCCCACCCCGCTCATTCCAATCTCCCGCCACAGCCATACCATTTTCGAAATGTCTCACCCTCGGGGTGGGAAGCCCAAAGGGGCCCAAACACAGGCCCCCGTGGGACCCCCGCCAGGGGGCCCGTGCTGATCCTTTGGTGGTTTTCGGGGGCCCTGTTCTGAGCTAAATACGCAGGACCCACCTACTAAGCCCCCTACAACGAAAGCATTGCTCAGTCGCGGGCCCAGACGAGTGAGTTGCCACCCCAGGGGAACCCCCCAAGTCCCCCCAACGACCGTCCCCCCCGAACCCCCAAACCCAAAGGCTTTGACACAAATCACCCCACCCGAAGTGTATGGGCAAACTGAAATTTAGGTCACCAGAGACCAGAGCAACCGGGAACCCCGGGAAACAGAGGCACTTTTTTTTAATTGCATTGATCAAAGACAATCGGATGACTAAAAGATGTGTGTGGGGGGGCTTGCTTTGAGATACTTGACGGGGGTATCTACGCTTACTATCATAAAATATCCCGGCGTCAACCGGGGGGAAGATACAGAACCTGCAGGTTTTGGGCAGTATTTGAGAACACCCCCAACCGATCGTTAAAGTGGGAAGCCGGGCGTGTGGTCCCAGTCTTCCCACTGAGCCCCAGCACACTCACTCTGGGCAGGAGCCGGCGGATTCCGAAAAACCCCCATTAATCTTTTGGGGAAACGAAACCCGAACCTCCCGTCCCTAACCCAAGGCGCCAACCCTGCGCCAAGGGGGCTGTGTTCTTGTTCGTATTTTTTTTTCTTCTGGTTATTTTTTTCCATTGGTCTTTGGTTTTACTTTGGTTTTTATACGTTGTTTTTAATTTGTTTATCAGCGCTGTCATTTCATCGTTGTTGTTGGGTTTGTCGCAAACTCATCATCACATATCTCATATCATCATCATCTCTCATCATCATCACCCACCAGTTTTAAAACGTAAAATACAAAAAAAAATTTATCGCAAAAAAAAAAACTTTTCTCGAAACCCGTTAACAGGCATGACATTTAAACACGCATTCACGCACGCCAACACACCCCGCGCGCGCACCTGCATGCTACATACACACAACACGACACAAAACAACACACAACACACAACACACACCACCACAAAACCACACACAAAACCCCCCACACACAAAAACACACAAAAACCACAACACAACACACACAAAATTTTAGCTGTCAAAGCCCCCAAAAAATTCATGGAATTTAAAAAGGGCATAACCCTAACACAACAAGAAAAAGGATTTGTTCAGAATCAATTAAAAGCCATTGGAAAATGGGCCCTTCCACATTAAAAATCT
>CM054150.1:35712100-35714600 GCA_028751875.1 Rapana venosa
CAGCCGCATCCTGCCCTCCCAACACTTCTGACAGCTCGGGAAAAAAAAGACATTGATAACAATGGATAACAGTGGATCGGTGGTCTAGAGGGAACGCGCCTGTCTAGAAAGCGAAAAGTCCGGGTCGGAAGTGTGCGGTGGTTCGAATCCCGTTTGGGCCCGAAACTTTTCCACCCATCCATTAGACCATGAGTGGGGGTCTGGGCGTTAGTCAGTCATTCGGATGAGACGATAAACCGAGGTCCCGTGTGTTACTCAAAAATTATTCAGCGCACGTAAAAGAACCCACGGCAACAAGAGAGTTGTCCCTGGCAAAATTCTTAGAAAAAAGCCCACTCCGATAGGGAAACAAATACAGACCCCCTCACCCCCACCCCCGGAAAAAAAGGGTGGCGCTGCTCTTGTGGCGACGCGCTCTCCCCGGGGAGAGCAGCCCGAATTTCACGCAGGAAAATCTCGAGTCTTAAAGTGGCATAAATAAATAAATTTACAAAATAAATTTAAAATATTTAATCTTAAAGAAATTGATGAAATGGTGTTCTTTCTAATCGCCACATACGTTCACCGTTTTATGTACGAACTGACTTACGGAGGTAGCGAAAGAGTGAGTAAGACATACATGTATGAAACGTGATAAGCCGTTGATTAGGATAAAGTTGCAAAAAGAAAAATGTATATTTTGAATATGGTATCTTGAACCAAAACTTCAACACTCTTTTCTTTGAAGGAAGTGAGAGAAGATGGTAAGAAAAGAACACACTCACATACACACACACACACACACACACACACATACACACACCACCACAACACACACACACACACCACAACCACACACACATACACACCACCACACTACACACACACACACTCACACACACACTCACACACACACACTCAAATACACACACACACACTCAAATACACACACACACACACACCACAATACACACACACACACACAACACACACACACACACACACACACACACACACCACACAGCATGAATAGTCTTTGAAAGGGAATGTTGGTTCTTGTCTTGTTTTTATTGTTGCTTTTGTTGTTGTGGGGGGCAAATTGGGAGAAAGGAGCCACTTATTTTTTGCTTTACGTTTTTGTTGTGTTGTGTTGTTTTGCTTTGTTTTGTTTTGCTCTCTCTCTCTCTCTCTCTCTCTCTCTCTCTCTCTCTCTCTCTCTCTCTCTCTCTCCTCTCTCTCTCTCTCTCTCCTTTGAACTGTTTATTACTCTTTTAAAAAAAAACACCTTTTTTTTTCGAGGATAATGGAATAAGCACTCATGTGCTTTTTTTCATCCAGTCCCCGTGTGTATTAAAGCCACTAAGGGTGCTGTGTTAGGGTAAAAGCGTTCCGGTGTGACGAGATACATGTCTTTAACTCGACCTTTCAAACTAGTTGCTCATCTGCTTTAGTTGGATAAAAGCAAATCAAAAGTTGTTGTTTTTTTAAATCCCACGTTCTTTCTGTGCCTTACCCACCACCCAACAAAAGCAGTAAAACTAGCAACAGACGAAAGAAAGACAGAAAACAGTTCACCACCTCCCCCTAAAATAACCAAATCAAGAAGCCCAGAAACCAACGAACAAGGAAGCAAAATAAATTATGCAAATGATGAACAACCCCCTCTCTCTCTCTCACACACACACACACACACACAAGCACGCACGCACGCACGCACGCATGCGCCTCTCCATCCTCTCCCCCCCCCCCCCCCCCCGAACCCTCCCCCCACCCTCCACCCCCACCTCACAAAGGACGTCACCCTGTTTGCTAAAAGAAAGGCACATTCTTCAAAAGCTATTGTTACAAAGCAAACAGGCAAGTGTGACGAAGATTCCGAAACGTGACCACTACCATCCCACCAAACCACCACCACCACCAACCCACCCAACCCACCACACAACCCACCCCACCTACCCTTCCACCACCACCACCACCACCATCCCCCCTCAGCATCCTACCCCCACCCCACCCCCCCCTCCCTTCGACCCCTACCCCCACCCCTTGTCCAAACACGGGCAACACACCACAACACATCCTATCATTCTCACTGAATCTTCCCTCTTATTTGCATCCAATCGATTTTGTTGTTATTGTTGTTGTTGTTGTTGTTTGAAATACGTTTAAATCGAAAAAGAATAACTGAAGTCGGAATGCGGCTACCTAGATGTTTCGGGGATGGAGGTGGGGGGGGGGGGGGGGGGGGGGAGAGGGAGAGACAACCGCGTCGCATACGCACAAATTTCATCATTTCCGAACCTCAGAGCTCTAACCCAAGAACGATTTAGTTAAACTCGAAACGCATTATAACAAACAAATTACAAACGAATGTATTTGTAAATCAATCCATCAATGAATCGATATTCACCACACACAAAAAAGCAAGTCACGGCAATAAATCACCAGCTACGTATATATCTATCTATCTAAGAATGCACACAGACTGCCGAAAACATTCCACGACTTTTAAGCCATCGCCTGC
>CM054150.1:35717100-35729600 GCA_028751875.1 Rapana venosa
CATTTCTTTAGATTTCCAGATTTAAATAAATGAAGCAAATGGATTTAGGTTGTTTTCTTTTGTGTCAAGCCGTGTAAATATTCTTTTAGATTTTTTGAAGAAGATGTGAATGACTAGACTGAAGGACTTAAGAAATGTGCACTGTCTGTGTGTGTGTGTGTGTGTGTGTGTGTGTGTGTGTGTGTGTGTGTGTGTGTGTGTGTGTGTGTGTGTGCGTGCGTACGGGTGTATGTCTGTGTCTGTGTGTGCGTGCGTGTGTGCGTGGATGCATGTGCGTTCACACATGTATATACATGCATAAATGCCAGTCTATCCGTCCGTCTGCGTGCACACAAACCCATACCGAATATGAGCCAGGACAACTCAAGTTTTCCTCAGCTTGCAGATAACATTTGAAAATTAACAGACAGAGAAACTGAGCATTATCACCATCGCTTAAGTGAACAACATCATCAACATCGCTGAAGTGAACAACATTATCATCATCATCTCAGAAGTGAACAACAACATCATCATCATCATCATCATCATCATCATCATCATCATCATCATCATCATAGCTGTGAAATTGACAACACATGAACTTCATCATCACACTCCTGGTAAACAACATTCCACGCCACTTTCACCCCCACCCCCAACTCCACCCTTTTACCCTCAGGTTCACCCCTTCTCCTCCTCCTTCTCCTTCAGTTACCCCCCCCCCCCCCCACCCCCCTCGGCCCTCCAGAATGCTTCAGGCAGGGTGTTAAGAGCATGCCTGGTAAGTGGTACGCACAACACTCTTTGATATCACTACACTCTCACTACTTCACAAGTGCTTTCATGGGTAAATCAGGCAGGCTCTCATACGCACACGCACGCGCGCGCGCGTTTACACACACACACACAAACACACACACACACACACACACACACACACACACACACACACACACACACACCACACACTGCACACACACACGCGACTAAGCTAAAATTGTCCCAGTTAATCAAGCAGGATTTCGAAAAGGAAGATCAACCATAGACCATTTAGTTAAGCTGACTACCCAAATAAAACATCAGTTTGCACGAAGACAAAATATTCTTGCCACGTTCTTTGACATAAACAAAGCTTATGACCAAGTTTGGCATGCTAGACTGTTATATAAATTAAAATGTATTGGATTGTCAGGTTTCATCTATTCTTATTTTAGAAATTTTCTTACAGGAAGAAGCATTCAGGCAAAGGTTGGAAATACTTACTCCACACTTAGATTTCCACAAATGGGCATACCTCAGGGCTCTGTGATTGCGCCCTATTTATTTAATATTTTACTTCATGATATCCCTGAATATGTGTCTGATAATGTTGTTCTTGTCCAATATGCTAATGACCTTTGTATGTGGAAAGGGTAACAATGAAAAAGGTAACACCTAAAAAGACATTTGAATTATGTTAGAAAGTTATATCAGCTTGAGTTGGATAAAATTTATAAGTATATGGTGGAAAATGGGTTAGGTCTTTCAACAGAAAAGACACAGGTTGTGCTTTTTTAACAATGGTGTGATCCTCCTACACTTCCTGTTTTTAAAATTGGTGAAAAAGTTCTGGATTTATAAGCCTATGGTAAAATTTCTTGGTATCATACTTACTTCAAAATTAACATGCATTGTCACCATCGAATATGCTTTGAAAAGGCAAGAGAAAGTCTCTGAATGTATTAAAGGCAATTAGTAGGCAAATATGGGCACAAGATTCATTAGTATAAAGCATTATCATATCACTGGTCCGCTCTAACTAACATATGGGCAAGTAAGAATTATTCTTAGTGCCCCCAATTATCTTTTGAACAAAATTCAAAGCTAGATTGTAAGCTTTCCGATTGCTTTGGGAGTTCCGTTTCATGCGTCTTCTTTAGGAACGTATAGAGAAATAGGTTACTACCTCTTAGAGGATTATCGTAACTTTAGCGTTTCAAAGTATACTTTAAGAAGGTTCAACAGTTGAAAACAATATTGCAATCGGAAATTTCAATTAGATCCGACTTAGAGTTACCCAATAGAGCTAAAAATTACCTCTTCTCTTGTCACTATTAGTACTTACACTTCGATATCTTCAAAGAGTCAAGTATCAATCCTAAAGACTGGCAAAAATCCACACCTCTTTTAGCCCTTGTCCAAAATGGGAACTTCAGAAAGCAGATTTTGATATCTACCATCTCTCTTTAAAAAAAGAAGAAAATGAGCGTATTCTAGGGCTTTATATAAAAGTGCACCTAGAAGATACATATCCTTCTCATCTTAAGATATACACTGACGGATCTTCTTAAAAAACAATGGAAGCAGGGCAGCATTCATCATTCCAGCTTTAAGGTTGAAAAAGTCTATCACATCGGCAAAAATCATTCCATCTTTACTGCTGAACTCCGCTATTTTGATGCTTTGTACTTTCTGCTTGATTTCCCCAATACTGTTTTGCAGATTTTGTTCTGTTTGATTCTAAATCTGCATTACAGTCTCTAAGTAACTCGTCATCGACGTTGGCAGAAATCTTATTACTGAAATTAATTTGTTGGTACATTTTCTAATTCTGAGAGGGTTCGAAATGTTACTTTCTGCTGGGTTCCATCTCATTGTGGTATTTATTTTAATGAAAAAGTCGAACAAAGCTGCCAAAAAAGGCAGCAAAACATGATAGCTATTCAACTGGTTTAGATATTCCTCTTTCTCTTCATGAAGGTTATGCTTTGCTTCAAAATGTTTGCTGGAAAAATGTGAAAAAGAACAGGAAGAGGCTGGTTATCCCCTGCATACTTGTTCAGTTCTGGATCTTGAGAACATTCTTTGTACTCAGTACGGCTTTCGAAAATCCTTGTACTAGAAAAATTGTCTTTCTCTAATCTACAGATTGAAATTAAATGCCTTTCGAGCAAAAATTTGCCAAAAATATACAATGTATATGTGGTGAAAAAATTTTCCAATGTTCATGTTCTGTATCAATGTCAAGGTTTTATTTTTAAAAGCGTTTTTTACCATCATTTCAAGATAAGTCTCTGCAGGAAGTTTTAACCAATCCAGAGTTATTATGTGAGATAGCCTTGTCTCTGTTGCAATCCCCAGTATTCTCTATTTTTGTAATATGATCGTCGGAATCTATATTTTGCTTGTTTCACAGCTGCCGTTTACAAGTAGTTCAACAATTGTTTGTTTCCAACTTTAGAGTATTTTTCAATTGTTCGGGGGGTTTTGTTAATTTTTGTATTTCTTTGCCATGTTTTTTGCAACATACTGTTTATATAGTTTGGAATAGTCTTTTTAATGTGCATTCATACCAACACGTATTTTTTCTACTTAAAGCCCTTATCTCATTATGCTGCCCCCCCCTCCCCCCCCCCCCCCCCCCCCCCCCCCCTCGTCTATATCCTTTAGTGACCACGTTAAACACACACACAAAAGCCACCGGCTCGCGCACATGCACACGCACACATCTACAAACACAACATACCCACCCACGCACACACACACACACTCACACACACATACATGCATACAAACACACATATATATTATATATATGACGATGATAATTCCATGTATGCGTATAATATTGTCTTCTCTTGTTTGATTTGCATGGTTTATCATTGATTAGGTTTTTGGTTCTATGTCTGCATATATATTATCTTTTTTCTCTCTCTTTGTTTTTTCTTTAGATAGATGGCTTTATCAAAAAAAAAAAAGAAGCAAATGCACTGCTTATTCAATGTATCATCTGAAAATAAAAGTTTGACTTTGACTTTGATACAGACCTCAACTTTTCTAGGGGCATTTTGAGAGCGGCGCCCATCTCTCTCTCTCTCTCTCTCTCTCTCTCTCTCTCTCTTCTCTCTCTCTCTTCTCTCTCTCTCTCTCTCTCTCTTCTCTCTCTCTCTCTCTCGCTCTCTGTCTCTCTGTCTCTCGCTCTCTCTCGCCCCTCTCTCTCTCTCTCGCTCTCTGTCTCTCTCTCTCTCTCTCTCGCTCTCTGTCTCTCTCTCTCTCTGTCTCTCTCTCTATTTGTTTTGCCTTACCTGACCCTAAAGAGACCAGGCATTCATTTACAGCTAAGTGAGCTGGTGAAACTCGGTGCTGTAGCCCTGGAATGAAAAATTACAACAGCCCCCCCCCCCTTCCCTTCCCCCAACCCTCCCCACCTCCCGAAACTTCGAGGAGTACATTTCATCGTTTCCACGCGTCTATACATTAAAGTACTGTCAGGTTTACACACACTCATCATGTAATGATGTATGTGGCTTTAAGTAACATCCAACCAACATCTGCAAGGCGGCATCAACGGGGATTGGAACCTCAGACCTCCAAGACCATGAGGTTTAATTAAGAGCCCGATTCACCATAACCACTTAACCAAAGCCCTTTGAGCTAACCCAAAATGTCCACACAGTTTTCAAAAGCATATTCAGGTTAAAAAAGAAAAAGAGTCGCAGAGATTTGAACCTCGGATTTCAGAACCACTAGCAGCACTAAGAGTCCAAATCGCCTTTAACGACTCGGCCGATGCACCTAAGGCTAAACTGAAGGGTAAATACAATTGTTTGTCAAAGCATAGCCAGGTTGCCAAAAAAAAAAAAAAGCTGCTTGATTGATATTATTTTGTGGACGATATTGTCTTTTGTCTGGCTTCATATACGCCTGTGGGATTCTACAATCAATAACGCACAATGCATCTCACACAGCTTCCCTCAGGATTCAAAACGAAATAGGATTTAAAACAAGTCATCACATTTTCGTTTTTAAAAAAAAAAACACTGTAGAAAGGGGGCATTCATGTGTCAAAATCTGATAGTGGTATCATAGTGTGTGAGCGTGCGCGCGCGTGTGTGTATGAGTGCGTGTGTGTGTGTGTGAGAGAGAGAGAGAGAGACAGAGACAGAGACAGACAGACAGAGTAGAAAAAACAGACAGACAGATCAGACAGAGGCAGAGACAGACACAGAAGACGCACAGAGACAAACTTCTTGTATATTACAACTTTTTTTTAAAGTTTCAACGCAACAAAACAAACAAAAATGACCAAAACAGTGAACTAGCAAGTCAGCCAACTAACCAGCCAACCAACCAACCAGCCAAGAAGCCAACCAAACAACCAAGAAGCTAGCCAACCAACCAACCAAAAAGCCAACCACGCAAACAAACCAACCAATCAACCAAGCAACCAACCACTCAACCAACCAACCAACTCACCCACCAACAAACCAACCAACACCCCAGTGAACCACCCAACCTACCCCAGTCCAATAGTTGTCAGAGAGTTTGCTATCTGAAGACTTTCATTGCACTGGACTACTTTGTGCGTCATCTGGTATTCCCTGACTCAGTTCGTCTGGTTTTGGCTTGTTTAGCGGGCTTATATTTTCCTCCAAAATATCTTGTGTATATATGATTATATAAACTAGAGCTGAGGTGGTACTTTGAAGCAGACAGGATTAGTATCTGCGGTATAAGGGGTCTGTCCATCATTATATTCCCAAACAGACTGGGAGAAATGACTCCAAGAGTAAGACTAATTGTTGTACCGAAAACTGCATCCTGTTTTGAGAAAATGGACACACTGAGAAATGGCACTGAGAGTGAATGATAATTCGGAAAACTACACCCTGTTTGAGAATCTTGAGAACTGAGAAATGACGCTGAGAGAAAGAATATTTAGACGGAAAACTGCATCCCATTTGAGAATCCGGACACGCTGTTTAGGAATAACTTTGATAAGAGCTGTTTCGGGGCCTTTTGAGTTAATGAATTGTTTGTTTGCTCGCTTGTTTGTTTGTTTATGTCAGTGGAAGATATTTATTTAGGCCATTTCAGATTAATCACGGGCAGAATTAATGTGCGACAAGAGAGAATCGGCACGCCTGAAGAGAAAGACAGAGAGACAGTGATAGAGAGAGAGGTAGGGTCGGAGAGAAACAAGTTTGGAAAGAATAGCAAAGGAAAAAGTATACAGGTGCATACATTATGTGCTTTCGCGCGCGCGCTCGTGTGTGTGTTGTGTGTGTGTGTGTGTGTTTGCGTGCGTGCGTGTGTGTGTGTGTGTGTGTGTGTGTGTGTGTGCGCGCGTGCGTGCGTGCGTGCGTGTAGGAGAGAGAGAGACAGACAGAGAGAGAGGGCTTAAAAATAAGAGAAAGAGAGAGCTTAAAAATGAGATAGAGAGAGAAACAGACAGTGATGGCATAGGGACTTAATAATAGAGAAGGACTACATATATATTACTGCAGCACTCATTTTCATTCACTTTTAAACTATAAATGCAGTTTTGTGATTAACTATAGAGTGCGCATGTACGTAGACTATAACTCTATATTGGTTCCCAAAATATGATAGCTTTTAGCATTGGTCATCTTCAAGTTATACAGCTTTTTGTTATCAGCTTGAAAAAAAACCCCTCTTTCTATCCTTTTAGCCCGTTTTGGGGTCGTTTTGGCTTTTGTTTTGCTTTGTTTTTGTTTATCTCGTGTTCATCATATTAACTAAAACTTGCAGTCTTCTCTCCCTTACCTCAAATCACCATTTGCCATCGTTCTACCTCCCTGGTCATGGCAAAGTTCAAAACATTTAAGACGTTAAGTTAACGCACCTTCCAGCTAGCTATACTACATAACAGAGATAAATCATCAAACCACATGTCAACATTTCATTGAAAAAGTACGGCGTTCCGACCAGTTTGGATCTTGCGTGCTATGCACAGTTCAGTTTTTAGTAGACGTTCAATCCTTATTTTGAAACCAAAAACAAAAAAAAATGTCGGCAAAACTCTTGGGTTCTTGTCTCTTTCACGTTCATCTTTACTTAACATAAAAAATAATAATAAAGTCTTCTTTCTCTTGGAAGCAACTTTCTTGAAAGAAAAGTTGTGCAGACGAAAACATTGTTTCAGACACAAAACAAACAAGAACAACGACAACAGTCCCAAAGACAAGTTTCACCCCCCAAAAAAACACCCCAAAAAACCAAAAAAGTCCGAAAGACAAATTTCACAAAAATGACCACCCAAAAAAAGTCCCAAAGACAAGTTTCACAAACAAGAATAAAAGTTCCAAAAGACAAATGAGAGCACCCCCCCCAACCCCCCCCCCAAAAAAAAAAACCAAAAAAAAAAAAACTACACACAAAAACACACAACAAAACCACCCAACAACAACAACAAAACAAAACCACACACAAAAACCCAACCCCAAAACAAACGATCCCCCAAAACCAACCCAACAACGACCAAACAAAAACAAGCGAACAAACTTTTAGAAACAACAGAGACACAGAAAAAGAACACAAAAAAAGAGAGAGCGCACTGACCTGTCGGGACTTCAGCAATCCTATCAAGCGGCCGTCGCTGAGTTGACTGGACTCTTATCTATCTATCTTTCTATCTCCCTACAAGTTAACTTGTCCAACATCCACACCACACCACACCACACCACACTGCACTGCACTGCACGGCCTGTCCACAACCGTTGACTTGAAGGCTGACAGACCCCTCCCGTCAGTCCGTCAGTCCGTCCCTCTGAACACAAGGAAGAGCTACTACTGCAATCCACGGTACACCTCCACCAGCCAAGCAAGCAACCACTCACCCACTAATCGTCCAGTCCACAGGAGAGACACAGCAAAGTATAGCAGAGGGGGAGAGGGAGAGGGAGAGGGGGAGAGACAGCCTACTCTCTCCTTGCTGCACCACTTTCTCTCCAACAACGGACGAAGCAAGGAGGTGAAATCTAGCCCAAGAGAACACATAGACAGCCACTCAAATAGGATTTTTTTTTTTTTTTTTTTTGGGGGGGGGGGGGGGGGGGGGGTGTCGATTTTTTTTTTGGGGGGGGGTGGTCTATATCCCTCTTATCAGTCCTCTTGTCACTCTCGTGTGACCTCCGTGTGCAGGTAGTCAGGTCAGTGTGACAGACAGGCGGAGTGTCACGCTCATTTCCTAGCTGACGAGCGCCGTCACGGGAAGCGGCAAGTGTCACGAACGCCTCGTAGAATCCTCAACCATCAATCCCCTCCACAGAGGTCGGGTCTAGACACAGCTTCAAACACGAAAGCAGCCTCTGCTGACAAAAAAAATACCAACAAAAATGTTCACTGTGAAGTTGCAGCCTCACTTTTTTTGTGCTCTCTCTGTGGTTGTATGTCACTTTTCATCTGCGTTGGAAAAAAAATATACACAGAAAAAGTCCCGATAACAATATAGGAAAAGGATTTTTCACAATTCACAGAATGTTGACAAAGAAAGCACAACAAAGAGAAACAAATTGAAATCACAAAACCGTCCCGCAAACACAAACACAAACACTCTGACAAAAACAAAAACCCAACCTCCACACAACACAAAATCGTATACATCTTTTCCTCTGCCTTTTTATATTGTCGTTGTTGTCGTTGTTGTTGTTGTTGTTGTTGTTGTTAAGAAACGAGCCACACACACAAACACACACAAACACACAAACACACAAACAACACACACACACACACACACACACACAACACACACACACACACACACACACACACACACAACACACACAAACACAAAGGCACTCCACGAATTCAGCGTTCCTCCTTCCCTGTCAAGAGATAGAGAGATATAAATCCTCACTTTTTTTTTTCCCCCCCTTCTCTTTTCTTCTCTCTCCCTCTCCTCACTCAAAACTCACCACATCCACCACCACCACCACCACCACCACCGCTACACACAACAACACCAACAACAATCACCACCACTGCCAGCACAGCAACTCCAAAGACATCGTTTTTGACGATCTTTCCTTTTTTTTTTCTTCTTCTCTTCTTCTTTTTCCTCTTCTTGAGATGTCTGTCTTGTCTGTCTTGTCTTGTCTGTCGGCACTGAATTGCATGTACTACAGGGGTCTGTTTCCCCCTCTTCTTCTTTCCTTCCAACTGGTAAACACGAACCGACACATCAGCAATAAGACTAGGTAGGACCCAGAATCCTTCTTCTTCCTCTCATACACACAGTCACTCTCTCTTCTCTCTCTCTCTCCCTCTCTCTCTCTTTCTTTCCTCCGCACACGCTGAAGACTTTGTTGGGCAAGTGGCCGGGACAGGGCAGGCAGGCAGGCAGGCAGACAGGCAGGCAGGCAGGCAGGAGGGAGGCTCACAAAGTGTTCTAAGGCTATAGGCCTAGCGGGCTACTAGGGGGTATATAGGCTATATAGTAAGTAGTGGGTCCTGCTGCTGTTGCTGTTGCTGCTGTTGTTGCTGCTGTGTGTGTGTGTGTGTGTTTGTTAGTGTGTGTGTTTGTGTGTTAGTGTGTGTGTTTGTGTGTTGGTGTGTGTGTGTGTTTGTGTGTTAGTGTGTGTGTTCGTGTGTGTGTATGTGTGTGTGTGTGTGTGTGTGTGTGTGTGTGTGTGTGTGTGTGTTTGTTCGTGTGTTAGTGTGTTAGTGTGTGTGTTAATGTGTGTATGTGTGTGTTAGTGTATGTGTGTGATAGTGTGTGTGTTTGTGTGTAAACTGCGGCGCGCGTGTGTGTATGTGTGTGTGTGTGCATGTGTGTGTGAGAGAGTGTGGGGGTAGGGGTGGGGGTGCTGGCCTGTGATTGTTGGGGGGGGGGGGGGGGGGGGGTAAGTGTAGAATAGTGGATGGATGGATTATTGGATGGCTGAGGGAAGAGGAATCTTTTCATATTTTTTTTTTTTCGTGAAGGTAGGGAGGAGAGTTGTGGTGGTGGTTGTGGTGTTGGTGGGGTTGGAGATGGTGTTGTTGTTGTTGAGGTGGGTGAGTGGGTTGGTGGGTGGGTGTGGTGGTGGTGGTAAGGGGGAGGGGTTGTGTTTTTTTTTGTTTTGGTTTACCACATACTTTATTTTTTCTTTCGTAGCATCAAATTCCAAGCTTAGTATCAACATCGCTACTATTGCCTGTATCTGTATGGTTGTGGTGTGTGTGTGTGCGCGCGCGCGAGTGTGTGAAAGATATGTATTATATATATAATAATATATTATAATATATATATATATAATATATATATAGAAGAGAGAGAGAGAGAGAGAGAGAGAGAGAGAAAGAGAGAGGAGAGGGGGGGGGCATACAGACAGACAGAGACAGTGACAGAGACAGGTGGATTCAAACGAAACAGACACCGAGAGAGATAGTGTACCAGCCAGTCAACTATTCATTTCCCTACCCACGTCCATCAGCCAGCCAGCCATCCACCATCCATAATCACCCACCCTACCCTCGTCACCACCCATCCATCCCCATCCTCCATCCACCCACCCATACATCCACCCACCCATCAGGATCCATCCACCCATCCACCACCATCCATCCATCCACCCACCCATACATCCACCCACCCATCCAGGATCCATCCATCCATCCATACACCTATCCATACACCCACCCACCATCATCCATCCATATATCCACCCACCCTCCCCTCTGTCCACACCCATCCATCCACCCATCCATCCATCCACCCACCCATACATCCACACCATCAGGATCCATCATCCACATACAAATATCCATACACCCACCCACCCATCCTCCATCCTATACCACCCACCCTCCACCTTCCACCACCCACCCACCATCCATCCAACCATCCACCCATCCAGGATCATCCATCCACCTCACCCACCATCCACCCATCCCCATCCATATATCCACCCACCCTCCCCTCTGTCCACCACTCATCCATCATCCATCCACCACCACCACCCATCCATCCATCATACCATCCATACACCCACCCACCACACACACATCCATCATATCCACCCACCTCCTCTGATCCACAACCCTATCCATCATCCTCCATCATCCATCCACCCACCATCCACCATCCACCCATCCTACACCACACCACTACCCATCCATTATCCAACCCATCACCATCCAACTCACACCCACCCACCACCATCATCCATCCATCCCATCCATACACCATCCACCACCATCCCCTACCCATCCACTCATCCATCCACCATCCATCCACCCACCCACCCACCATCCAAATCCACCACCCCTGAACTTCCACCACCATATACCCACTTCATCCATCACACCACCACCATCCATCCCCTCCACTGTCCACCTATCCATCCATCCATCCACACCCACCACCCATCTCCATCACCCACCCACCATCCATATATCCACCCACCCATCCTCTCTGTCACAACTCATCATTCATCCACCATATCCATCTATCCATACCCACCCCACCCACCCACCCACCCTCCATCCATCCACCACCACCACACCACCTCCATCCATCCACCCCCCCAACCATACACCACCCACCATCCATCATCCACCCACCACCCACCCTCATCACCCATCCACCCCCACCATCCATTCATCCCTACCATCATCCACCACCCATCCACTCATCCCTCCACCTCTCCATCATCCACCCACCCACCACACATCCATCCCCCACCTCCCCCACACACCCATCCACCCACACATCCATCATCATCCATCCATCCATCCATCATCATCCACACCCCCACCCTCTATCTCTCTCCCTCCCTCCACCATCCACATCCAACCACCACCCACCCACCTCACCCACCCATATACCCAGCACCCACCCATTCACCCACACACCCACACAACCCTCCCTCCCTCCCTCACCCACCCACCCACTCACCCATTCACCATCCATCCACCCACCCCCCATCACTCACCCACCCATATACCCAGCACCACCCATTCACCCACCACACCCCCCTCCTCACCTTCACCCACCCACCCACTCACCCATTCACCCACCAACCCATCCACTCAGCCAGCCAGCCAAGCATCCGAACAAACAGCGAGGGAGGGAGGAAGGGAGGGAAGGATGGAGGGAGGAAGGAAGGGAGGGGAAGGGTACAAAAGGTAAATGCAGAGGGAGGCTGGTTGTGTCAGCCCATGTATCATTCTGTCCCTTTAGGCTCCCCTCCCCTCCCCTCCCTTCCCCTCCCTCCCTCCCTCCCCATCCTGCCCCCTCCCCCCCTCCCTCCCTGGCAACTTATGCCCTTGCTCTATCCTTCCTCACCCCCCACCCCTACTGTCACGTTTCTGTTCTTCTTATCTAACCTGGGTCACACACACATACGCACGCACGCACGCACGCAAACGCACGCACGTTTACACACATACACACCACCACGCACACGCACGCGCGCACACAACGCATACACAACGCGCGCGCACACACAACACACACACACACACACACACACACCAAGGATAACCCTGAACGCACGTTCACACACAATACAACATATACCTACACAAAAGGACACCTGTACCCACGCGCACATATACACACACAAGAGGACGCCTACACCCATGTACACACTAGCACACACACACACACACACACTCGCTCACAACACATACACACACACACATCACAACAAGCACACACACATAAACACCACACACAAAAGAGAACACCTGCACCCACGTACACACTAACACATACAAACACACAGACACACAGACACACACACACAAGACAC
>CM054150.1:35744600-35749600 GCA_028751875.1 Rapana venosa
GAGGGTTTTCAAAGTTTGCTTGTCTAAATCACCCAGTAGTAAATAGACATTAAACTACTATCTACTAAACTACTAATTGCTATCACATTTTTCTGTTAGATTTGCTAAATTTCCGAACCACCACTTACAACTTATCTATTAATACCCCTCATTTGGAATGGATTCAAAGAAATAAAGGATACTGCACAACATGCGGTTGCGGTGATAATGGTAAAGACATTCGCAATCTCTTTGTGTCCATTCTATAATGAAACTCGAAAAAAACTGCTACCAACTTCTTTCGCTTCGCATTCAAATAATATATTGAAGTATGAGAATTTCCTTCATTCAAACAAACAAAACAAACAAGAAAACTTCTACTCAGTGTTATGAAAAATATCAGCGATACTAGAAATAAAAAGAACGAACTACGTTCAAAGAATCTAAAATAGGAAAAGGAAAAGATGAATGTCCATTTCTGGCCTGTAATATTGTGTTGAATTACAGTGATTGCATGGTGCAGGCACGTCAGCAAAAGTTGTTCCGTTGTCATTTTTGTTTCTTGGTATTGTGAATAATAATTAAAAAAAACCATCTTCCATATCTCTAAAGGGATGACAGGATTTAAAGATTTGAAATTTGTCTGTCTGTCTGTCTCTGTCTGTCTGTCTGTCTCGCTGTCTCTCTCTCTGTCTTTCTTTGTCTCTCTCTGTCTGTCTCTCTGTGTGTGGATGTTTTGTTTGTTTGTTTGCCATTTGTTGCTGTTATTTTTTCTGTTTTACTGTGTGAGTGTATTGCTATTGGGTTTGTTTTAGTATATGATGTATCCCTAAGGGCGGGGACTGGATGTAAAAGAGCACATGTGTGCTTATTCATTGTCCTCTAAATAAAAGAATTTGATTTGATTTGATTCTCTCTCTCTCTCTCTCTCTCTCTCTCTCTCTCTCTCTCTCTCCTCTCTCTCTCTCTCTCTCTCTCTCTCTCTCTCTCTCTCTCCCTCTCTCCTCTCTGCTCTGGCAGTTAGCATCATTTCTGAAGCTGCTGGGAGTCCAGTAACTCGTGTGGTGGAAATATGCGGTTTAAACAGACCTTTGTTAATATAAGAAAGGTGCCACAAAAACACAAGCACAACCATTGACAGTCAATTGATGATAGTCCTGTCATATTTTCACACACACACACACACACACACACACACACACACACACACACACACACACACACACACAACACAAACACACACACACATTGCCACGTATCATTTCACGGTATTTTCAACTGATATAACTATTTCATATACTATTAGTAACAGTTGCATATATGCATGTTAAGTAATTGAACAGGTATAATAATAAGAATCAGCATTTCAATTGAACGAGCAACCCACCACCAATAATAATAATAATAATAATAATAATAATAATAATAATAATAATAATAATAATAATAATAATGTATGGAATTTATATAGCGCTGAATCTTGTAAAGCAACAAATCAAAGCGCTCAGATGACATGATTTTTTAATTTATTTATCATTTTATATCAAGGATAATGGAATAAGCACTCAGGTGCTTTTTTTACATCTAGTCCCCGTGTGTATGCGGTTTTGTAAATTTTGTCATCCGTTCCCACCGGCACACAATGGCCTACTCTTTCGAAAAGCGGAACAGGATTTAACGTGTGCGCAAGGTGTTCTGCATGCGTTCGCACACGGGGCCTCGGTTTATAGTCTCATCCGAAGGATAATATGCTAACTGGTTGATTTACTGTTCAGGCGATCTTTCTGGAAAGTACAGGGGTGTTGTTTTTTAGTGCCTTGTCTTGATCAAGGATGACGAAGAGAGTACTTTTTCTTCTAGTAATCATGTCTAAACTCACGTCGCGTCAAACTTGTTTCGCGATGCATTCAAAAAAAAATGGGCTGTTAAGCTTAAGGCGGGGAACTTAGCACCCCCCCCCCCCCCTCTCTCTCTCTCTCTCTCTCTCTCTCTTTGGGGGAAGGGGGGGGGGGGGAAGCGGGGGCGGGATAGCCTAGTAGTTAGAGTGAAGCGCGTTGCGTTGCGTCGCGCTCGTGATCTGCTGACCCGGGTTCGAATCTCGTTGAAGAAAATTTGTCCTTTGGAGTTAACATCAGTGCCGAGTCCACTCCCCCCAAAAGCCCTTCGGATGAGACTATAAACCAAGGTCCCGGGAACGCACGCAGAACATCTTGCGCACACGTTAAATCCCGTTCCACTTTTTGGAAGAGAAGGCCATTGTGTGCCGGTGGGAATGGATAACAAAATTAAAAAAAACTGCAAACACACAGGGACTGGAATTAAAAAAAAGCACACGAGTACTTACTCCATTATCTTCGAAAAAAAAAAAAAAAAGAACTCTCTCTCTCTCTCTCTCTCTCTCTCTCTCTCTCTCTCTCTCTCTCTCTCTTTATTGCCTCTCACCCGCCCCCCCCCCCCCCCCCCCTTTCATTGCATGTTTGTTTTTGTTGCTCGCCTGATTGTTTATTTGTTTTTTTTAAAACTCTTTTCACTTTCCTCTCTCTTATTCAGTTCCTTCTTTTCATCACTTACTACAATCCCTATCCTGCCTTGTGTTATTGTAGAAAGTACTTGAAGCAGAGACATAACACTTTTCGTGGGTTTTTTAGCGCAGAAAGAATTCAAAGTGTGCTGCTACGTGTGCGTTTTATGAACGTTGCCAAAAAAACACTGTTTACTCTGCTAAGGGTTTATTGTCGCTCAAGTGGATCCTCTTGCGTGTCTTGATAATATATGACACACACACACACACACACACACACACACACACACGTCTATGTAAGTAAGTAGACCTAATCCAGCGCGAGTGTACACGAGTGAGAATTTTTGTGCTGCTGTCTTGCTGTATGTGTCAAGTGAACACAGGACCATCAAATAATTTATAAAGGAAACAAACCAGAGAACTTCATAACTCCCTACATAAGGCTAGTATTTATATAACTGTGTGGTTTGTTTTTTTGCTTATGTTGTTTTGGTATGACGTCAATTGTTCTCAATGATTACGCAAATCGTCCTACAGCTCACACCCTCTAGTATCCACTAAACCATTGACAAAACATGTTTGTTTTAAAAGCCAACAAAACGCTTGGGGGGGGGAGGGGGAAGGGGGCAGGAGAGTCATCTCAACAACTGTGGACTTTGGCCCATCAAAGCCTCGTCCCACGATAACTCCTTTTACTGAAAGGAAAGGAAAGGAAAGGTCAGGGCAGGTCAGGTCAGGTCAGACACAAAGACTTGGAGATTGTCCGGCTGCTCCGCAGCACGATGACAAAAGCAAACAGCACAGACAGCATGCAGGCCGACAGCATGTCATTTCGAGTGGCTGGGAAATAAACATTATGCTTGTCCTCCAGTTAGGGACCCCCTTAGTTAGATAAGAGGCCAGGGGGGGGGGGGGGGGGGGGGGAGGGGGGGGGGACTGTTTGTTATCAAACGTTTAAACGCTATCACTTCTCCTCTTCAGTTCGAAACCACTAACCCACGCTTAATATTGCGAGTGCGTGTATGTTTGAGTGCGCACGCCCGCATACACTCATGCGTGCATGATGCATGCATGCGCGCACGCATGCATGCCCGCGTGCACGAGCACGCATGCAAGCACACACACACATATACACGTGCACCCATGCAACCACACACACACACACACACACACACACACACAGAGACAGACACAGACACACACACACACGCACACGCACACGCACACACACGCTGAACATCTTGCGCATACGTTAAAACCTGTTCCGCTTTTTCGGAAGAGTAGGTCATAGTGTGTCGGTGGGAATGGATGACAAAATTTACATAAAAACACATACACGTGGGGACTGGATGTTGAAAAAGAGCATATGATTGTCTATACCTATATCCTCGAAAAATAAAAAAATAGATAATAAAATAAAATAGATAAACATAAATGAAATAAAACACACACACACTCGCACGCACGCACACGCCTACACGCACACACACACACGCACGCACACACACACACACACACACACACACACACAACACACACACGCACGCACGCACTAAAGACCCCCACACATACTTGCATGTTCACACGCAAACAAGCGTGCACACACACACACACACACACACACACACACACACACACACACACACACACACACATACACAACAACCTCATATACACATACATACACGCACGCATGCACTCACGCACACACTCACACACTCACACACACATACAGGAACACACATACATAACACAATTTCTCTCTCTCACACACACACATACACACACACTCTCTCTCTCTCACATACACACACACGCCCACAATTTCACTCATATACTCACAATCATTCACACACACAACACTTACACACACACGCACGCATGCACGCACGCACCTACACACACACACTCATACATGCACACACATACATGAACGGACGTATACACACTCCCATACACACACTCACACACACATGCACGCGCGCCACACACACACACCACACACACACACACACACACACACACACCACGCACGCACACACACACAAACACAATCGTCTGATATCACTTTTTGGTGGAAGGACGTTATACTGAAGAACTAACACACGCACACGCACGCACGCACACACACACACACCACACACACTCTCTCTCTCTCTATCTATCTCTCTCTCTCACACAACACACACACACCACGCGCGCACACACACACACACATGCACACAAACACACTCACACGTACATACAACGCACGCACGCACACTGCGCACGTACATACATTTTTTGACTGTCATTTTCTTTTGAACATTTGTGGCTGGCAAATCTTCGTCACTCTTTCTTTCAAGTCAATTAACAAACTAACACGATCCTTCAGTCTGTGTTTGTACAGTAAACAGCAGGAGCAAGACACAGACGCCTGAAACATGGGGTAGATTGCGTCAACGCACAAGCCGGCCTACCTTTCACATCAGTACTTGAGAGATAGATATCTCGTTCTGTG
>CM054150.1:35752100-35757100 GCA_028751875.1 Rapana venosa
ATATCCTGTAAGAACAAAACACAGAGCTTGTATTCAGTCTATTCTTACACATGCAATCGATCACAATTCTCTCTTAGAAAAGGGATTTTGTTCTCCATTTGTACTTGTTCTGAATGGTAGGTTTGCAAAATGTTTATGTTGCGTAGAATTGCATGTAAAAATTCAGCTTTTTATTTGATTTGATTCGCGTTTCAATGTCAACCTTTCGTCGTCACACACACACAACACACACACACATCACACATCACAAACACACACACATAAACACGCACACACACACACATCACAAACACACACACACATCACACCACACCACACAGCACACATCACAACACACACACACGCATCACGCACACAATCTCACAACACACACACAGCACAATTCACACACACACATCACAAACACAACACACGCACACGCACACGCACGCACGCACACGCACGCACGCACGCACATGCAACATCACAAACACACATCACTACACCACATCCACACCATACCAAAACTACACTACTTTACACTACACCACACCACACACACCACACTACACTACACTACACCACACTACACCACATTACACTACACTACACTACACTACATACACTACACTACACTACACTAACTACTCCACACCACACCACACCACACAAACTAACACTACTCTACACTACACTACACACACACACACACACACCAACACAACACACCACTACATTTACACTACACTACACCACACACATCACATCACACACACAACATACCACTACATACACTACACCAACCACACCACACACACCAAAACTCACCACACCACACCACACTACACCACACCAACAAAACCGCACCACACCACACCACTACACCACACTACACCAACCCACTACACCACACTACACCACACCACATCACACAACACCACACCACACCACACTACACTACACTACACTACACCACTACACTCCACCACACCACACCACATTTACACCACACTACACTACACTACACCACACCACACTACACCACACATCACACACACACACATCACACCACACCACACCACACTACAACACCACTCCACCACACCACACCCACCACACTACACCACACCACACACCACACCACACTACACACCACACACTTCACCACACACACACACACTACACCACACCACACTACACACCACACACTTCACCACACTACACTACACTACACTCATCGAATGATAGTCCGAAAGAGAGATATGCAGGCGCATTGCCATGTCTCTATTGCCATGATTTACAGGCAGTTACGACTGTCATGAAACCTGGCAGTAAAAGTCACCGTGTGATATAAAGTCCTGAGTAATACATCACACGTCTCTCCTGCTGCACTCCATCCCCCCATCCCCCACCCCCACCCCTTCCTTCTACTCCCCTTCCTCCCACTCTTCCTCCTTTCCTCTCTCTATGTCTCTCTGTGTTCTCTGTCTCTGTCTGTCTGTATATATCTCTCTCACTCTCTGTCTGTCTGTCACACCACACTTTCTCTGTCTCTGTCTTTCTTCCTTTATCTCTGTGTCTCTGTCTCTGTCTGTCAGTCTGTTTCTCTGTCTCTGTCTGTCAGTCTGTTTCTCTGTCTCTGTCTGTCTGTCTGTCTGTCTGTCTGTCTCTCTCTCTCTCTCTCTCTCTCTCTCTCCTCTCTCTCTCTCTCTCTCTCTCTCTCACACACACACACACACACACATTCTCTGTCTCTGTCTTTCTCTCTTTGTCTCTCTGTCTCTCTGTATCTGCCTGTCTGTTTGTTTGTCTGTCTGTCTCTCTCTCTCTTGTCTCTCTCTCTTTTCTCTCTCCCTCACACACACACTTTCTCGGTCTCTATTTTTCTCCCTTTGTCTCTCTGTCTCTCTCTGTATCTGTCTGTCTGTTTGTTTGTCTGTGTCTCTCTCTCTCACTCTCTCTCTCGCTCTCTCTCTCTCTCTCTCTCTCTCTCTCTCTCTCTCTCTCTCTCGTTCTCTCTTTCTCTTTCTCTCTCCCTCACACACACACTTTCTCGGTCTCTATTTTTCTCCTTTGTCTCTCTGTTTCTCTGTCTCTCTCTGTGTCTGTCTGTTTGTTTGTCTCTCTCTCTTCTCTCTCTCCCTCACACACACTTTCTCGGTCTCTGTCTTTGTCTCTCTGTCTCTCTGTGTCTGTCTGTCTCTCTCTCTGTCTTTGTAATTGCCCTTCATGGGATGATTAAAGTGTTTTTGACTTGACTTGACTTGACTTCTGTCTGTCTGTCTGTCTGTCTGTCTCTGTCTCTCTGTCTCTTTGTCTGTCTCTCTCTCTCCCTCACACATACTTTCTCTGTCTTTGTCTCTCTGTCTTTCTGTGTCTGTCTCTCTGTATCTGTCTGTCTGTCTCTCTCTCTTTCTCTCTCTCTCTCTCTCTCTCTCTCTCTCTCTCGCACACACACACACACACACACACACACACACACACACACACACACACACACACACACACACACACACACACACACACACACACACACACACAGAGGCGCGTAGGTGTGTGTGAGTATGTGTGTGTGCGTGTGTATGTATATGTGTGTAATTTGTATTTTCCAATATATCGTTTTATCGATTTTCCTCTTTTTATCTGGTTCAATTTATTGGTAAAGGTTGCAATAATGTAGTATTTCAGTATAATCCTTAAGAAATTTGTTCTTAGATAGATGGTTTGATGAAAAAAAACAAATGCATTGCTTATTCAACGTACCATCTGGAAATAAAAATGTGACTTGACTTGACTTTACACACACACACACACACACACACACACACACACACACACACACACACACACACACACACACACACACACACACACACACACATACACACACACAAACTCAGTGTTCAGTGTTCTATCTCACACACACACACACACACACACACACACACACACACACATACACACAAACTCTCTCTTTCTCTGTCTCTCTCTCCACGCCCCCCCCCCCCCCCCCACCCCACTCTCTCTCTCTCTCCGCCCGTATCTTTTTTTTTATATGTCTTTTCTCACGGCTAGCTATTCTTCTGGCTGACCACCAAGCATTGTCTTCCCCGATACATCTGTCTAACAGGACAGGCATCCATCTATCTATCACTGTATCATTCCTGCTGGCTAGGGATGGACGGTGTCCGTTCTCTCCTGTGGTCTATAAGTTAGGTATTTGTGGTGTGGCCTACACTTTGAACTTAGCGCCGCTCATCGTCCGTCCCTGTCAAGGCTGGCTTATTTTCTGTTAGTGGTTGTTTTTTTTTAGCCTGCGGGAGGGGAGGGAAAGAGTCGTGGTCAGGGAAGAAGTTCTTATTTTGGAATGAGATGACATAATGTATGTATGTATGTATGTATGTGTATATACACACACACACACACACATACAGGAACACACATACATAACACAATTTCTCTGATATATTTACACACACACGCGCGCGCGAGCACGTACACGCACGCACGCACGCATACATACATACATACATACACACACTCACACACACATGCACGCAAACACACACACACACACACGCACGCACGCACGCACACACACCACACACACGCACGCACACACACACACACACACACACACACACACACACACACACACACACACACACACTTAACCGTCTAATATCACTTTTTGGTGGAAGGACGTTAAACTGAAGAACGAACAAACACACACAAACACACACCACACACACACACACACACACACAAACCCCACACACACAAACACACAACACTATATCTATTATCTATCTTCTATCTATCTATCATCCATCATATGCAAAAAAATTAAAAAATTTTAAAACCACACAAATGAAACATAACAACCCAGCTTTAATAAATGTTCCCCAATTTTCGGCTTTCCCCTTTCCTGTTTTTTTTTTGATATTATATATATCACACAGTAAAAGGGCAGAAAAACCCAATATAAAATAGATGTTCAAATTTTTGGCTTTCGCCTTCCCAAGGGGGGGAAGGGGGAGTTTGGGGGGGGGGGGGGGGTTATTATAATAAGTGGGAAGACTCAATTCAATTATACGTCATTGTGAAACTTTGTTATGCTTGCAAATTTAAACATCAACTGAGACCATTAAGAAGAAAGAGAGGAGAGGAGAGAAGAGAGAGAGAGAGAGGAATGGGGGGGGGGGGGGGGGGGGGGGGTTTACATGGGGGAAGTTTTTTGTCATATATAAATTTTGGTTGGGCGCGCCATTTGTTGTATCATACAATGTAGTAGTATGTATGTATGATCATGCATTATGATTATGTATGTAGTTGTATTATGTTTTTTTAAAATTTTTCATCTGTTTCCCCCCGGGACACAATGGCCAATCTGGCGAAAAGCGGAAAGGGTTTTAACGTGTGCGCAAGAGTTCTGCGTGCGTTTGCACGGGGGGTTCGGTTTTAAATCTCACCAAAGGACACACGTGTAGTGAACATCAGTGTAAGGACAAAGCCGTTAAAAAGACTTGGTCGAAAAAGATCAAAACACCTTAGACTACGCTTAAGAAAAATTTTAAAAGAAATATATTTCTGTCAGTGTCCGTCTGTCGTCGTCTTCTATAAAGTTTCTTTTCTGCGTCACAGACACACAGCGTGCACCGCGGCGCGCGCGCGCCACACACACCTGTGTGTGGGTGTGGTGTGTGTGTGGGGGTTTTGTGTGGTGTGTGTGGTGTGTGTGTGGGTGTGGTGTGTGGTAAAGTCTAAGTCAAACTTAAAAATTTTTAGATACTATTGGATAAGCGGTGAATTGTTTGGTTTTTTTTTCATCAAGACATCCCCTTGACAAAAATCCACACAGACACACCACACACACACACACAAAATATATAATTTTTATTATATATATTATATTATAATTTTTTTATATTTTTTAATTTGTTTTCATGTATTGATAAATAAAAAAAAAAACAACCCCGCAGCTTTCCAAAAAGTATAAAGAAAGTACCACGCACCCCCGC
>CM054150.1:35759600-35767100 GCA_028751875.1 Rapana venosa
TGGTAGTGTTTGTGTGTGTGTGTGTGTGTTGTGTGTGTGTGTGTGTGGTGTGTGTGGTGTTTTTGTGTGTGTGTTGTGGGGTGTGTGTGTGTTGTGGGGTGTGTGTGTGTGTTGTGTGTTGTCTTGTGTGTGGTGTGGTGTGGTGTGTGTGTTGTGTTGTGTTGTGGTGTGTGTGTTGTGTGTGTTTTGTTGTGTGTGTGTTGTGTTGTGTGTGTGTTGTGTTGTATGTGGTGTGGTTGTGTGTGTGTTGTGTGTTGCGTTGTGTTGTGTTGTGTGTTGTTGTGTGTGTTTGTGTTGTGTTTTGTTGGGTTGTGTTGTGTGTGTGTTGTGTTGTGTGTGTGTTGTGTTGTGTGTGTGTTGTGTTGTGTGTGTGTGTGTTGGGTGTGTGTGTGTGTTGCGCGTGTGTGTTGTGTGTTGGGTTGTGTGTGTGTGTGTTTGTGTGTTGTGTGTGTTTGTGTTGTGTTATGTTGTGTTGTGTGTGTGTGTTGTGTGTGTGAAGTCAAGTCAAAATGATCTTTATTGAGGGTAAACGATTCAGTTTACACAACTATTCTTTGTCGACGTACTCTTACTCTGTGTATTTGTGTCAAAGTCAAAGTCAAAGTCAAACTTTTATTTTCAGATGGTACATTGAATAAGCAGTGCATTTGTTTTTTTTTTCATCAAGCCATCTATCTAAAGAAAAAAAAGCGAGAAAAAAATATATGCAGACATAGAAAAAAAACAACCTAATCAATGATAAACCATACAAATCAAACAAGAGAAGACAATAATATATGCATACATGGAATAAAAAAAACAAAACAAAAAAACCCTGAACAATATTAAACCATACCATTCAAATAATTAAAAAATCTTGAAAATATATCCTCCATAATACAAACAAATAAGCAACGAAGAAAAACTAAACCAAAACAAACAAAGAAGACAAAAAATAAAAAAAGACGCACCAACTCTGTGTGTCAAAGTCAGAGTCAAGCTTTTATTTTCAGATGGTACATTAAATAAGCAGTGCATTTGCTTTTTTTCATCAAGCCATCATGCGTGTGTGTGTGTGTGTGTGTGTGTGTGTGTACGCGAGCGCGCGCGCGTGTGTGTGTGTGTGTGTGTGTGTGTGTACGTGAGTGTGCATGCGTGCCCGCACGCATGCACGCAGTCAGGGGTGTGCACCAGTTTATATATTCTGGTTTGAAGCTGATAGCTATCCTGCCTTCATTCTTTTAGACACTACACTCCAACCCCCCCCCCCCCCCCCCCACGACCCCCCTGTAAAAAGCCAAATATCAACATCACCAAACACATCACATGCACACAGACAGAGAAACGAATTTAGGTGTATTAGCTTGGCTTAACAATCAATCAGATATAGTCTATTCTATTATTCACGTGTAAACGTTAATGTTTCAAATACACAGTAACAAATAAACACACGCATACACACATTTATACAGAGATCGAGAGAGAGAAAGAGAGAGAGAGAGAGAGAGAGAGAGAGAGAGAGAGAGAGAGAGAGAGAGAGAGAGAGAGAGAGAGAGAAAGAGACAGAGAGACAGAGAGACAGAGAGACAGAGACAGACAGACAGACATACAGAAAGAGACAGAGACATCGACAGAGACAGGTAGAGAGACAGAGAGAGAGAGAGAGAGAGAGAGAGAGAGACAGAGACAGAGACAGAGAGACAGAGAGGCAGAAAGACTCAGAAAAACAAAGAGACAGATAGAGCAGGCAGAAGCAATGAGACAGCGAGACAGAGACAGAGACAGAGACAGAGAGATGGGGTTAAAATGAACAGGGCAGAGACACAGAGAAAGACAAAACATTTTTGTTTAAAAACGACCAACAGGAGAAGCACAGAGGTTAAGGGACGTTCAGCAGCATTGTCGTCATCCACCTGGAATGACCTCCCTCTTTCACTTCGCCAAAAGCCTTCATTTGACACCTTCAAATCCAGCTTCAAAACACACTTATTTTCTGCCTGAGACTTTCCCTCATGTCTGTCCCTAATTTTCAACAGCATCCTTCACCTCCTAAGTGTGTTTGCGAGTCTGTGTGTGTGTGTGTGTGTGTGTGTGTGTGTGTGTGTGTGTGTGTGTGTGTGTGTGTGTGTGTGTGTGTGTGTGTGTGTGTGTGTGTGTGTGAGTGTCAAAGTCAAAGTCAAGTCAAAGTCAAACTTTTATTTTCAGATGGTACATTGGTGTGACTTTCCCTCATGTCTGTCCCTAATTTTCAACAGCATCCTTCACCTCTTAAGTGTGTTTGCGAGTCTGTGTGTGTGTGTGTGTGTGTGTGTGTTTGTGTGCGTGCGTACGTACGTGCGTGCGCGCGCATGGATTTGAAATGTGTTGTTTATTATGTTTAAGGAGAGTTGCATGCGTGTAAATGATTTGAGTGCAAGCGCTTCGATTTGTTTGTTTTTACAAGATTTAGCGCTATATAAATTCCATATTATTATTATTATTATTATTATTATTATTATTATTATTATTTCACGGTCATCGCTTCCATACGGAATGTTGTTAGCAGCAGTTGTGAGCACAGTGATAGGGAGGTCAGGTTGAAAGTCATGTCATAGTCGGCCATTGTCATGACACGGTGGAGGGTGTTTGCTCACTAAGTCTGCTACTTCCTCTACTCGGGTTAACCTCTGTTGGAGAAAAGACATTATAATAATTTCTTCAATAGACATTTTATAGATGATCGTAATCATTATATTGAGAAAGCACTCAATTATTTTTTCCACTGAGCCTGTACTTTACATTGAATTGAATTTATTTGAATTGAATGTCCTTTTTAGTCACTGCAGATTTCTCTGCATGAAATTCGGGCTGCTTTTTTTTTTTATAAATTGCATGATGATTAATGACAATGAGGATGACGTCTGTGGGGAAGGGGGGGGGGAGGGGGGGAGAGTGCGTCGCCACAAGAGCAGCGCCACCCATATTTTTTTTCAACTCTTGTTTGCAAATGTATCTGTTGCCTTATCAAAGTGGATTCTCTCTCTCTCTCTCTCTTTCTCTTCTCTCTCTCTCTCTCTCTCTCTCTCTCTCTCTCTCTCTCTCTCTCTCTCTCTCTCTCTCTCTCTCTCTCTCTCTCTCTTCTCGCTCTCTCTCTCTCTCCGTCTCTCTCTCTCTGTCTGTCTTTTTCTTGTTGCCGTGGGTTCTTTTGCGAGTTGCTCATGGAGACCTCGGTTTATCGCCTCATCCTAAGGACCAGCCAGCACCCATACCACCAATCCAGGTCTACTGGACGGGCGGAATGTTGGGGCACAAATAGGGATCGGATATCACACTGTCTTTTTCTCGCTTTCTACACAGCTCCATAGTGTACTCCTACGGTGTAGTTTCTGTAGGTTTGATCACAACTGATAGAAAACTGCTGGGCATATCCTGGAGAGAACGAAAGACCAATGAATTTGTCAAGAGTCAAATAACACGGCTGGCAGGTCCACAGGAACCCCTTCTCACCATCGTCAAGAAGAAAAAGCTGACATGGTTCGGCCACGTCACCCGCCACAACACTGCCAAAAACAGTACTGCAGGGAACACTCGAAGGTGGCAGAAAGAGGAGAAGACAGAACAAGTCATGGATGGACAACATCAGAGAATGGACCAGGATGAATGACTCGGCACTACTGCGCAGAGCCGAGGACCGAGATGGATGGAGGAGGCTTACCACGGCATCGTCTTTCGTGTCTCCTCCACGACCGCCAAGGTCACAGGACTGATGAAATGAATCACAACTGAACTAAAAAATTTTAAAAAAGGTAAAGGAGTCCCATAACCTATAAGGCCGTAGGGGAGCGAAGTGTCAGAGACCTCACTTCTCTACGGCCAGCATATTGAGGGCGGCGCCCATCTCCTCTCCCTCGCTGCTTTACCTTCCAATACATTAAAACCTTTGTCAATAAAATTATATGAGAGAATAAAACTTGCAGTGGATGTAGCAGTTCTTCTGTTCATGGAATACAGACAAGAGTAGAGAAGGTAGGTTGCGATAATAGAGAAAAATATAAAGAATTCCGAAGAAAAACACCAAAGAAACAGAATTAAGAAGAAAGAGAGGAGAAGAAGAAGAAGAAGAAGAAGAAGAAGAAGAAGAAGAAGAAGAAGAAGAAGAAGAAGAAGAAGAAGAAGAAGAAGAAGAATTGCGAAGAAGAAGAAGAATTGCAAAGAAGAAGAAGAAGAAGAAGAAGAAGAAGAAGAAGAAGAAGAAGAAGAAGAAGAAGAAATATCATTGTATTCCAGACAGAAAAGCAGCTTCAAAAGAAAGGAAGCCGAAAAGTACTTTCTGTGAGAAGTAACAAAGGAGACAGACAGCTGCACACAGTCTGAGTGTGTGTCAGTGAAGAATGGAGTCAGGGTGCGGAGGGAGGCATCAGGGCTGGGGAGGGAGGGAGGGAGGGAGGGATGGCAATGGCAAAGCACAGATTTTCAGTCAGGCCTGCCGTCTGTTTCAACAACACCGCCAACAGCTTTGTCTGTGTCTGACTGTGTCTAGCAATCACGCCAACAGGGCCAGTCTAATTTTGTAGTCACGCGAAGAGAGGTTTATTTTGTTGCTGGTATTTTTTTGTTTGGTGTGGCCTCAGTTGTATGCAGGTCACGGAGCACCATCTTTTTTGGGGGGCGGAGGGGGGGGGGGTCTTTTCTCTTTTTCCCCTTCTTTTTTTCTTTCTTTTATATTTTTTTAAAAAGTGAGTGCTTCACACGCCTCTCTTCATTGGCCACCCCCCCCAAAAAAAGAAGAAGAAACAAACAATAAACCCCTAGAACCCCAAACCTTTTTTTGGGGGGGAGGGTGTCTTTGTCTTTTTTTACATGAACAACCTTTCTCTATTATCTTACCTACTGTCTGGAGCAATGACTGCCCCAGTGTGAACTGCTGCCTGTGTTCTATTGATATTCAGCTGCAGCGGACAATCGCCTGGGTTTATAGTTGCTCTAGTGTGTGTACGTGAAGAGAGTTGATGCCCTTTCTATTTGTCTTCTTTTATTTATCAATCCCGAAAAATATTTCATTCTCTGATTGTATACTTCTAACACGATCACAGTCATCATCATCATTAGTCATTACACCCAGCGGTGTGTAGGGCAGCAACAAAGCGCTTCCACTCCTGCCTATTCTGGGCCAACCTAGTCACTGATCCCCAAGAGTGCTGCATGGCCTTCATCTCACTTTCTACAGTTCTTCTCCACGTTGCTTTTGGTCTTCCTTTCTTTCTCCTTCCTTCTGGGGTCCAGTGCAATGCTGTTCTTGTGATTGACTGTGGGTCTCTTCGGAGGATGTGCACAATCTACTTCCACCTTCGTCTGGTGATGATGGTTCCCATGTCTTCTTGCCTGCATCTCCGTAGTAGGTCTTTATTGGAGATCTTCTCTGGCCAAAAGATCCGGAGAATTCTTCGCAGGCAGTATGTTGTGTAAAACGTTGTCTGCACTTATAACTCTTCTTTTTGTGTAACCGAAGCCTATGATTTGCTTCAAAAATGTAACAATTGCAATCAAAAGAGACCAAAATTACTGAAAATACTTTTTTTCTGGGCTATACATATTTTATGGGTAGTCTTGATGACATTTGCAACACAAACAACTTGGATTATTATGCTCTGCAAAGAACTTACGTTGAAAATAGATACATCTATTTCTCTGCAAGTAAATTATAAAAAAAGGGAGGGGGGTGGGTAAAAATGTAAAATAGAGAAGGAACAAGAAGAAGATAAGAAGTAAGAATAAGAACTATGAAGAGTAAGAAAAATTGTAAAGAAGATGATGACTTCTAAAGAAAAGACAAAGAAGATTTCTGAAGAAGAATTCTGAAAAAGAAGAATAATATCCTGAAGAAAAATAAAGAAGGGGAGGAGAAAGAGACAAAGATGAGGAGGAGAAGGAGGAGGAGGAGGAGGAGATGATGATGATGATGATGATGATGATGGATGATGATGATGATGATGATGATGATGATGATGATGATGATGATGATGATTGTGAATGTGGTGGTGGTGGTGGTGGTGGTGGTGGTGATGATGATGATGATGATGATGATGATGATGATGATGATGATGATGATGATGAGATGATGATGATGATGATGATGATGATGAAGTGACAACAAAACCCTGCCTTCACATTCTACAAGAAAATAAATTGTTAGCAAAAAATATCTTCCAAGACAAACGCAAACCGCTCAGAAAATCAGATTCCCTGTGAATACAACAAATGAAAAACCAACACATGGTTTAGACCTCTGTCAGTGAAAAACCAGAGATATGGTCTACAGAGTAAGGGGGGCTGGACTGGGATGGATAGGAGTGTACGTGTATTTGCCGTGCACAGATTGCAGTCAGACTTCCAATCTGTTTCTACAACGACAGTGGCTATGTCTGTGTCAGGGTCCCGCTGTCTACCACCAGTAAGTTTCTTCCTCGTGGTAACGTGTCCTTGATCGATGTTCAGTATACAGGTCAAAGTCAATTCAAGGCGAATCAAGGTCAAAACCACTTTGACCATCTCATGAACGGCAATTGCAACACTGACAGTCACATGATAGTGATAGAAACCGTTATCTCGAAAAGACTTCAGAAAGCCATGATTCATATTTGTTTAAACATCCCAAAATAACTTCAAATAAAAACAAATCACACACACACACAGACGCGCGCGTGCGAAAAACAAGAACCACAAGAAGATTTTAAAAAACACCACACACACACACACACACACACACACACACACACACACACACACACACACACACTAAGACCAAGAAAAATACTGATGATAAAAAACCCAGGCCCTTCTCCACAATCTACACGAAAAGACGCCCAGAGAACAATAACAACAAAACCCCAACCTTTTTTAGAACCAATTTTCCTAGCAAAATCGGATTCTCTGCGAATCAACAAAAAGGAAGAAATCCGACACTCAGTCTGGATGTGTGTCAGTGAAGAATGGAGGTCGGGTACAGAGCAAGGGGTGTATCATCAGGACTGGGGGATGGAGTGGGTGTGTTTGCCCTGCCAAGATTTCTCTCACATCGCCCTAGCCTGGGCTGCTTCCTGCAATGCCAGCCAACAGCTTTGTCTGCTGACTGGGTCTAGCCAGACAAATAAGGCTCTTTTCTTTTGCGTGTGTGTGGATGGATAGTTTGCGTGCTCTGTAAATTGTGTGTGTGTGTGTGTGTGTGTGTGTGTGTGTGTGTGTGTGTGTGTGTGTGTGTGTGTGTGTATTTTGTCTGCTTTCTCTGTGTGTGTGTCTGTCTCTCTGTCATTGTCTGTCTCTATGTCTGTGTGTTCTTACATATCTATCTGATCTCATCTGTGCCAATGCCAAGTATTTCTGTTTTTACTTTTGTTTAATTTTTGTTTCTTTGTTTGCCTGTGTGTTTGCTGGATTTGTTTGTTTTTTTAAAAGTGTTTTAACTTTTCGTTCTTCTTGAGCTCTAAGGTACGTCAATGGTGTGATGTTGCACATGTGAGCGTTTGGCCACCATTAAGATATCCA
>CM054150.1:35774600-35787100 GCA_028751875.1 Rapana venosa
AAAACATTGCAGGATATTTAACGTGCAATCTTCAACGTTCACATGCGCGCATGCACGTAGTAAAACAAACCACTAGCAATTGTAGTTCTACCCATACGCATGCCTGGGAAGTATTACAAAATGATTGTCAAACTTTAGCTCATCAGATATGCCGCTGTTGGGACTGGAATTTGCAGTCATCAATTTGGGGTTATCAGGAACAGACTTCTGTCGTCTTATCCGTTTGGCTTTGGTGCAAGATGGTTTGAAAGAAACAGAGAGAGAAAGAGACAGACAGAAAGACAGACAGACACAAAGAAAGAGAGACAGACAGACAGAGACAGAGAAAGAAACACACACACACACACACACACACCACACACACACACAACACACACACACACACACACACACACACACATACCAGACACCCGCAAATACACATCAGAAGTAAGACAGGAGGAAATGAAGTTATACTTTCATCACACGGTCAATACCCAAACCACGAAAGGAGAACAGTTCTCCTCTCAGCGAACACAGAAACAAACAGCATTGTAGTCGGCTCACCCCAAAATTACTTTTCTGGCGGATTCTCAGCCAGGACTACAAGCCGCCTTCAGATGTGTGTCAAAGGGGCAGGAACAGGACTGGGCAGGAATGAAGGCATGAAAAGAAAGAAAAGATGGAGCCATGGTCTAGAGTCAGCATACTAGTCTAGAAAGTTAAGAACGAAGGTTTTTGGCACTGTTGGAGCCCAATTTTCTTTCTTCCAAATCCTCCTAACTATGAGTAGTGGTCTGTGTGTTTGTCTTTCTGATGAGACAATAAACTGAGATCCCAGATTATGAAAAATACATTCAGCACACATCAAAGAAAAAACAAGAGTTGTCTGTGGCAAAATTCTGTAGGAAAACCCACTCCCTAAAGGAAACACATGCACTCTGAGACATAGGTTTGTGGCACTGTTGGAGACCAAACATTTTCTCCCCTTTCCTTCAGTGGTAGTCTGTGTCTGCTTGTCTTTTGGATGGCACCGATAAACTGAGGTCATATGTGCGACAGGCATTCAACGCACTTTAAAGAACCCAGTGGCAACAAAAGAGATGGCTGTGGCAAAATTCTGTAGAAAAAAACCACTCTCAAAAGGAAACAAAAAAAATGGACATTTAAAAAAGTATTCGGTTGTGCTGCTCTTGTGCAGATGAACTGTCTACTGGTACTTTCAGCCCAAATTCCATGCATCGAAATCCACTGTGATTGGAAGTCGTATATAACACAACACAATACAATACAGTATGATACAATACAGTACAGTATGATACAATACAATACAATATTATACAACACAGTACAATACAATACACAAAACACACCGCAGAAGCAAGAGAGGAAATGAAGTTATACATTCATCACACGGTCAATACCCAAACCACGAAAGGAGAACAGTTCCCCTCCCAGAAAACTGCAGCACAAACACCATTGTAGTCGGCTCACCACACAATTCACTTTTCTCGTGGATTCCAGCCAGGACTACATGCCACCTTCAGATGTGTGTCAAAGGGGCAGGAACAGGACTGGGCAGGAACAAGGCATGAAAAGAAAGAGAAGATGGAACCATGGTCTCCAGTCAGCATACCAGTCTAGAAAGTTAAGAACGAAGGTTTTTGTCACTGTTGGAGACCAAACATTTTCTCCCCAATCCTTCAGTGGTAGTCTGTGTGTGCTTGTCTTTTGGATGATACGATAAATTGAGGTCATACCTGCAACACCCATTCAACGCACTTAAAAGAACCCACTGGCAACAAAGAGATGTCTGTGGCAATATTCTGTAGAAAAAAAACACTCACAAAAGGAAACAAAAAAATGGACTTTTAAAAAAGTAATCGGTTGTGCTGCTCTTGTGGCAGATGAACTGTCTACTGGTACTTTCAGCCCAAATTTCATGCATTGAAATCCACTGTGAATGGAAGTCGTATATAACACAACACAACACAATACAGCATGCTACAATACAATACAGTATGATAACATTACAATACAGTATGATACAATGCAATATAATATAATACAATACAGTTCAATACAATACACAAAACACACCACAGAAGCAAGAGAGGAAATGAAGTTATACATTCATCACACGGTCAATACCCAAACCACGAAAGAAGAACAGTTCCCCTCCCAGAAAACTGCAGCACAAACACCATTGTAGTCGGCTCACCACACAATTCATTTTCTCGTGGATTCCAGCCAGGACTACACGCTGCCTTCAGATGTGTGTCAAAGGGGCAGGAACAAGATTGGTTAGGGATGAAGGTACGAAAAGAAAGCTAAGATGGAGCCATGGTATAGAAGGCATCCCAACCATCTGGAAGGTGAGAAATGAAGGTCTCTGTCCCTGTTTACTTTTTTTTTCAATTTCTTTTTTGTTTTTGTTTGGTTTCTCGGCTATAGCTCCAAAGTTCCACACTAGTGCCATGCTTTGTGTGTGACTGTTTTTGAAGAAGAAGAAGAAGAAGAAGAAGAAGAAGAGAAGAAGAAGAGAAGAAGAAGAAGAAGAAGAAGAAGAAGAAGAAGAAGAAGAGAAGAAGAAGAAGAAAAGAAGAAGAAGAAAGAAGAAGAAGAAGAAGAAGAAGAAGAAGAAGAAGAAGAGAAGAAAGAAGAAGAAGAAGAAGAAAAGAAGAATAGATGAAAATGGAAGAAGAAAGAATGAAGAATGCAAAGAAGAATACAGAAGAAAAAGAAATAAAGAATGGAAGAAGAAAATGCAAAGAAGAAAAAGAAGAAGAAAAATGGAAGAAGAAAATGCGAAGAAGAAGAATGCAAAGAGAAAATGCAAGAAGAAGAAGAAACGAAGAATGAAGAAAAATGCGAAGAAGAAGAATGCGAAGTAGAATGAGAAGAAGAGAAAAAGAAGAATGCGAAGAAGAAGAATGCAAAGAAGAAGAATGCGAAGAAAATCAAGAAGAAGAATGCGAAATAGAAGAATGCGAAAAGAAGAATGCGAAGAAGAAGAAGAATGCGAAGAAGAAGAATGCAAAGAAGAAGAATGCGAAGAAGAATGCAAGAAGAAAAGAAAAAAAAGAAGAATGCAAGAAGAAGAAGAAGAAGAAGCAAGAAGAAAAATGCAAGAATGCGAAGAAGAAGAACAAGAACAAGAAGAACAAGAACAAGAAGATCAAGAAAAGAAGACAAAAAAGAACAGAAGAAATGCAAAGAAGAAAGATTCCAAAGAAGAAGACTGCAAAAAAAACCAGAAGAATGCAAAGAAGAAGAAAAAGAGATAGTCTAAACAGAAAAGAAGCTACAACAAAGAACACCAAGCAAAAAAAAATCAAGTTGTCTGAACCGTGCAAGTAGACATAACAGAGTCTGAACTGGCTTGGAAAAAGAAAATCCAAAGCAGACGGATAGACTGGAACCACACGAGGCTCAAAAGAAAGAGAGGAAAAAAGGAAAAGAGAGAAAAAAAAGAAGAAACTCATTCTGATTCCAATGTCCCAGACGGACCCCCTCCCCTCCCATGTCTGCTTTCCCTTCATCCCCTTTTACACCCCCTCCCTCACACCGTTTTCCTCATTCCTCCCCCTCCCTCCATCCCTCCACCTCTGACCTCATCATGTACTGTTTTCACTGACCCACATCCCAGCCTCAGCTGTGTTATTGTGTTTTATGGATTCTGCCAGACATCGATTTTATGGGGTGTAAGGTGGAATGTGTGTGTGTGTGTGTGTGTGTGTGTGTGTGTGTGTGTGTGTTTTGTGTGTGTGTGTGTGTGTGTGTGTGTGTGTGTGTGTGTGTTGGAAGTGGGGGGATAGGGGGTGGGGGTGGATGGAATGGCAGGGATTAAGTACTTAAATTTGAAAGAAGGGATCGGGAGCTCTGTGTGTGTGTGTGTGTGTGTGTGTTTATGTGTGTGTGTGTGTGTTTGTGTGTGTGTGTGTTGTGTGTGTGTGTGTGAGAGAGAGAGGGACTGACAGGCAGAGAGACAGAGACAGAAACAGACAGACAGACAGAAAGACTAGACAGGCAAACAGACAGCTAGACAGAGAAAACGCCTACCCTCGTCCTCTCCACCCTACTGCATGCTAGAAGTTGCCGAGCTTCCAGCCACTGCTTTCAGATAGGTGGGAAATCTACTGTTGCTGCTTTAATGGCCTCATCCATTCTTCTCTTCCAACACTTTTCACGGGCAAGTTATTTTCTACATTAATGACCTTGTCCTCTTGTGATTGGGACGATAGCTGTGTAAGAAAAAAGTAGATGGGAACCAGTTTGGAGAGAGAGAGAGAGAGAGAGAGAGAGAGAGAGAGAGAGAGAGAGAGAGAGATAAGGATAACGATAACCATAACGAAATTTATTTGCTGTTAAGCTGATAAGCTCATACAGCAACCAAGCGTTGCAGCACGATGCAATTACATGACATGGAAACTAGGGCATTGATCTTCACAATGTACAGCTAATCACGAAACTCTTTACTGTCCAGATTTGTTACACATTCCGACATTCCGAGCCTTTCTTGTGCCAAGTCTCTGCCACACACACTGTCAGCCAAGGTAAAACTGCAGGAGATCAGGAAGAGTCGCTAAATCACGAGAGGCTCGTGCTAAGGTTTCCCTGTATGGTGTGTCCTGGATTCGCTTCCCTTTCCACAAACTGGCGAGTTTGACACGTTCCTCTTTTAACACGTTTTTGTCTTGCAGTTTCACAAACCAGTACACACATTCTGAATCAATGTCTGATTTGCATGCGTATTGGATCACACTGTCATCAGACTCGCATGTCACAATATCTTTACCATCTAATGATGGACAATAGTTTTTCTGAAGTTTTTATTTCTTTGGTTGCCCCCCTCAGTCTTTTCTGGACAGATCTGTCAGTCAGAGTAGCAACGTATCGTGTGATAATCCTGTGTCAAATCCACCAACAATGTTATCAATCTTTGGTTGATATTCCACATCAGGCTGTACAATGCACGCATCAGCACCACAGTCAGACAGACACTCTTGGGGGTTTCATATCAACTAAAAATGGCAAGGCGACCGATGTTTTCTTGCTGCTATCCTGTGTATGCGTACAGTTGACATGTCTACTTCATGTGTATTTGCACATGCTGCACTCAGCTGTTTCACACCCCTGTCAGGGAAACACGAGGCACTGAAGACACAGTCACTGTCACACACAACACCTGCCTGCTTCTCTTTATGTTTTCTGGAATGCTCCTGGCCTGTTGCGATTCACTGTAGGATCGCCATATTTGTTGACACTGCTGTGTCAACTGGCTTCAGTCACAAGACAAAAGCCACATGGTCCCCCTCCCCTGCCACCTTCCAGCTGGAGACTGCATTATCAGTCAGCAGGGCACTTGAGGTTTTCTCCACAATTGCTGGAAGTCCAGTAACTGGCATTTTCAGACAGAATCACAAGTTTTTCTGCAGCTCTCTGAAAAAGTAGGCCCTGTTGCTTCGCATCACGTGTAGCGAGCAAAGCAAGCGAGCGAGCGACAGAGACAGACAGAGACAGAGATAGAGAGAGACAGAGACAGACAGAAACAGAGAGACAGAGATAGAGGAGAGACAGAGACAGAAACGGAAAGGCAGACAGAGACAAGAACACAGAGAGAGAGAGAGAGAGAGAGAGAGAGAGAGAGAGAGAGAGAGAGAGAGAGAGAGAGAGAGAGAGAGAGAGAGAGAGAGAGAGAGAGAGAGATTATGTGTTTTGTATTCTCTGCATGATGCATCACAAATCAATTCCCCTTAACAGAAAAATAAAAACAGCAACAATTCTATGTTGAATATCTACGAATTCTTGTTGGCTTTTTTTCAAGGCAGCTTCATGCGTGTGAATAATAGATACGGGGTGAGATGGAGGACACAATAGCTGAGATATGAAAGCTTCTAGCAACAAGAATAGATGTAATTTCTGAAGAAACCAGAAAAGTTGAATTGTGGCGAAGAATTTAGAATTTTTTAAAATGACATGTATATGAAACACTACCATGCAGCCACAGAAACTCATCATCACAAAGTCTGTGCTTATGTGATTCTTTTCTCTCTTTCCCTTTCTGATACGTTTCTCTTTCCTCGCTGTATGCATGTCTCTCTGTCTATCTTTCTGTCTGTGTTTCTCTGATTGCATTTTCTTTCTGCCTGTCTTTCTGTCAGTCTTTTTTGTGCTTGTTTACTGTATTTCTCTCTTTTTTTACGACTTGCCACATCATCTCTTTTTTTCCTTTCTTATTACTTGTGCTATCCATCCCCCTGTCTCTCTTTGACGTGTGTGTGTGTGTATGCGTGTTGTGTATGCGAGTGTGTGTATGTGTGTGCGTGTGTGTATGCGTTCGTGCGTGTACACGCGCGCACATGCGTGTGTGTGTGTGTGCATACGCATGCGTGCAATTATTTCAGGTTATATTTCATAATTTTCTGTGGTAAATATTATTACAGTAGTTTCTAAAAAAAATTATTATGTAAGTTGTAACCAATGTGAATTTTTCTCTCAATCGAGATAATAAAGTACTGGTGTTGGAATTGATCTGTACTTTTTGATCACTTGCCCCATCATGTCTTTCTTTATTTAAATGTTATTCGTTAAGTTTTCTGATCCTCTGAAAAGCTATGGCTCTGCTAAAATTTAATGTGTATGTCTTTTCCTGATTGCAGAGTTCCCAGCACTGCAAGATTCCCAGCCTATACAGACAGCACTACTAAACTGTTGATGCCATGCGATACTTCTGGGTTGCACACACTGCACACAGCCAGCATGACGCATTGAATAAGAGATAGGAGAATGATTCTAATGTTTCATAACCACAAGCATTGGCTCTGTCTGTCTCTCCACTTTCTCTCTCTCTCTTTCAAAGTTTGTCATAAGCTTTCATTATTGTGAATATGATTTACTGATTTCTCTATGCGCTTGCCTTTTTCACGAGGGCCTGGCGTACTGATTTCTCTATGCGTTTGCCTTTTTCACGAGGGCCTGGCGTAAAGAGTCCATTCATCCATCCATGTGTCTGCTGCGCTTTTTCTATCTATATACCTTGCCTTTGTAATAGTTCTAGCTTCAATATTTGTTACCTTTACAAGATATATGAGGGAAGAGCTGTACCCATTTTAAGAGTATAAACAGGATGTTTATGACAATCACAATTTGAAAGAAAGATATAGCATTAGCGTTTGAAACTTTGCAGTGTAACTCCAAATGACGTGGCATTTTTGTAGTTTATCATAAGAGAAGTAAAGGAGGAATGGGTTGTATTTTGTTGTAGCAGTAGAGTAGTAGAGAAGGAATGGAGTGGAAGAATTGATGTTTTGTTGTAGCAGTAGAGAAGTAGACGAGGAATAGAGTCACATTTTTGTATTTCGTTTCAACAGTTACATAGATGAGGAGTAGAGTGGTATTTTGTATTAGCAGTAAAACAGCAGGTGAGGATTGAGATAGCCTTTTTTGTTTTAGCAGTAGATAAGTCAATGAGGATTGGACTGGAGTTCAGGTATTCTTTTAGCAGTTGTGACATGAAAGAAGAATCGGGTGACGTTTTAATTTTATTTTAGCTGTATATAATTTAGGAGTGGAGTGGCATTTTGTTTCAGCAGTGAAGTAGACGTGGAATAGAATTACATTTTGTATTAGCAGTAAAACAGCAGGTGAGTATTGAGATAGCTTTTTTTGGTTTTCGCATTAGATAAGTCAATGAGGGAATGGACTGGTGATTAGTTATTCGTTTAGCAGTTGTGACATATAAGAGGAATCGGTTGACGTTTTAATTTTGTTTTAGCTGTAGATAATTTAGGAGTGGAGTGGCATTTTGTATTTTGTTTTAGCAGTTCAGTAGATGAACGGGGTGGCAAATTCTACATTTTGTTTCAGGTGTAGAAAAGTAGGTGGACGAAAGAAAGTGTTTTTCCTTTTGGTTTAGCAGTATCGAAGTCGATGAGGAATTAGAGGCACTTTTGAGTTTTGCTTCAGCACTAGAGAAGTCGGTGAGGAGTGGAGTGGCATTTTGTGCTGTAGTTATGTAGTTGAGAAGTAGGCGAGGAGCAGAGTGGTCTTTTGTTCTGGCAGAAGAGAATGAGGGGGCGGAATGGTGTGGCATTTTTGAATTGTGTTTTATCAGTACAGAAGTAGATGAAGAATGGAGGATCATTTATATGTTTTACTTCAGCAGAGGAGAGGTAAAGTTGTGGAGTAGATCGCCATTTTGTATTTTGTTTCAGCAGTTGATAAAAAGATGGGGAATAATGTGGCATTTGTGTATATCGTTTTCGCAGCAGAGAAGTAGAGGAGGAATGGAGAGGCAGTATCGATTATTTACTTAAGCAGTAGAGAAGTAGAGGAGGAATGGAGAGGCAGTATCGATTATTTACTTTAGCAGTAGAGAAGTAGATGTGGAATGGAGACATTTAAAATTTTTTTTAATTCCAGTAGTCAAGTAGATGAGAAATGGAGTGGCATTTTGTATTAGCAGTAAAACAGGAGGTGGGGATTAAGGTAGCAATTTTTAAAAATTGTTTTAGCAGTACGTAAGTCAATGAAGACTGGACTAGCGTTCAGGTATTCTTTTAGAAGGTGTGACATGAAAGAAGAATCGGTTGACAATTTAATTTTGTTTTCGCGGTAGATAATTTAGGAATGGAGTGGCATTTTGTATTTTGTTTTAGCAGTTAAGTAGATGAATGGGGTGGCAGATTTTATATTTTGTTTCAAGTGTAGAAAAGTATGTGGACGATGAAAATGGCATTTTATACTTTGGTTTTGCAGTATCGAATTAGATCAGGAATGGAGTGCCATTTTATGCTTTGTTTTAGTAGTAGAGAGGTAGTTGTGGAATAGAGTGGCATTTAGTTGTTTGTTTTAGCAGTAGAGAAGTAGAGGAGGAATGGGGTGTGCAGTATTGATATTTTATTTTAGCAGTAGAGGAGGAATGGGGTGTGCAGTATTGATATTTTATTGTAGCAGTAGAGGAGGAATGGGGTGTGCAGTATTGATATTTTATTGTAGCAGTAGAGGAGGAATGGGGTGTGCAGTATTGATATTTTATTTTAGCAGTAGAGGAGGAATGGGGTGTGCAGTATTGATATTTTATTGCAGGAGTAGAGAAGTAGAGGAATGGGGTGTGCAGTATTGATATTTTATTGTAGCAGTAGAGAAGTAGAGGAATGGGGTGTGCAGTATTGATATTTTATTGTAGCAGTAGAGAAGTAGAGGAATGGAGTAGCATTTTTGTATCTTGTTTCAGCAGTGAAGTAGACGTGGCATAGAATTACATTTTGTATTAGCAATGAAACAGCAGGTGAGGATTGGAATGGAATAGTTTTTAGTTTTAGCAGCAGATAAGTAAAGGAGGAGTGGACAGGCGTTTTATATTTCTTTTAGCAGTTGTAACATAGCAGTGGGGCGACATTTAAAAAGATTAACGCTACAGTCTAGGAATACAGTGGTATTTGCATTTTGTTTTAGCAGTTGAGAAGTAGATGAATGGAGTTGCAGATTTTATATTTAATTTCAGCTGTAGAAACGTATATGGACGAAGAGAATGGCATTTTGTATTTTGGTTTAGTAGTCGAGAAGCAGGTGAAGCATGGGAACAATATTAAAAAAAAAAATTAGCAGTAGATATTAATGGGTAAATAGAGTGATATTTTGCATTTTGTTTTAGCAGTAATAAGTAGGCAGTAATAAGTAGACAAGGAATAAAGTGGCATTTTTATTTTTAGATTAAGCATTATATAAGTACATGAGGATTGGATGGCGTTTTTTTGCATTTTGTTTCATCAGTAGAGATATAGAAAAAGAATGGAGTGGCATTTAAAAATTGGTTTAGCTGTAGAGAAGTAGTTTAGGAACAGTGTAACATTTTTTATTTCGTCTTAGCAATTGAGAAGTGGATGAATGTTGTTGCAGGTGGAAAGTGGCAGTATTATTTTGTTTCGGCCAGCATTGATAGTTTGTTTCAGCTGTAGAGAAATAGGTGAAGGAAGAAAGTGCGTGTTCGTCTTAACAGATGAGGAGTAGATGAAAAACAAGAGTAGCATTTTGTTTTAGCAGTAGAGAAATAGAGTTGTATTTTTGATTTAGCAGTAGGGAGGCAGATGAATAGAACATTTGAGTATGTTGTTTTAGCAGCAAGGAGGCAGATGAATAGAATGACATTTCAGTATGTTGTTTTAGCAGTAGACGAGCATGCTTAAGATGATGGGGTATCGGGAGGGAGTGCCATGTGCATGCGGTGTGCAACGAAATAATTTGTATATGTGTGCAAGTCACTTTCCATGCAAACCGGCCAGAAAGCCAACTTCCCCTTTTCCGAAAATGATTTTTACCTTGTTTGTCACCAAGTTCTTTCAAAATTCCCATCGTTGTTATACACATCGGTACCTTAGCCTATGATCAGGATACTATAACCCCTTTGTTCACACTTTGAAATATTATTGACCACTGGAACCTTTTACTCAAGCTGTCATTTCCTCATGCAATATCAATCAAAATGGCTGCCGTCACAGTCCTTAACAGTACGATTTCAAGAAACTCGTTCACAATCTTAATTGGTGATCATCTTCGTATCCCTCCAAAGGGTATCGACTGACCTATGAACCCTGTGGAACTAGCAGACAATGCGCTTGTTCGGGCGTCTCCGAGGCACGAGTCTTTTCTGCCTTTTGGCAGAAGTCCAGCCATTTCAGCTTAAATCTGTCCTGAAAATTATAGGGCATCTCTGCGTGTTGCTCAATGTTTGGGTAGCTTCCCTCCACTGTCATTTTAGATGCTTGTATTAGATTTCAGCATTTAGATTTTGTTTACCGATATTAGTTGTGTGTGAATTTTGAAGATTTTAGGTTTATAAATTATTTACAAATATCCCAGTTGGTGCGACTCTTGTTAAATTTAGACGTAATTATTTAGAGATATTCCAGTTGTGTGCGGCTTTTGTCGATTCTAGGTTTGTAGATTTACATATATTCCAGTTGTATGAGATTTTTGTCGATTTTAGTTGGATAGATTTACAAATATTCCAGTTGTGCGAGACTTTTATCAATGTTAGTTTTAATTTACATATATTCCAGTTGTGTGCGACTTTTCTCGATTTTAGGTTTGTAGACCGTTTACAAATACTCCATTTGCGTGCGACTTTTCTCAATTTTTGGTTTTTTAACTTTTACAATTATTCCTATTTGTGACTTCTGTCAATTTTAGATTATCTAAAGATATTCCATTTGTGTGTGACTTTTGCCATATTTCAGGCTTGTAGATTATTTGCAAATATCCCAGTTGTGTGCGACTTTCGATTTTAGGTTTGTAGACTAGAAATAGTTCAGTTGTGTGCGACCTTTGCCAATTTTAGCTTTGTAGACTTTACAAATATCCCAGTTGTGTTTGTCAATTTTAGGTTTAGATTATTTACAAATTAATATCCTAGTTGCTTGCGACTTTTGTGATTTTAGGTTTGTATAACTAGATTACCAGTTATATTCTGGACACATGACTTCACATATCAGTATCAAGATGTCTGCTCTTTAGATGTCAATTCTGATTTCGTCAGCGATGTTTCCGACGTCTGTATGTATCTGTACCTAGATGCATGTGTTTAAGTTGTCTGTAATATAGACGAGTGTAGTTTTTGATAGCTGTATTCAAGGTAGTTGTACTTTTTAAGTCTGCGATTTGAAGTCTGTGTTTTAGATATGTGTATTTTTACAGATGCCCATGTCAGACCAGGAGTAGTGCCTTGGAGTGCCCTGCTTGTAGCAGAGGGGATTGGGAGCACTGTATGTCTATGCCCGACACACATCTCACGACTGGCTCTGGGCATTTTTCTTAGCCATATGCGGTAACCACGTCTGCGAGAAGGCTAAATGTGTGTAGTGTCCCAGGGTGCCTTCTTATACACCATCAGCAGACTTGGAGAGGAGATGGGCACCGCCAAGGGATATCCCTCAGGCTACAGAAAGGACATGGGGATTGATCGTGACCTGGATTACCCACGACCGCACCAGTCTCTGTAGGTCACTGGGATGCACCATGTTATGCTACTGGCGCCCAATTTACCTTCAGACTACCAACAGAACAAATTACCACAGCAACAAGGAACGTTTCCACCCTGTGGGTCTGTGGAAAGATAAGAGCTTGAGAACATCCTGGAGAGATACCGCTTGAACATAGTTTGAATGGTATGGACATGCATTGAGAGAAACAATAGAACATGGCCAAAGATCTGGTACAGCAGAGAAGTCACAAAACTTCATGTATATGTATGTTAGTCCGTCGTTTTCAACGATGACCTCCAAAACAGCAGAGGAGGCAGCTGCTGTTTCAGACATTGGGCAGAAATTTGATTATAGTGGAGATGCCTTGCCCAGTCCATCCCCACTTTCTCGGCCAAGTGGGCATAAGGACAGTCAGCGTTGGATATGTTCTCCAAAGGCCGACTAGCCCCCAGGGCTGCAGCACATAAGGACTGTGCAAGTCAAACCCCCTAGTCAGAGAGTCGTAGTCGATCACTAAAGACTAAGCTGTAAAGTGGA
>CM054150.1:35794600-35809600 GCA_028751875.1 Rapana venosa
CTCAAAACTCACAAAAATACACAAACGAAAGAATTCAGGCGCACTGTCTTCTGACAAAGACGAAAGAGCCACCTCGCAAAGCACAAAACAGGACCAGACATATAGTTATTGTTTTTAAACTGATCAAAATGTACAATCAGACTGTATATATGGGATTATGTACGTTGTTTTCCTATTAAAATGATCAATAATAAACTTCCAATACTTTTTTATTGACAAGTGCGGAACTTTGTACAAACTCTTTGAAAATCCATGGAATGCCCTGAACTCCAGACTTTTAAACAGGTACCAGAGCGTGTGAAGATGGAAGTATTTGAACCAAAGCTTCCGATCACAAGACCTCTGGACCAAAGGCGTTGAGACTTCAATCTAATCATACTGCTTACAGCCTTGCTGACCACCTTTCGCCTAAAACTTCAAAATGGTTACTCTAAAAGCCAAACTTGTTCAAAGAGAATCCTTAATCAGAGGTCCCCAGCAGACTGATGTTTATCCCTTTAAAAAAACAGCAGATTAAATCATTCCCTGGCAACATGCATGTGCATTATAAGCACTTCAGTGAGGGTTTCGTACACTGATCCCCTTGTAACACACCACTCCAGTGTAAATGACCACACTAATCCCCTCCAAAGCAGGGCCCACAATGCCAGTTCTAGCAACCAGTTCCCCAGCAAATGGGAAAAACACACACACATTGAGTTACCCAGCACCTGTATCAAGATGATGCAGATTGAGAATCATACTGAAGTCAACAGTTTGGGCGACACTGACCACAATGAACAGAGTAGCCTTGATACCGAGATGATAAACTGTTTTGTCTGGTGCCGTCCACCAAAATATTTCCACACGTTGTTGAGGTTTTTAGTACAACCATGCTGTTGACAGTCTGCAGGCCACAAAAGTGGGAAGCAGTGGCTTCAAACCATCGTCAAAGTTAAAGAGCTTCCTGCAGCTGGAACGTCTTGGGTTTGGGTAGGAGGAGAACCTTGCACAAGTCCACATGAGGTGCCCAGCAATTACTGATTCAATTCAATCTGTTGGTGACCCGTATCATTGTCAATAGTGGTTTAAACTCTGAAAGCCTTTAAAGTGTACCGCTGCCCCTCAAAACACCTGTCCTACAAGGCTGAATCAGACAGAACAAGAGGGGTCTGTCGATTTAACAGTAGGCGCAACAATGACATAGGTCTCGGTGATTAATTAGAACGGACCAACGCGGAATGACTGAAGTGACAGAAAGATTTATTGATTGCTTTTATCATAGCACCCCTGTCCTATATTGAGGTTCCTGTTAAGAAAATGTAATAATGCAACTTAGTAAGTGTAAAGACAGTCTCTGCATTCTGTCAAAAATCTGTAATGATGCACCTAGTGTGTGTAAAGACCTCATACTCTGTAATCTGTCAAAAAGCTGGAATAATGCACCTTAATGAGTGTAAATAACTCATACTGTGAATGCCGTTAAAAACTTGTAATACTGCACCTAGTGAGTGTAAAGACCTCATACTCTGTATTCTGTTAAAAAGCTGTAATAGTGCACCTTAATTAGTGAAAAGAACACATGCTGTTAATAAGTTGCATTAATCCACACCAATGAATTCGACCACATGCTGTTAATGCTGCTACAAAAATGCAAAACCCCACCCCAATGAGTGTAAAGACCACACACTGTTCATGCTGTTAATAGTTACAAGCTGTAATAATCCACATGAATAAGGGTAACGTTCAGATGCAGTAATACAACTTAATCGAGGCAAATTCCACACGCACTTATCTGTCTTAATTAGGTTCAGTCCACATGCACTCATCCGTCTCAATGAGGGTAAAGTTTCCATGCAGCAGTCCGTCTTCATAAGGGCAAAAGTCCACATATAGTAATCCCCCTTTAATGAGGGTAAAGTCCACATGCTGTTAATGCTGATAATTATAAAAGTAACAATAACCAACAGAGTGTGAGAGGTCTTTCTGTATTGATGACAGAGTGTAAGAGGTTTTTTTCTGTATGGATGACAGTGTAACTAGTGTGTAAGAGTTTGTTTTAATTTTTTTTCTGTATGGATGTCAGTGTAAGAGGTTATTCTCTGTTTTTATGACATCGTGTAGGAGAATTTTTTGTATTGTCATTGTAGTAATAGTATTGATGACAGAATATAAAAGGTTATCTATATTGAAGACAGAGTGTAAGAGGCTTTCTGTATTGAAGACAAGAGTGTAGGAAGTATTTTTTCTTGCATCAACGACAGAGTGTAAGAAGTTTCCTTGCACTGATGACAAAGCATGTTTCTGTATTGATGACAGAGTGTATACGACTTTTTTCCGGAATTGATAGCAGAGTGTAAGAGGTTTTAATGTTGTTGTTTTTTAAAAGTGACAACACTCCACACCTGAATGAGTGTAAAATCAACATGCTGTGGATGCTAAGTGCCTTCAGCTTCTATAATTATGAAATTATACACAGCCCTCTCTGTTGTTGGCTTTTTTTGTGTGCATAAATTGATCCCCTCCCCTTCTAATAATCTGCCCTAGAAAGTGCTACTTTTCTGTCACGTTTGTTTGTTGCCTATATATTCTGTACCTCAGCCCCTTTATCCGTATTTTATCGAGAAAATGTTGGTCTGATTACTACTTTTCACTCAATACTTTTTTTTACCCCCAAACAACATAAATTTAGTTGCGTACTTTCGTGCTTAAGATTTACAGGCATTCTGTATTATATAAATGTATAATTATGTGGACCATAACATTCTGGTTAATTTAGGAGCCCGCTGAATGATCAATGACTGCGTACGTACGTCCAGACAAAGAGGCGGATCCAAGGTTTCACAATGTCGTTGACATCGAAGGCAGCGTTAACCCAAAAGGACTTTAAATCAGGTTGGCACAACAATCAGGTACAGTTTTGCTGTGTACTTGCTGGTATTTCAGCCTCAGGTATAGCCTACATGAAGGGTCAGGTCTTCCAGGTTGTATGCAGAATGAAACATCAGCACCAATTTTTTTTCCGTAAAGTTAAAGCATAGACGTGCTTCTCAGGGAGGATCATCTATAAGTGGCATGCAACAGCGACCAACAGAAGTAAGTATTCCAAGCTGCTGTTTCGCCCGCAAAAAGTTCTCCAAGCCAACGCACGTAAATCTACAGTGTGAAAAACGAAGACGTGCCTACGCTCAACAGCAGTCTTTCCTTCCCCATAGCAAACTAAATCTAAATCCCCAAATCAGTGATGAAGCCACTGCAGATTCTTATCTCATCAACATCAGCATATCTTCAAAGGTATGTTTGTCCGTCGTGTCCGACGATGACCTCCAAAACAGCAGAGGAGGCAGCTGCTGTTTTGAAAACTGGGCAGAAATTTGATTATAGTGGAGATGCCTTGCCCACAGTACATCCCCACTCTCTCGGCCAAGTGGGCATAAGGACAGTCAGCGTTGGAGATGCTCTCCAAAGGCCAACCAGCCCCCAGGGCTGCAGCTCATAAGGACTGTGCGATTCAAGCCTCCTAGTCAGAGAGTCATAGTCGATCACTAAAGACTAAGCTGTAAAGTGGAATTCCATGAGTGGGAAAGCCACTGGTCATACAGCCTCTCACTTTGCTGTTGCCCCCAGCGTCAATGGTTTAATCAAGAACTGTGATAAAGCCCAGGCGTTGACAATGCTAGAATTAAAGTCTGTGGATTTCCACGTGCCGAAAGTTAAAGCGTACGCGATAGCAGTGCGTAAAGGAAGGAAACTACAATGACAATGATACTTCATCGGCATTCCACACTGTGAAGCCAATCTCCTCCTCATCAGTATTGGCATGCAATCAGAGAACAGTTGTTGTGGCTCCTTAAGCCACAGTGCTGCTCTTTATTTAACCGTGTTACTTTTCACCAGCTGAATTTCGTCAGAGCATCTGCTGACCATACATACCACCATGCTTATTCCCTGTGAGCAGGAGCCAACGAGAACTATCCATGCCTGTCTAAAAAGGGTAAAGGAGTCCCATAACCTATAAGGTCGTAGGGGAGCGAGGCGTCAGAGACCTCACTTCTCTAGGGCCAGAATATTGAGGGCGGCACCCATCTCATCTCCCTCGCTGCTTTACCTTCCCCGACTCTAAAGAGGGCAGGTACCCATTTACAGCTGGGTGAACTGGGAGAACTGTACTGAAGCCAAGGCGCGCAAACGGTCACCCATCCAAGTGTTAACCACGCTCGACGCTGCTTAACTTGGCTGGGGGAAAGCGAGTGCTCTGACCACTGAGGTATCCCGTCCCCATCATGCCTGTCTAAGGAAGACATATGTTCAGACACACTCTGTGTAAGGTGAGCTCGGAAATTAAGTTGTTGGTTTTCACTGGAGAGTACTACCAGCTCTCTGCGAGGGTCCACACAATGAAGATTCGTGACTTTTCCCTGCACTTGGGTTCCTCAGGATTGACATCCCAGCAACAACAAAAAAGAAAGGAGAAAATGAAAAACGAGGCGAGCTGACCACAGTTTTATGAAAGCCACTGGTGTTCGGACTAGCCGTAGGGCAGTTACAAAAATGGAAGTTTTAAATCCTTTCTGCAGCAACTATAGTACAACTCCGTCCTCTGGCGAGTGGGCATACTACTAGTTAACCACTGCTGCTGCTGCTGCATTATTACTGCTGCTGCTGCTGCTGCTGCTGCTGCTTCTGCTACTACTACTACTACTACTACTATTATTATTATTATTATTTATTATTATTATTATTATTATTATTGCTGCTGCTGCTGCTGCTGCTGCTTCTACTACTACTTCTACTTCTACTGCTACTACTACTACTACTGCTGCTACTACTACTACTTCTACTACTACTTCTACTACTACTACTTCTACTACTACTTCTACTACTACTACTGCTGCTGCTCCTATTACTACTACTATTATAACTGCTACCACTGCTACTATAAGTTCTACCACCAGTAGCTATTGCATGATCATAATCCAATAATCCCCTAAGTCGTTATGGGGTTTCCTTAAGATATTTAGCGTAATGAAAGGGAAAAAGTTCTTTATAAATTGATACACCGTACATTTTGGGATCAACACGGCTATAAACTGACCAAAAAAATAACCAATTCAAGAAAAAATAACTGGACACAATAACTAAATGTGACAACAACACACGAGAGACAAGAGACAGAGAGAGTGACAGAGACAGAGAGTGATAGAGACAGAGAGAGTGACAGACAGACAGAGAGAGAGAGAGAGAGAGAGTGTGTGTGTGTGTGTGTGTGTGTGTGTGTGTGTGGTGTGTGTGTGTGTGTGTTACAATTCATGTCAAGAACAAAAATGACGCACAACACTATGCACATGCGTAAACAACGATAAAACATAGATCTATCATCACACACACACACACACACACACACACACACTCACACACACACACACACACACACACATTCCACCCGACACAAAGCGACACTTATCTTGTCGCGCAGCAATGAGTTTTAAAAGACACTGGCCATCATGGACCACCCAAGGTCTGTGTTGTGAGCTGATTATTGCCTGTCCTTCTGTCCGTCCATCCTCCTGCACATAGAGGAGACATTATTACACTCCACACTTCATTCTGTAAATACTTGCTGTTAAAACTCCTTGACATAAAGCAAAGTCTGCAGGCTACATCATTTTCATATGGTTATTACCCTCTCTCTCTCTCTGTGTTTGTGTGTGTATGTTGTAGTTGGTTTGCTGTGGGTTTTTGGGGGGTCTTGTCTATTTTGCTTTGTTTTTGTTTGTTTGTGTTCATTACTGTGATTTTCTTTGATTGAGGGCTGGATGTAAAAATATCCATTATGTGTGCTTATTCTTTTCCTTATATATATATATATAAAGGTTTGAAGTTTGAATTTCTCTCTCTCTCTCTCGCTCGCTCGCTCTCTCTCTGAACACAGCTTATCAGAAGTTACGCCTCATTTTCTTCATCTTTCTACTTTTGCACTTTGAAGTGTATTGTGTCCAAAGGCCGATGTACATCAAACAAATTCAGAGCTCAACTCCCTCTCTCTCTCTCTCTCTCTCTCTCTCTCTCTCTCTCTCTCTCTCTCTCTACCTCTCTCTCTCTCTCTCTCTCTCTCTCTCTCTCTCTCTCCCTTCCTCCTCTCCCTTCATTTGGAACATCTCAGAGAAAAAGGAGCCTGCCCCAAGTAGATATCTGATTCCGAGGTAACTGCCTACCTAGAAAGGGACAAGTTTCAGGTTCGGACCCTGTTTGAACCTGAATGTTGTTTCTCGTCTAATTATTAGACTTTGAGTGGTGGTCCTGGTCTGACACCTCTCTCCGAACGACCATCGCACAGGTGATGGGCACACTATCTTTTATAAACCAAGGTCACATGTACATTACACACATTTAGTGCACGTAAAAGATCCCACAGCAATAAAAGTGCTTTCCCTGGCAAAAACACTGTAGAAAAAATAGTCGGAATGCGGCTGCCTTTGGTGGTAGGCAAACGGTGGCATTCGTAAAATTTCATCACTGGTGAACCCCAGAGCTTTAGCCAAGGAACAAGAAAAATAAGTCTGTCGCATGAGACCATACACCGAGGCCCCGCTTGCAGGACACCTTGCACACACACTAAAAACCTGTTCTGCCTTTCGCAAGTGTAGGCCATGGTGTGCCGGTATGAGCTCATGAGAATTTCTAAAAAGCGCATTAACACTGGAGTGTTTAGACATCATCCCTGAAGTCGGAATGCAGCTACCTTAATTGTGGGGGGAAAATTGTCCCATACGCAAAGTTTCACCTTAGGTGAATTACGAAGCTCTAGCCCAAGAACAAAAAAAAATTACTTCCCAAGGCAAAGCCTTGTGCTTGCACTGTCGTGTCCATACGTACGTGTGTGTGTGTGTGTGTGTGTGTGTGTGTGTGTGTGTGCGTGTGCGTGTGTGCGTGCGTGCGTGCGTGTGTGTGTGTGTGTGCACGCGCGCGCGCGCGTGCAAGAGAGAGCGCACGCGAGCGAGCGAACGAGAGAGAGAGAGAGGTGTATGTATGCGTGCGTGCGTGCATGCATGAGTGCGTGCGTGTGCATGTGTATGTGTGTGTGTGCGCGCGCGCGCGCGCTCGCAGGCACGACGCGTGCATGCCTATGTGTGTTCTTCCTCTCCTTTGCCCTCAAGTCCATTTTTTAAACTACAGTTATCAGTGTAGGGATGCACAGACATTTAAACTCTAAATGGCACGTTTACTCCCTCATCCAGTGCCATCTGACATCGCTCCAGGGCTTGTCCAACACGCACCAGCCTCAGTATACACACGCACTCCTACGAGCATTGGACGCCACAATTGCACGTGCACAGACGTAGTTTTATGTCACTAAGGGAAGGGGGTGGGGGGAGGAGGAGGGGCTTGACAGCAAGATAGCTTGAGCGCCGAGTTCTTAATCTGACGGCGAGGGTTCGAATCCCCCATTAGGACGCCCCTTGGAGGACAGGTTTCCCCTGGGGTTAACTTCAGTACCAACTCCCAATCCCTCTTTAAGTCTTTCCGATGATACTACAAACTTGAGGTCCTGTGTATAATATAAACACACTCAGACCATCTTGCGCACACATTAAAACCCTGTTCCGATTTCGGAAGAGTAGGCCATTGTGTGCTAGAAAGAAGTGACAATAATTTTGTTTTTAAAACTTTCACACTGGTGCGTTTAGACATCATCCCCGAAGTCGGAATGCGGCTACCTTAACTGTCAGAGATGTATAGCATGACCATTGGGGAACCCCGGAGCTCTTGCCATGAATGAAACAATAAATCCTGCAGATGAGATTAACAAACCAAGGCCCCATGTATGAACGCCCGCAGAACATCTTGCAAGTGCGTTAAAACCCGTTCCGCTTGTACGATGAGTAAGCCATTGGGTGTCCGTAGGAATAGTAGGGCAAGTCTTTACAGATATTTTTAAAAAAGTGGGGGGAGGGGAGAGGAGGGGGTAGTGCACACTGGTGCCGTTTTTAGACTTCATTCCCAAAGTTGGAATATGGCTGCCTTAATGGTAGGCAAACAGATGCATTCGCAAAATCTCACAATTAACCTCAGAGCTCCAGCCAAGGAGCAACAACAACAAAAACCGATAATAATGGTAACAGTAATAATGATAATAATAACAATAATAATGATAATGATGATAATAATATATAAGATATGATGTGATAGAATAGGATATATAATATAATATAACGCAATATAGTGTAATGTAATATATAATGATAAGTACAATGGTGATAATAATAGTGATGGTGTTGTTTATGATAACTAAATAAGCAAACAGTAATTATTTTAATAATGTTTTCGCTTTTTCCTTCTTGATGCTTCACAATACTCAAAATTAAAAAGAAAGACATAACAATACTTAAAACATAAATCACAAACAAAAAAACCCAACACAAACGCGCTTGCTGACGTACGTGCACGCACATGCTCAAAAGCATTTAAACACTTTCACGCATGTGGTCTCACACACGTAAGTACACACTTCACATGAAACGGCCTTCCCCCCAAAAAAACAAAAAAATCTTGCACACACACAAAATTCCGCTATGTCCCGCATTACTAAGGGGAAAGACAACCTATAGCTGGGCACACTGTTTTAACATTCTTTTTAAAGCAGACTTGAATATTAGATTGATTATTTAATGGCAACTGGTTGGATAATCCAATATAGCGGGTTAAATCTTGACGGCACGATAAACACTTATTTCTTGAAAAATGATGAGAATGCTTTCCTGATCCAACACAAATACTGCCATTGCCTTGCGACACTACACCATACACAAGACAATAGCATGCTCAACAGGACAGGCATTTCAGAGGCTTGTTATAAACCAAAACATGCTTTAAAAATGACTATGGTTATGAAATGATACTGCTCTTAATCACAGAGGACACGTGTTTGCTGAAATGGCTTAGAAAAGGAGGTGGAGGAAAATTACTAACCTTGTACATCGAGACAGACCACACGAGCCTTGTTCCTTGCCGGAAAGGCAAGGTGTTAAGTTTGCGCAGACGCAGAAAAGCGTTAACAGTTTTAGCCAATCAACTGCTTTTTTCGACACCACAAGAACGAAAGCACACACACACACACAAAAGACAACAAACAGGCACAAACCGATCCCGCTTTGATTACAATGAAATAAAAGCATAACTAGATACAACGTGTAAACTTTTCTGAAGCAGACTTAGACCAAGGAGTAGAAAATGGACAGAAGCTGGTTGGACAACGCGTGTTACTGTAACAGGTTTAGTTTAGAAAGTAGCGCGCGCAACCGGTGTCCTGAAATCTGATACACAACTTAACTGTACCTTTCTATAAAAAAAAAATTCTGCCGCCACTACACATCGACTGGCACACAGCAGCACGCAATAATGGCTTGTCCACATGCGCACGACCGATCGTACACCCACACTCTGCATTTCTGAAGCTTTTACAAATCAAAATATGCCTTGTAATGACTTTTATTTGTGAAATGATTATGGTTCGAGCTAAATGATGGCGGTAGAGAAGAGAGAGAACAAGATAACTAACCTTGATTATCAAATAGGACTCACCAGCCACAAAGTCTTAATGGAAAGGTCACCTAGACCTATTGTATGTGCGCAAATGTAAGAAACAGTAACTGTTTTTACCAATCAAGTATTGATGGCTCTGACTAGGAGGCTTGACTCGCACAGTCCTTATGTGCTGCAGCCCTGGGGACTAGTTGGCCTTTGGAGAACATCTCCAACGCTGACTGTTCTTATGCCCACTTGGCCGAGAGAGTGGGGATGTACTGTGGGCAAGGCATCTCCACTATAATCAAATTTCTGCCCAGTTTCCAAAACAGCAGCTGCCTCCTCTGCTGTTTTGGAGGTCATCGTCGGACACGACGGACAAACATACTACTATTGATGGCTACATCATTTTGGGGTGTCTTGCCCCTAAAGGTTAAATCGCCCACACACGTAGTACTGGACAGTGGGGCTGCTCTGCTGTGTCCCGTCCTGAGGTCACTGCATTAATGTCCATGTATCTCACGAAAAGGGTTCTGACTGATTGTCAAAAATCATATACACACATTTAGAGAGAGGCCCACGTGCGCGCGCGCGCACACACACACACACACACACACACACATAAACACACCCACTGGGCAACTAAATTAATTATTAATCCATAGATTTGACCCCGAGATACAGATCCTAATACATTTAGAATTCCATAGTACTTAAATCGGATAACTTCACTAGGACTCTGATGTAATCAACACACACGCACACACATCACACGCACACAAATACACACACACAAACGTCACACACACACACACACACACACACACACAAAACACACACACACACACACGAAAACCAAAAACAGACTAAATGCAGCAAAACTATCATTACTCAGCCAGTGTTCAACACTACAGAAGACTTACATCCCCACCCAAAGGCAAGCAGCACAAACACTGGCAGAATGGATCCATCACCCCCACCACCACCACCACCACCCACCCCATCCTACCCCAAATCCATTTTCTCTGTGATTCTGCTTCACAACACTACTGACAGTGAAGATGAGTGTCAGAGGACAATGTCTGTAACAGTAGATAGGCAGCAGAGGATGGTGGAACAGTTGAGAGAGTTTGGGAGTGATTGGTTGGCTATTTTTCAGGAATTTATATAATATAATTATGGACTTGTGGAAAAGGACAGGAAGAAATGGTGGACAGAAACAGGGAAATGAAGACAGGAAAAAAGTGTACACCCCTCTCTGCCTCTCTCACACACATACACACACATAAACACATACACATACATGATCACATGCATGCACACACACATGCACGCACGAACTGAGTGTCAAAGTCCTAAGGATGAGACTATAAACCGAGGTCACGTGTTCGAACGCATGCAGAACATCTTGCGCACACGTTAAATCCTGTTCCGCTTTTCGGAAGAGTAGGCCATTGTGTGCCGGTGGAAACAGAGGACAAAATTGACAAAACTGCATACACACGGGGACTGAATGTAAAAAAGCACATGAGTGCTTATTCCATTATCCTTGATATAAAAGAATAAATAAATAAATAAATAAATAAAAACGCACGCAAATTTGCCTGCACACAATCATGCATCCACACACACACACACACACACACACACACACACAAAGACACTCACATGCACACACACACACACACAAAGACACACACACACCTACACACACGCGCGCACAACACACACCACACACACCACACACACACACACATTAGACAAGGAATAACCACAAAGAAACAATATCATCATAACAAACCAGTTTATACAATACTACTGAAGAATTCACACTCCCACCCACAGGCAAGCAATACAAACACTGGCAGAAATGCCCCCCCCCCCCCAACTCCCTCTCCTCCCATCCCCCCCCCCCCCCCCCCCCCAATCCATTTAGTCTGGGATTCTGCTTCAGAGGACTGCTGACAGTGAGCGTGTGTGTGTCAGAGGACAATGTCTGGAACAGATGGTAGGAAAGGACCGTAGAAAAGTTTAGAGAGTTTAAGAGACATTGGCAGTTTGTTGTAAAAGGTGGTTTTTTTCTGCTGTAAAGACTTGGCTGGTAGAGAGAGAGAGAGAGAGAGAGAGAGAGAGAGAGAGAGAGAGAGAGAGAGAGAGAGAGACATACATACAGACAGACAGACAGATAGACAGACTCATAGACAGACAGACACACAGACAGACAGACACACAGACAGACAGAGTGCGAGATTCAGGGGTAGAGAGAGAGAGCGAGACAGACAGACAGACAGAGACAGACACAGAGAGACAGAGAAGACAGACAGAGGCAGAGAGGACAGACAGACACACACAGACATAGGCAACGAACTGGGAGATGCTACAGATTAAAAATATAGTTTTACTCAGTAAAGGTACCTACATTTCATAAAGACGATAAAGCATTTACTCATTTCTAGACAATACACACACATCACAACACACGCAACACAATCCAACCCAACCCAACCCAACCCAACACACACACATACACGCCATACCACACCACACCACACCACATCACAGTACATGAGTGCTTATTCCATTATCCTCAATATAAAAGAATAAATAAACAAAAATAAATCACACACACAACCCAACACACACACACACACACACACACACACACCACGCCACTCCACACTACAACCCAACCAACCCACACACATCTGAACCCTGACACACTCAACTCACATACCTCTCACCCCACCCCCGTCCTCAAAAATGTCAAGACATACATACAACCTATCAAAGATACATGCACGCACGTACGCACGTACTTCTTCTTCCTCCCCTTAGTGTGCTCCCACGGGGATGCCCCACCCCCCACCCCACCCCAAGCAAGTCTGAAGGGCAGAGGTGAAAGGGCACAGGTCAAACAGATAAGTCTTTGTCCCTTAAATGTAACAGAGGGCTTTTTGCATAGACAGACACATTCCGGAGCAAATCCCGTGTACCACCATCTTGGCAACAGCTACTGGCCTTACCGACTACCTCGTATTGTTCTCCTATGTCACGATAATAGAAGTAAGGCTCTGTGCCCTTGTTTTTTTTACTACTTGTATGTAGTCAGTGAAAAGAATCAGCTGCTGCCCTAGCTAGCTACTAGAGTTGATTGTTGTATGTACAGTCTGGTCATTGTGAAGGTCATGTGGTTAGTACTGCTAACGTTATGATAATTATAGCCTTGTGCTTATTGCATGCACAAAACGAAGTAGAAAGGAGGATGGAAAAGAAGAAGAAGAAGAAGAAGAAGGAGGAGGAGGAGGAGGAGAAGAAGAAATAATAGTGGTGGTGGTGGTGTTGATGGTGTTGATGGTGTAATAGTTGTGGTGGTGGTGATGGTGGTGGTGGTGGTGGCAGCAGTAGTAGTAGTAGTAGGAGGAGGAGGAGGAGGAGGAGGAGGAGGAGAAATAGGAGGTGGAGGAGGAGCTGCAGCAGCAGCAGCAATAGAAGTAGCAGCAGAAGCAGCAGCAGCAGCAGCAACAGCAGCAGCAGCAGCAGCAGTAGTAGTAGTAGTAGTGGCAGCAGCAGCTGTAGTAGTAGTAGCAGTAGCAGCAGCAGCAGCAGTAGTAGTAGTAGTAGTAGTAGTAGCAGCAGTAGCAGTAGTAGTAGTAGTAGTAGTAGAAGTAGTAGTGTTAGTACGAGTATTAGGAGTAACTGTGATAGAAGTAGTAGAAGAGGAAGAAGAACAACAACAACAAAAGCACTAGCAACAGCAACAACAACAACAACAGCAACACCAGCAACGACAACGACAACAACGACAACAGAAAAACAACAAAAACAACAACAACAAGAATCAAAAAGGAAAGTATGAACAGGAAACACGTTACAACAAACGACACAAAGAAAATAATAGGATTTTTGTCAAAGTGTGCACCAGGCAGAACAGTGCCTGAACTGGCCTGGAAGAAAAAAGCAGACAGATCCCACTGGAACCACATCATGTTCAAAAGAAAAAGACAGACAGAAAGAAAGAAAGAAAGACAGACAGACAGACAGACAGACAGACAGACAGACAGACAGAAAGAAAGAAAGAAAGACACAAAGAAAGAAAGAAAGAAAGACAGACAGAAAGAAAGAAAGACACAAGGAAAGAAAGAAAGAAAAAGAAATGTACTTACATCCCAACACCCCAGACGAGCTCCCTCTCCACCAACCCCCTTCCCCCATCTCCCCTACTCTTTTCTATAGGCCTTTTCTCTCCATCAGCTTCTCCCCCACCCCAACACCCCCACCACTACTCTACTCCCCACCCCCACACCCCCACCCATGCTCCGACAAGCGTTCGCCTTTCTTTTGCCCCAGCTGGTCTGATCTGATCTTGCATTCCTTCACTGACCCGCACACGTCCAACCCGTCAGCTGTGTTGTTGTTAGTGTGTGTTGTATGTATGGGTGGGTGGGTTCCAAGCAGACATCGATTGTATTGTACAATGTATGGTATATGGATATAATATACGTTTTGTTGGTTGGTTTGTTTGTTTGTTTGGGAGGGGGGGGGGGGGGTGGGGGTTATTTTTTGTTTTGTTTGGGTTTGGTTTTGTTTTATTTTGGTTTTTGATTTTTTTTTTTTTTTTTTGGGGGGGGGGGGTTGTTGTTGGCTTTTTTTTTGGCGGGGTGGGGGAGGGAGGGGGGGGGAGGACTCATTCTTCGGCTAGGGCTCCAAGGTCCATGGATGCTGAGATTTTGCATAGTTATTCTGTCGTTTGCCCATCATTAAGGTAGCTGCATTCCGACTTTCGGGATGATGTCTAAACACGACACCAATGTACCTGCATTTTAAATTGTTTTCCCCCTCAATTCGTTCCTATCAGTGGTCGGAGCACTCGCTTTCCCCCAGCCAAGTTAAGCAGCGTCGAGCGTGGTTACCAGTTGGATGGGTGACCGTTTGCGCGCCTTGGCTTCAGTACAGTTCCCCCAGTTCACCCAGCTGTAAATGGGTACCTGTCCTCTTTAGGGTCAGGGAAGGTAAAAGCAGCGAGGGAGAGGAGATGGGCGCCGCCCTCAATATGCTGGCCCTTAGAGAAGTGAGGTCTCTGACGCCTCGCTCCCCTACGACCTTATAGGTTATGGGACTCCTTTACCTTTTACCTTTTACGAACGCTCAGACAGCAACTGTTGTTGTCTGTTATATGAGCGAAAATGCGTCACGCTGCCGTTAAGCGCCTGACAAGTCAGGCCCAGCGCATCCGACTTCGGCACAGGAGAGAATAGTTACCTTTTAAGTTCTTTTTGGAAAAAAAGGCAGGAGAATGGACGAAGAAGGCAGAAAATAGACAAGAAAGAGGTGACATGAAGAAAAAGGAACAAGGCAGACACAAAGAGAGTGATAGAAAAGAGGAAATTTCTAGTACAGAATTTCCAGAATGTGGGGATGTTATTTATACTGATAGGCCCCCGGCATCCCCTCGGGGGAGAATTCGTTCCTATCAGCAGTCAGTGACCCACCCTTCTA
>CM054150.1:35822100-35827100 GCA_028751875.1 Rapana venosa
TTGTATGTATGAGTGTATGTGTGTTTGTGTGATGTGAGTATGTATGTATGTATGTGTGTGTATGCATATATGTATGTATGTATGTGTGTGTGTGTAAAAAAGAAAATTTATTACTAGCGTCAACTCTATTGTTGCCATGAGTTCTGTCACAAGTGCGTTTACATAATTATTATGTCGCACACAGAACTTCGGTTGATTGTCTCCTCCAAAAGACTAGCACCCAGACCACCACTCACGGTTAAGCGAATGAGAGAAAAGTTTAGATTTAGATAAAAAAAAATGGAGCTGCTAGACGTCTAGACCACCGGTACATCTATATGAAATATTTCCGACAAAAAACAGACACTTTGGGGGTAAAATTTAAAATAATTATGCAAACTAGAAAACATCTCTCAAAGAAGTGATTTGTGAGTTCAGAGAATTGTATAAAACACTAGAAAACATGTACTAAAGCGCTGCATGCCCTAAAGATGAAAAAAGCTACAAACACAGATGCTGGAAATTGCCACAAACTTTCTTTATGAACTCCAGAAAAACGGCAAATTTCCACAGGACTGTTATCATAGTTTACAGCGGACACAAAGGGGCCATGTGTGTGAGGTATCACCACGGTTAGAACCTAGATAGGACAGGGACAGAAAGTAGGTGATGTGTTTTGCAGCCGGCTGCAGAGGCTAATGGCGCTTTGCCAGAGCGATTTTCTGAATGACCGTGGTAATGGAATGCACAAACACTTTGAGGAGTCTGGCCAACCAGCCAACCAGCCAACTAACCAACTTATAGGCAGAGAGACAGAAAGATAGGCAGGGAAACAGGCAGACGGACAGACAGACATATTCACACACACGCATACATAGACATGCGTACACACGCTCGAGCGAGCGAGCGAGCGCGTACGCGCCCGCGCATATAAACACACACACTCTCTCTCTGTCTCTCTCTCTCTGTCTCTCTGTCTCTGTCTCTCTCTGTCTCTCTCTGTCTCTCTCTCTCTCTCCTCTCTCTCTCTCTCTCTCTCTCTCTCACACACACACACACACACACACACACAGAGCCTTTTCTATGTCTCTTTTTTCCCCTCACGTTATCATCAGCCCAAAGTTGCAAACAACAGTATAAACTTCAGTTATAAAGCATCACGATGCACTTGATAACTCATCGCCAAAGAAGCATCGCCACAAAGATCGCTTCTCGGCAGAACCCTTCAAGATTCGTTCTGTACTGAAAAAAAAAATACTGCCAAACTGTCCGGTTGTGCCATGTAGCTGGTGTATAGTTTGCGTGTTAAATAATGAATGATCTGTATTTGTTTAAGGGTTCAGATATGCATTCATGTACTTCTTTTTTGTCCGGCCCTTCTTAAGAATTATGAAGCGCTTGGTGCCAGTCGACGTAAGAAGGATAACATACTGGTTTTGAGACACTATCTTTTATTTCAAGGGTTGAACAAACGTTTGCTTCCATGCAAGCGAAATATGCAACATTGGGAAAGTAGATACGATTATAGTAATCAGGGTTTCTCTCTCTCTCTTTTAAGAAAATATTTTCTCAAATAAATACGTTGAAACTTTTGAGCATGCAACATACAGACGAACACACATATACATACATGCATACATACACACACAATCTCACACGCACGAACCCCGCACCCCCCTCCCCCTCCACACACACACACACACACACACACACACACACACACACAACACACACAACAAAACACACACACACACACACACCACACACACACAACACAACACACTTAAACACACTGGAGTGAGTCTATCCACCCGCATTTTCATAAGGTTCTTCTCTGCGCTGTAGAGAGATAAAAGTGCCCCCGTAGGCCTACTATGATACACATGGGCGAAAACAGTGACAGGAAAACTGAAAGCTCCTGTGTGTGTGGAGAAGAAATGCAGGGATGGGTACAACGCGCCTTATATCTTCCACAACAATTTGCTCTCTGTATCAGTTTTGCCCCCCCCCCCCCCCTCTCTCTCTCTCTCTCTCTCTCTCTCTCTCTCTCTCTCTCCTCTCTCTCTCTCTCCTCTCTCTCTCTCTCTCTCTCTCTGTGAATTTTGATTTTTAAAAAAACACACACCTTAGATTAGTGTTTCTGAGGCTGACCTGAATATTATGTTTTCTAAAGACCGCTCTGCTTAAGGAAAGGGAAGCGGTTCCAAAACTGGTGGTGGTATGTTCCAGAGCATGCCACCAGAGTAGGAGGAGGCCTGATTTTGGAATAGGTCACTTCTTGGTAAGATACGGGGGATTTTTGTTGAATCTCGGCGATTCAGTTGAAATGATGACCTGGAGTTTGTTGGAGCATATCCAGACAGAAGTATGTACATAAATATTCCTTAATTTGTCGCAACTATTTCTTTTAATGGAAGAACTTCCACAAGGGGTGGATAGGTTGTTGAAAAGTTTGTGCTATAATACACACGGGATCTCGGTTGACAGTCTCATTCAAGGGATTTTCATTGCATTGGAGTTTATATACAAATGTTAACTCCAAGCGAAACATTCCATCGAACGGACATCGAAAAGCAGGGAATGAAAACCACTTTGAAAAATCCGCACGCACATAGATGTTGTGATTTGACACCATTTCCGAAATTGAATTGCGGCAACATAATGGCAAGCAAAAATGGTCGCATACGCCATATCTCACGTTGGGGAACCTTTGAACCCTAGCCGAGGAACCCCCCTCCACCCCACCCTCCAAAAAACACCCAAACAAACAAACAAATACACAAAAAACCCACACAAGCATACTCTCCATCACTATCAAAGCACAGGTAAAACATTGTAACTATTAAGCAATATCGCTCTTTTATCTTTTTTAAAGGGTTTTTTTTCGGTTTTATAAGTCCTTTTCAGTGCATAGCTATGCGAAAGTTCATAAGGCAAGTAGGTCACCGGTATGATCTATATTGTGATTGATTTTTCTGTCAACGGGTCAGAAAATGGAGGTAAAAGACGGTCAGGCTGGTTTTGGGGGAATGGTGTGAGGGGTAGAGGCCATAGCGAGAAGGAAGCTCTGTCCTATCTGGAGTGGACAGATCGATACAGTGTACGTCGGTATAAATCGGTGTAAGGGATGTATTGGAAAAATAAAAATATAAACTTAGCGATCCTGTTGGTGGAGATATAAAGTAATGGAGGAAGATCGAATTTAAGAAACAGGGCAAACACACAGACACACAGACAGACAAACACTACTCTAACTTACACACGCGCGCACACACACATATACTCGCGCGCGCGCGTGCACAGGTATGAGTTCTTATCCATTATCCTTGAAGTAAAAGAATTTACACACACACTACATAGTGAAAGACAACCTTTTCATTTCATTTATTTCATTTATACCACTTTAAGTCACGACAGATTTCTCTGCGTGAGATTCGGGCTGCTCTCCCCGGGGAGAGCGCCTCGCCACAAGAGCAGCGCCACCTATCAAAGCATGTAACCAGTGCGGCAGAGTACAGCACAGCACAACACATCACAACACAGCACAGCACAACACATCACAGCACAGCACAACACAACACAGCACAGCACAACACAACACAGTACAGCACAGCACAACACAACAAAACACAGCACAGCACATCACAGCAGACTTCAGAGTAGCGCAGCATAGTGTGGCACGGTACAGCACAGCAGCACGCCATCTAAGGCACCATAGCAGTGGTCGATAATTATGTAACACACCAAACTGCAAAGAGAGGAATCGTGGGTTTTATCCCCGTTTAGATAAGAATAATAATAATAAATGGAATTTATATAGCGCTATATCTTGTATTAAAAAACCACACCAAACAAACACACCAAACAAACAAATCAAAGCGTTGCATCCATTCACTCCCACACATGCAACCAACAATGGTTAACAGTTTAACAAATTCAAATACACACAAACGCGCGCGCGCGCGCACACACACACACACACACACACACACACACACACACACACACACACACACACACACACACACACACAGGTTATATACTTCAGCAGGGTGATGGGAACTTAGGCCATTGAAGGCAAGGACAGATCATTATGAGATAAAACTATAGGGGGAAGTCTTAGGTTTGAAATAGGTATGTCTTGAGGCTGGATTTAAAAGTGTCGTAAGTAGGCTTTTCGCGAAGAGAGAGAGGGAGGTCATTTCCGATTAATAGACCAGAAACAGAGAAAGAGCGACGGCCAACGGTGGACTGGTTGAATCTGGGTATTTAAACCCTAACTTGTTATCCACCCACTAGACCTTGTGGAGCCCACTAGACCTTGGTGCTAGTCTTTTGACTGAGACGATAAACCGAGGTCCCGTGAGGAATAGATATTTAGTTTATGTACAAAGACCTCATGGCAACAAGCCATTATGTCACTAGGATTTTTTTTTGTCGAAAAAGACACTCTAGTAGGGAATCAAATCCCCGGATTATCATACAGACAGGAGAAAAATGAGTGACGCTGCTCTCATAGTGATGCCCTCACTCCCCGGGTCGAGCACCCGTATATTCACACAGACACGTCTGCTGTGATTGAAAGTGATGCACGATACAACGCATTACGTTACAATACAAGGCAATATGATATCACTATACAATGCAGTACAACAAATTGAGGAACTGCACTGAGTTTTGTACAGGGTGTGTGTGGTGGTACTCAAGTGAGATCTGGCGGATCTAATCATACTGCATGTACAGGGTGCATGCTGGGTATGGTTATATCATCCATAACACTGGCTATATATTTTTTAAAAACTTGGATAGGGTATTTTAGCTTATGCACGAAACATGACACATGAGCTTGTACACTGGACCTCGGTCTATAATCTCAGCTTGAAGGACATTCAGAAGAGTTGAGTTAGAACCAATGTTAGCTACAGAGGGAAAAACCAACTTCAGACAGACACCTCAGCAAAGACACAAACCCTTCACCCTCGGCTACCCAGTCATCAGGAATTCCACGTTTTAACCACTTT
>CM054150.1:35834600-35852100 GCA_028751875.1 Rapana venosa
TGCTCTGTGTGTCTCTGTCTATGTTTTTCTATTCTGTCCTTTCTCCCTTTTCCCCCCTCTCTCTCTCTCTTTTCCTCTCTCCTCCACCCCCCCCCTCTCTCTCTCTCTCCATTCAGTCTGTCCATCCACATGATGATGTTTTCACACACACCCATGCATTCCAAACCTAAACAGCCCCCACAACCCCCCAGTGTTGGCTCCTAAAAATCCTCCCTCCCCCCCACAGGAAAAAAGTTTTCTTTTCCGCCCCGCTTAACATAAAGGAACCGTTTTTTCCCGTTTTCATTTTTGTTTGTCTTCTTTTTGCATTCGTCTGTCTGTCCCTTTTGTTTTTTTTTGTCCTGTAGTTCTGTATCTGTAAACTGTCCCCCTTTTTGGGGGTAGAGTGGGTGTCCGGGGTGTCTAGTTTAAAAGTCCCGTCTGTCGGGCTTCCCTTCCTCACATCTCTCAACCCCCCCCTTTTTTCCCCTGTCCCGTCTTCTGGCTGTCCCGCCTTTTTCCCCCTGCCAAATACAACCCGTGTACTTTTCTATCTTCTGTCTGGTTCTGTCTCTGCACTGCCTCTTTTTCCCCTCTCTCCCCTTTTCGTATCTGCATCTGTGTCCCGTCTCTTTTTTCTGCAAACACCTTTGGGGTATCAAACTTTTTTTTATTAAAAACCCTTGACAAAATGGGGCAACAGCAAAGTGAAAGGGTTATGGGCCAGTAGCCCCCCCATGGAAATTCCCCCTTTAAAGCTTTGTCTTTAGTATCGGGCTAGAGAAAATCTCTGACTAGGGGGCTTGACTTCACAGTCTTTTTGTTCCCGCACCCTGGGGGCTGGTTGGGGCCTTTGGAGAAAAACCCCAACGCTGAACTGCCTTCTGCCCCCCTTTGCCGAGAGAGTGGGGATGGAAATGTGGGCAAGGCTCTCCACATAACAAATTTCTGCCCCAATTTTTCCCAAAAAAACAGCTCCTCCCTTCCCGCTGTTTTTGGGGGTCATCGTTTGGAAAACGAAAGGACAAACAACAACATGCTGTCTCTTTAAAATTTTTCTCTCCCATCCATGCTGTCCCCTTTTTATTTACCCTCTGTCCCGTCTGACTGTCCCGTCTGTCGGGCTGTTTTCTTCTCTCTCCCCTCTCTCCCCCCCCCCCTCTCTTCCCCCCTTCCCCTCCTCTCCCTCTTTTCCTTTTTTTCCCCCCTCTCTCTCTCCTTTTTCCCGTCTGCTCTCTCTCTTTTTTCCCTCCTTCTCCTCTCTCTCCTCTCCCTTCCTCTTTTTCTGTCCTCTCTCTTTTCATCGTCTTTTCCCTCCCCTTTTATCCTCCGTTTTCTCTCTCCCCCTCTCTCTCCCCTCTAATCTCCTTCTCTTTTCTTTTCTCCACTCAGTCTGTCCCCTTCCAAAAATATGGGTTTAAAAACACAGCCATGCACATAGCGCTTTCAGCCACACCCAAACCCCCAGTGGGTTTGGGCTCAAATACAGACTCCCTCCCTCCACCTCCACAAAAGGGAAAATAGTTTCTTTTTCCGCCCAGCTTAACATCAATGGAACCGTTTTGTCTGTTTGCATTTTGTTTTGCCCTTTTTTTTTTTTTGCATGTCTTCCCCCGTCCCCTCTTTTTTTCTATCCTGGAGTTCCCGTATCTGTTTGCTGCTTCTTTTTTTTTTTGTTTTTTTGGGAGAGGGATTTTCTGGTTTTTTGTGTCTATTTTTCAGTCGTCTTCTGCGTCCCTTTTTCTCACTCTCTCAAATTTTTTTCTTTCTGTTTATCTGCTGTCCCCGGGGCCCGCCTCTTTCTCTGCCACTTTTTTAAATTTTTTTCCCCTTCTTCTTTTCCCTGTCTTTTCCCGCTTCTGTCGTTTTCTTTTTTTCTGTGTCTATGTCAAACCTTTCTGTAACTTTTTTCCCCTCTCCCGGGCTCTCTTTTTTTTGCTGTCGTTCTTTTTTAAAACTCTGTCTCCCAAACTTCCAATTTTTTTCTTTTTTTCCCGTCTGTCTCTGCTCTCTCTGTCCTTCTCTTTTCCCTTTTTCCCCTCTCTCTCTCCACTTTAGTCTCCCAACCAAAATGATTATGTTACCCCCCACCCATGGGACCTAGCGCGTCACCCCCCCCCACCTCCACCCGGGAATATAGTTTTCCCTTTTTCCCCCCCAGCCTTTGGGACAATAAAAAAAAAACCAAAAAACCAAGTCCGGTTAAAAAAACCCCGGGATTTCTTCAACGAAAAATCCGTCCTTCCCCGGGGGCCCCAAAAAAACCCCCCCTTTCCCGAAAAAAAAACCAACTCTCCCGCCCGACGCCAAAAAACCCCTTGCCCCGAAAAAAGGCCTTCCCCTTAAAAAAACCTTTCCCCCCAAAAACAACCTCCCCATTTTGTTTTCTCTTCTGCCCGTTTTGTCCCCGTCTTCTCTCTCTCTCTCTCTCCCCTCTCTCTCTCTCTCTCTCTTCCTCTGTTTTGTCTGTCTCTATCTCTCTCCCGCCCCTGTATCGTCTCTTTCTCTCTCATCCTCTGCCCCTGTACTGCTTCTGTCTTCCCCCGTAACTGTCTGTCTGGGTTTTCCCCTTTTCTCTCCTTTTCCCCTGCTTCTGTATTTTGCCCCTCCTGTCGTCTCTCTCTCTCTCTCATTTTCTTTTCTTCTCTCTCTCTCTCTCTCCCTCTGTTTGTCTGTCTCTTCTCCTCTCCCTTATTTTTCTCCCTTCCTTTTCTCATCTCCCCTCCCCTCTTATCTTTTTCTTCCTCCCCGTAATTCCGGGCGGGCTCTCCTTTCCCCTCTCTCCTCTTATCTTCTTCTCTCGCCCCTTCTTCCTTTTTCTCTCTCTTCTCCTTTCCCCCTTTTCCTTTCCCTTTTCCCCTCTCTCTCTCCTCTGTATCTTTCGGGCTCTCTCCCCTCTCTCTCTCCTCTCTCTCCCCTCTCCTCTCTCTTCCCCCTCTCTCTCTCTCCTCTTGCCTCTTATCCGCGGGCCCCTTCTTCTTTTCCTTTTCCGGGTCTTTTCCCCTCTCTCTCTCTTCCCCCCTCTCTTTTCCCCTTCGCTCCTCTCCTCTCTCTCTCTCCATCCCATTTTCTCCCCTGCCTTATCGGGCGGTCTCATCTTTTCTCTTTTTTTTCCTTCTTTCTCTCCCACCTCCCCCCACTTCTTTCCTCTTTTTCCTTTTTCTCTTTTCCCTTCTTTTGTCTGTCTTGTCTGTCTTTTTCTGTCTTCTTCTCTTCTCTTCTATAATTCCTTTCTCTCTCTTCTCTCTCTCCCCCTTCATTTCTCCTTTATGTTCTCTTTTGTCCCCTTTTCTCTGCCTATCTGTCCTTGTTTTCTCTCTTCTTTCTCTCCCCTCCTCCCCTATCCCCTTTTTCTTTCTCCCCTTTTTCCTTTCCTCCTCTGTTTGTCCCGTTGGGCCCTTTTTCCTCTTTTTCTGTCTCTTCTCCTTTTATCTTTTTTTTCTTCTCTTCCCCTCTCCCCCTCTGTCCAAATTTTGCTGGGGGGGAATTTCCCCCCGTTGTTCCACCTGGCCCTACTGGAGCTCTCTAACCCTTTTTTTGTCTCTCTCTTCCGTCCCGAAGCCGGGGTCAACCCGGGGGGTTGGGGGGGATTCCGGGATTTATTCCTTTCCAACCCTGTGCAAAAATTTTCCTGGGGCCAAATTCCGGCTTTTTTGTTTTTGCACGGGGGCGCGCCTGGTTCGGCCCCACTACTCCCCCTTTTTTTTAAAAAATTCTTCGTAGGGAAAGCCAGGGGAAAACAAAAAGAAGGGTTCTTTCGGGGTTTTAAAAAAAAACCCAAAAAAAAACAAGGCAAAAGGGAAGAGGAAAAAAAACAACACCCTTTTATGTAAGAATAAACCATTCCTTTTCCTGGCCCAATCCCCTTTTCCAAACCGTACACATGGGACCCCGGAGAAAAAAAGCCCCCAAGGTTCTTCTCCATTTCCTCTTTAAAAAAAACAAAAAAAAAAAAAATAAAAAACCCCCACAAAACCCCACAACATTTCAACACATTTGGAAGAGGGCCATTTTACAGCCCCGGGAAAAATGCAAATTTCCCAAAAAAACCCCATTTTTCCCCAAACCCCGGAAAATTTAAAAAAGCACACCCGTCAACTCCCTTACCTCCGAAAAAAAAAGGGAATGAACAAAGAAATGATAAAAAAAAAAAAATAAAAAAACAAAAGAAAAAAAACAAGAGAAGGGCCATCAAGAAAGAGGTAAAAAGGTCAAGGGAACAATAATATAAGGAAAACGGGGAAAAAGGGAAAAAATTTTTAAAAAGGGGGTTAACAAAAAAGGAGGAATAACCAAAAACGAGATAAAAAAACCCTGGGGGAAAAAACGAAGGGGGAAAAAAGCCCGGGAAAAAAGGACAATTCAAAAAGCCAAATTTAAAAAGAAAAATCAAGGAAACCCCCACCCCATTAAAAACCCCGCAACACAACAAAAACCTAAAAACAACCCCACCACCCCTAAACGCCCACCCCCCCCCCCCGCGGCCCCCCCCCACCCCAAAAACCCCCACCAAAACAACAAAAAATTTTTTAAAACAAACATTCCTTGAAAAAACAAAATCTCTCTCTCTCTCCCCTCTCTCTCTCTCCTCTACCTCTCCTCTCCTCTCCTCTCTCCCCTTTTCTCTCTCCCCTCTCTCCCTGTCTTTTCTTTTTGTCCCGTCTGTTTTTTTCCCCTCCCCTAGGGCCGTCTTTCTTTTGTCCCGTCTGTTTCTTCCCCTCTCTCTCTCCCCTTTTCTCCCCTCTCACCCCCTCACCCCCTCTCTCTCCTTTTCTCTCTCTCTCCTCACTCTCTTTGCCCTTTCTTTTTTTCTGTCTGTCTTTTCTCTCTCTCTAAACTCGTTTTCTTCTGTCGTCTGTTTCTCCCTCTCTCTCTCTCCTCTCATCCCCCCTCATCTCTTTTTCTCTCTTTTTCTCTCCTCTCTCCCTCGTTTTTTCTTTCTTCTGTCTGTCTTTTTCCCCTCCTTAGCTCCTTTTCTTTCTTCCCGTTTTTTCCTTTCTCTCTCCTCCTCTCTCTCCTCTCTCTTCAATTTTTCTCTCCCCTCTCTCCCCTCTCTCCTCCTATCTCTCTCTCACTCTCTGACTGTCTGCTTCTCTCTCTTCCACCCCCCCCCCCCCCCCCCCCAAAACACACACACACACACTCACACAACACATCACACAAAACCCCAACACACACAAAAAACACACACACTAACACACACACACACACCCCAAAAATACACACACACTTTGCACACACATACACCCCACCAAGCGGAAAAAGCCCCGGGGGAAAAACCCAAAAGGGAAACTACTAAACGGCAGCCATCCCCCCCCCCCCCCCCCCCCCCCCCCCCCCCCAAACTGCCCCCCCTTTTTCCCCGGGATTCCACAGCCACCTCCCCTTCCCCCGAAGAGAGACAGACAGAGAGAGAAGACAGAGAGAGAGACAGAGAGAGACAGAGAACAAGACAGACAGAGAGAGAGACAGAAAGAGAGACAGAGAAAGAGAGACAGAGGGGGGGAGAGAGAAACAGAGAGAGCCAAAAACAGACAGAGAGCAGAGCCCACAGAGAGAACCAGAGACAGACAGAAAAGAGAGCCCACCGAAAAGAGAGAAAGAGAGATAGAGAGAGAGACAGACAGACAGAGAGACAGAGAAGAGAGACAGAGAGAAAGAGAGAGAAACAGAAAAGACAGAGACAGAAAAGAAACCAAAAGAGACACAGAGAAAAAAAAACCCCCGAAGTCGAACTCGAAAAGTTTATTGAAAAGGGAAATTTAAAAGCATAGGGGTTCTTTAACAAAGGGGTCTCCACAACAAATAAAAAAAAAAAAAGAAAAAAAATTTAAAAAAGACGAAAAAAAGCAAGAAAACATACACACAAAAAAACCACACTCCTCTCTCTCTCTCTCTCCCTCCTCTCTCCTCTCTCTCTCCTCCTCCTCTCTCTCCTCTCTCTCATCTCTCCAATCTCTTTTTCTCCCCTCTCTCTCCTCGCTCTCTCTTTTTCCCTCTCCCCCCTCTCTCACCTCTCTCTCTCCCCCCTTTTCTTTTCCCCCCTCTCTCTCACTCTCTCCCCCTCTCTCTCCATCAAAACAGAAGAAAACCCAAACCAAACCCAACAGCAAAAAAACAGACAAACAAACCCCAATGCAAAAAAAAAACCCACAAATAAAAAAAACGTAAGCAAACAAAAATAATCAAAGGAAGATTCAAATGACCAATGTGTGTCAATGATTCAATGAGAGAGACAGAGAGAGAGAGAGACATACAGAGAGAGACACAGAGAGGGAGACAGAAAGAAAGAAAGAAAGAAAGAGAGACATACACACAGATAGACGGACAGACAAAGAGACGCAGAAAGAGGCAGAGAACAATGACTGAGACAGAGAGAGACAGAGACAGACAGGTAGACAGAGACGGGAGATAGACACACAGACAAAAAGACAAAGACAAACAGAGACAGACAGACAGAGATGCAGAGGGAGACAGACAGACAGACAGTCAGAGACAGAGACTGAGAAAAAGAGAGAGACAGAGACAGAGAGACATAGACGGAGAGACAAACACAAACGGAGATACAGAGGGAAACAGAGACAAAGAGACATTAACAGACAGACAGAGACAAAGCGACATAGAAAAGAGAAAGAGAGAGGCAGAGACAGCAGACAGACAGGGAAAGTGGAAGAGAGAGAGAGGGAGACAGAGACGGACAAAGAGACAGAAACAGACAAACAAACAAGACAGATTAAGACAGAAGAGATCGGTAGAAAGATAGAGACTGATGTTGTGTGTTCTCTCATGATTCTCTTTAAATGAAAAGGTAAAATCAATGTATTATACAATTTGAGCAAAACATATTAATATGATCAATCAGAATTATAATGAAGTTGAACAGGTAAGTGAGTGTGTGTGTGCGTGTGTGTGTGTGTGTGCGCGCGCGCGCGCGTGGAAGCATGTGTACGTGCGAGTGAATGTGTGTTTGTGTGTGCGTCTGTATCTGTGTCTGTGTGCGTGTGTCCTGACTGTGTGTGTGTGTGTGTGTCTGTGCCTCTGTGTCTCTGAGTATAAATCATTTTGTGAGCGTATGTGTTTGTTGTGTGTGTGTGTATGTGTGTGTGTGTGTGCGCGCGCGCGCGCGCGCGTTGTGTGTGTGTGTGTGGTGTGTGTGTGCGTGTGTGTATGTGCTTGTCTCCATCTCTCTCCCTCTCTCCCCTCTTTTCTTTTTTCTTCCCCCCCTTGCCCCTCCCCCCTCCCCTCCCTTCTCTCTCTCTGTCTGTCTCTGTCTGTCTCTCTGTCTCTGTCTGTCTGTCTGTCTCTCTCTCCCCTCTCTCTCTCTCTCTCTCTCTCTCTTCTCTCTCTCCTCTCATCTCTCTCTCATCTCTCTCTCTCTCTTCTCTCTCTGTGCTGCGTATCAATGGGAATGAATGTTAGCCAAGCAGATAGGGATTATAGCTCTCTGATCTGATCCTATTGATCTTCAGATTATGGGTTAGAGTCTAGACAGTGCTTGACCCCGAGTTTCCCAAGATGGAGAATACATTTTTGTTTGGTTGGTTCTTTTCTCGAGTCAACTCTCTCCTCTCTCTCTCTCTCTCTCTCTCTCTCTCTCTTCCTCTCTCTCTCACCCTCTCTCTCTCTCTCTCTCTCTCTCTCTCTCCTCTCTCTCTCTCTCCCCTCTCTCTCTCTCTCTCTCTGTCAGCTTGCCAGCGGTATAATCCGGTGCGTGTGCATACGCGTGCAGAATGTGGAATATGTGCTGCGCGTTAAAGATCCCATGTTCATGTCAGGGTGGGGTTTGTTTTTTTATAGTGGGTTGCCGAATGACGGAAAATGTTTTGGTGTTATGTACTCGAGGTTGTTTTTTTCAGTGCAGTGGGGGTTATGAATCAGAGCGGGTGTTTATTGTGTGGGTTTCTTGATGTGGGTTGTGGTCCGTGTAATATTGATTGAATATTACTTTAAGCTGTGGTAAAAAAACCACAACAATTGATATCTAAAAGATATTCTTCTCTGTCTCTATCCTTGTCTGCCTTTGTCTTTCTGTTTGTTTTTGTATCTTCATTTCTGCGTCTTTCTGTCTGTCTGTCTGTCTGTCTGTCTCTCCATCTACACCCCCCCTCCTTCTCTTTCTTTCTTCTCTCTCTCTCTCTCTCTCTCTCTCTCTCTCTCTCTCTTCTCCTCTCTCTCTCTCTCTCTCTCTCCTCTCTCTCTCTCTCTCTCCCCTCTCACTCTCTAGCTCTTTCTTTCTTCTGTCTGTCCCGTTTCTCTCTCTCTAGCTCTGTCTTTCTTCTGTCTGTCTGTTTCTCTCTCTCTCTCTCTTTCCAACACAAGAGACGTAAAACGTACAGCTCAGCATTGGCTTGGGGGTGAACCCAGATTGACGGGTGCCTCCAGAAATCTAAATGTTCCACCCATGTTATCTGTACAAGATTTCCCCTCTTTGCCCTCCCGGAACAGCCGTTCTCTGGTTGGGGATAGGATGGACCACTGTATTCAGGATCCATCCCTGTGTCCAGACCAGGGAATGGTTTGGAGGAAGGGTACGGGGGATGTGTCTGCAGGTGCGTAAGCTGCAGCCCAAACAGGTTGGGCAGGGTTTCAGCACCTTCGTTATGCCCTCAACTACCCCCTATTACAGCCTAATCCAAATTACATGAACCCCTAACACTTCCTACCCGAGATTTCAGCTCCCTTTAAACCCTTATCCCCTTAGGGTTTTCCTGGTAGAGACTTTGCCCTTAACAGGCAAATCTCCCATACCACCCTGTAGCCCAGGTTTTTAACCCTCATGGTAGTGCTGACCTTGCAGCTGGCTCTCACCCAACCCTGGCTGGCCAGTATGCCCCACATCTTATGAATGTAGCATCCCAAATGATGGCATAGTAAGATTGTGAACTGCATGTGAATAAAAACGTAGCCTTTTGTGTTTGTATGTACAAAATGAACATGAAGTAATATTTTGTATTTTGATGATAAAGTTGAAACTATTACTTTGCGCATGCTGATAAGTTAAAACTTGGAAAATACCTGTGAAATGTTTTTTTTTTTTCCTGACTTAACAGACTCCTGTAATGTTGTTTTTCTGTGTTTGGTATTTTGCGGTTTTCCTATGAATATCAGAGTTTGTAGCTGTCATGAAGTGAATGATTTGGGCCACGCTGGGCTCGGACAGGGGAACTTAATTCTGTTTGAAAATCATAAGTCAGGAAAGAGTATTCTCCCTTGAGAGACCTTGATAGCCTGGACATTGAACATTATTTTTGGACTGACTCTAGGTCTGTGGCTTGATTTGCATTCACTTCAAGGTTTTGCTTGCTTTCGCTTTCTTGCTTATTTAACTTTGCATTTTTATTGGTATTTTCATTCTCAAATTTTGACTTTTTGCTTTTTGTTTTTTGTGCTTGTTGGTGGTGTAGGCCTCAGTGTTGTGCAGATATATTTTTCATTAATAATTATCTCCATTTGCAACTTCGTACGTTGGTTTGTTAAGATTGTGCAAGTCAGAAAAAAATTTTTTATAGTGAATGAATTTTTCCCATTGTTTTGACTAATTCAAATACATTATGACAAATCTGTCCAATTCCGATGGTTGGCAAACTAGATATGGATTCAAAGTAGGCTTTTTAAATGTTTGTCATCTGCTAAATAAAGTTTCAGATTTGCCCTCCATTTTGTAAAAATGTAAATAGTTCCTTTCATATTTTGGCTTCTCCGAATCAAGGTTGTCACATAATGTGGCAGAGATATAATTTCAGTTCCCGAGCTATAATTCTATCAGACGAGATGCCAAAACCAAATTTAGAAACAGGATTAATAACTTATATACATCAGCCCATTAAATTTAAGCAGATAACTTATTTGATAACTATGGCATTGAATGTATAGGCTAGAAGTACGCCTGAAAGGAGCCAAACCAATACTAGTAGGATTTTTGTATCGAAACCCAGATGAACGAATTAGCTGGTTTGATAATTTTGAACAAATGATGGATGATGTTTGGTAACTACTCAACTGAAATAATTTTACTTGGTGATTTCAATATTGATTTGCTTAGGCCTAAGGGATAAAGGGAAAAAAAAATCTTTCAGGTGTATAACCTGTCGCAACTATTAAACACTCCCAAAAGGAAAACTCCACGTTTCTGAAACACTGATTGACCATATATACACAACCACTCCATCTAACATTGTTGAACTGTCTGTACCTGTCTATGGCCTAAGCGATCACTATCCTGTATGTTTTACATGGTCAAAAAAAGGGGCGAAAAATACCCAGATGCAAACACAAATACATTTCTTTCGCAGCAAATTAAACGTTTAATGCAGAACATTTTTTGTCCGACTTATGTAAAGCAAACTTCTTTTAAACGTTTATCATTTTAAACTGACCCAGACAAAGCACTTAAAATTTGGTGTAGTATTTTTTCATCAACCTTTGATAGTCATGCTCCTCTTAAATCAAACGTGTAAAAGCTAGAGATAAACCCCCTGGTTAACTAATGAAATCACTGAAGCCATAGCCATCCGAGATCATTTACTAAAATCAACAGGAAGAAGATGAAAAATTTAAGGAGCATCGAAATAAAGTGACATTCATGAAACGAATTGCAAAAAAGAAATATTTTATGGATTAATATCAATCTAACAAGGACACAAAGTCTCTCTGGAAAGCAATTAATCAGTTAGCCGGTAAATCATTTCATCATGTGCTTCATCAGGAAATGGGTCTATCTGCAGAAAAGATCAAAAAAACACTTTGTTCTATTGCAGAAAAAATTGTAAACATTGACCGCTCAGATTCAATGACTTACATCTTTTACAGGAATTTTGTAACTCAGGTCAATAAGTCTAAACTGTCCTTCAAATATATTGGTGGTGCATGAAGTGCATAAGGAATTGTGTTCATTAAAGCAAACAAGCTCCCGTGGTTTAGATAATTTAGACAGCAAAATTTTGAAGATTTCTGCGCAAGTAATCTCTGAACATCTTACATATATCTATAATCTCTGTATTGAAAAAAGTTGCTATCCCAAATGTTTTAAAGATGCCAAGTTTATACCTGTTCTTAAAATCTGGAGATCCAAATGACCCTTCCAACCGACCTAAATTTTGTTTCTATCTACTTATCTAAACCTTAGAAAAGCACTTAAAGCAACATCTTCTGTCACCCTTTACTAAAACATAACTTATTTCATCCTAATCAAAGTGGCTTTAGAGAAAATCATTCATGTCATAAGGCACTCAGCAACATCATAGAGCAATGGCATTAAATATTAATAATAAATATCTTAACTGGAGCAATTTTTGTAGACTTGCCAAGGCATTTGAAATGTAATTTATCACACAAACCCCCTAGTAAAAGAAACTGGCTATGTATGGTTTTATGCGCAGACTCACTAAAACTAATTACCTCTTTTTTTGATAAAAGAAGACAAGCTGTTTATCAAGATTCATTTATGTCGTCCCTTTTGCCAGTGAAGTATGGTATTCCCTCAAGGTTCTGGTCTTGGCCCATCCTCTTTTCAATATATATCAATGATCTTCCTCTCCATGTTTCTTTTACTTGTGACTCTTTGCCGACGACACTACCATACATACAGCGGATCATGATGTAAACTCTGTAGGTAAATTTTGCAAAAGGACTTAAACAATCTAGCAGCATGGACAAGTGCAATCACATGGCCCCTCCATCCACTGAAATCAAAAATTTTTGGTTGTTGCAACAAGACAAAAGCGCCAAAACTTTAAAACCAAACTAAATGGAATAAAGTTTACGATAAAGTATTAGAAGAAGTCAGCTCATATAAACTACTTGGTCTACATATTGATAATAACTTGTCATGGTCTGATCAGTTTTTAGTATTTTTAAAAAAATTATCTAAGAAGCTATTCCAACTTAATCGAATAAAACATTTCCTTGATCAGCAACTCGAAAACTATTCTTCTACGCTTATAAAAACCTGATCTTGATTATGCATCTACATGCTGGGATTTGGGAAGTAAAAACTGTCTACGACAACTTGAGAGAGTATATAAACGTTCTCTCAAGTTAATTCTGCTTAGAACACTTCCTTAAAAAACTAATAGCTACAAAGAGTTGAACATTCTTCCTTTTAGTTTACATTGTCTCTTTAAAAAAGGTGTATTTATGTATAAAAATTTTGAATAAACTAGCCCTCATTATCTTGGGCAGCGGTTCCCTGTTAAAACTGTTCGTAACAAAAGCAGTGGTTGTTACTCCTCATCCAAGAACCCATCTGTTTTATGTCATCCCTTGTTTATTCTGGTAGCAAGTTATGGAACGAAATCCCCCGTCAGTAATAAAAGAGAAAAGCAGCCTATTTATCTTTCAAAAAGCGTACCACACACACTTGTTTAATTTTCTGTAATATGCATTGGGGGAACGTGCTTGTTGAACTCTGTGGTGTGTGAGTGTGGTAATTGGGGTGGGAAGCGCGGGGCCAATTTGTGTGTGTGTGTGTGTTGGTGGGGTGGGCGGTGGTTTTGATGCTCTGTGGTGGTGGTGGGTTGTGGGGGTTTTTTTGGTTTTTTTTTTTGTGGTGGTGGTTTTGTTTTTTTTGTTTTTTGTTTTTTCCCCAAATAATGTTCATTGTTTTGGTTTTGACGGTGTTTAAAGTTGGCTATGGTATTTTGATGATTACGACTTAAGGCTGATATGATATGTGAGGAAATGTACATGTGTATGGATTGTATCCTGGACGATTTTTTTGTGAATTTTGCAAGCTCGCACGTGTAGTTTCGTTTTCCGTGTGCAATGACGGGGTAGTGTGTGTATGTGTGTGTTTGTGCGTTTCGTGCGCGTGTGCGTGCGTGTGGTGTGTGTGTTGATTTTTGGGGGAGGGTTATCTGTTTAGGGGAAGCGGGGGTCAAGGATGGAGTTTGTCAGTGTTTAATTGGTTTTGTTTATTTATTCGATTGGTTTACTTCTGTGGTCTTTCATTGATTTCATGACTTCAGTCAATAATTGAATGGCAATTTGAATGATTCATTTCTTTGCTTTTTGACATTATCTTGTTTGTTGATCAGTTGGTTTATTCATGTTTGTTTCACTTTTTCCCCCATGAGGGCCTGGTGTAAAGAAGCCTCTGGCTTATCCAATTACCCTCATTAAAATATTCGAGTTCGAGTTCGAGTTCGAGTTCTCTCTCTCTTTCTCTCTCTCTCTTCGTGTATGTGTCTCTGTCTCCCTTTCTGTCTGTGTCGCTGTCTTTGTCAGTCTTTGAATCGTTTTGTCTATACTTCTCTCTCCGTTTCTAGTGTGTGTGGAGTGGGGGGGGGGGGGGGGGGGGGGGGGGGGTGGGGGGGGGGGGGGGGGGGGGGGGGGGCGGGAGGAAGAGAGGAAAGGGGGATGGGGTACACACGTGTGAAGGCGCTTGCGCACATGTTTGTATGTCAACCTATCTATGTGTGCGAAAGCGCATGAATCCCCACGCATGCATACCTACATACATACATGCGCGCAGCCCAAGTGTGTGCGTGTGTGTGCACTTAAAACACAAGTGTCTTTAAACAGCTTAACTTTCCCTCCTCTCATGCCTGAAATCCAGATCAAATCCGTAGTGGTGGCGCCATGGCGGTCATCTGCTGACCACACCACAGCATCAGTGGTCTTGGCAACTGCCGGTCAGCGCTTGGGTGTCTGCCCAAAGTTTCCTTATGCCCTGGCTTGACCAGTCCTCTGTGTCCTCTCTGTGCGTGGATTTTGTCTGTGGTCGTTGTTTTGTGTCTGTTGGTTGTCCCCTCCTGCAAACCGCATCTTGGCAAATTCTGTTTTTCTTCTTCGGATATACATCTATCTGCATACTGTCTGAATAATTATGTTGTTGTTTCCTTTTTTTTTTGGCCGTCATCTTTGCTAAGTCCACTTCCATTTGCAGGATCATCAATGTCGTCGTCATTATCATCAGTGTCGTCGTCATCATCTTCATCATTATCATTATCATCATCGTCGTCGTCATGGTCATCATCATTATCATCATCATCGTTGTTGTCGTCGTCGTCGTCGTCATCATCATTATCATAGCCGTCATCGTCGTCGTCATCATCATTATCATCGTCATCGTCGTCATCATTATTATCATCATCATCGTCATCGTCGTCGTCGTCATCAAGAATACTGAAAAACATCTGACCTTATGAAGACGAAATCTCTAGGCGTGTACATTAGTTAAAACGTAGAAACAGCAAAATTCAGAACTATGTGTGTGTGTGTGTGTGCGTGTGTGTGTGTGCGCACGCGGGCGCATGCGTGCGTGTGTGAGTGTGTGTCAGTTTACACTTCACATGAACGTCTTATCCCTTTAAGTGATACCAGTGCATACATAATATGCGCGAAGTGTGTGTGTGTGTGCGTGCGTGTGTGTGTGTGTGTGTGTGTGTGTGTGTGTGTGTGTGTGTGTGTGTGTGTGTGTGTGTGTGTGTGTGTGTGTGTGTGTGTGTGTGTGTGTGCTTGTCTGTGTGTGTGTGCGTGCGTGAGTGCGTGCATGTTTGTGTGCGTGTGCGCGTGTACGTGCGTGTCTGTGTATGTATCTATGTGTCTGTGTGTCTGTGTGTGGCCGTGCGTGGCTTTGTTTTTACTCTTCCCCTCACATGAACGTCTTAAACCCTTTTAAGTGATACCAGTGCATGCATACGTTATGCGCATGCATACGCATGCATGCACGCCACGCGCCTAGGTATATTGTTTTTGGTGTGTGTGTGTGTGTGTGCAGAGAACACCTGGCGGTGGGGTCTTTTGATGAAGGCTTGTTCTCAGCATCCCCGACTGTTGCTGTTGGCTGCGGAGCTTGTTTGAAGCGGCAGCATACCTGCACTGTACCTGCACCGTACCTACACTGTACCTGCACTGTACCTGCACTGTACCTGCACTGTCGGAACCTTTGATCTCCTCCACCTGGCGCTGTGTACAGCTCGCCTTAATTGAATCTGGTCTTAGTTTAGAGAGACCCAGGCTTTGGCCCTCAACCGTTCTAAAAAGGGAGGAATTCGGTGGACGGGTTTTTCTAGTGCACTTTCTTTTGAAATGTTGTTGGCGCGTGTTTCCCCTTTCAATAAATCCTGACGAAGTGAAATGTAATGAAGATAGTAAGAGTCGGAAGAAGGAGAATTGCTACAAAGAAGAAGAATTGCAACGAAGAAGAAGAAGGAGAATTGTAAAGAAGAAGAAGGATTGCGAAAGAGAAGAATTGTAAAGAAGAAGGATTGCGAAGAAAACAAGAAAAAGAAGAACAAGAAAAAGAAAACAAGAACAAGAACAACAAGAACAAGAACAACAAGAAGAGCAAAAGGAGAACAAGAACAAGAAACAGAAGAAGAACAACAACAACAAACAGAAGGAGAATATGTCAGTCAGTCAGTCAGTCTGTCTTTCAGTCAAGTAGTCAGTCTGTCAGTCAGTCGGTCAGTTACTCCGTCAGTCAGTCAGTCAATCGGTTGGTCAGCCAGGTTTGTTTGTTGGTTAATCAGTTATTTGTCAACCCATTGGTTGGTAAGCGTGTTTGGTTTTTCTTTCGGGTTGTTGTTGTTTTGGTTGTTGTTGTTTTTGGTTTTTTGGGGGGTGGAGGGTGGGGAGGGCAAACGGGGCGGGGTGTGTTGTGTGGGGGGGGGGGGGAGTTAAAACATTATCTTATGGCTGTCTTATTTCTTTTTTTTTCTTTTATCACTGAGAACAAGGTTGTTATACTTTTTTTAATCCACGTTAGTTTTCTTTCTTTCTTTCTTTCTTTCTTTCTTCGTTCGATGTAGAAAGAAAGAAAGAAAGAAAGAAAGAAAGAAAGAAAGAGAGAGACAGAGACAGAGACAGACAGACAGACACTCAGACATTTAGACAGACACACAAACAAACAGACAGAGACACAGAGACAGAGAGAAAGAAACAAAAGGGCGAAAGACAATCAATGCAAGACAGAACAAGGAAAGGATGAATAAATATAATCGATCTAGATAAAATAGACAGAAAAGGAAAAAGTGAGGAAAATAAGCAAAGACAAAACAATGAAGAAACGAAGAATGCAAAGAAGATAAAGAATGAAATAGTTCTTCTTCTTCTTCTTCTTCTTCTTCTTCTTCTTCTTCTTCTTCTTCTTCTCTTCTTCTCCTTCTTCTTGTTCTTCTTCTTCTTCTTCTTCTTCAGATGTAGAAAAAAAATCAAAATAAACCTACCGTACCCCTCACCCCATTCCCTGTTATAAAAACTCCAAAGAAAATGGGAAGAAGCGAAAAGGAAAAAAACCCCAACAACCTAATTCTCTTCTTGGCAGGAATACAAAAGACAGGCGGGCAGGCAGACAATCAGACAGACATACAGACAGAGAGAGGGGCAGAGACAGAGAGACAGAAAAACAGAAACAGAGAGACAGAGAGAGACAGAGGCAGACAAAGAGACATACAGAGACAGACAAAAGACAAACAAACAGCAGACAGACAGGCAGACAACAGACAGGCAACAGACCGACAGACAACAGGGAGACAGACTTACAGCAAAAGACAACACGACACAAACTCACACACACACCTCACACCACACCAACCCACACACACACACACAAAACTTTCACAACACACCCCACACCCCACCACAAAACACAAAATCACCACACAAAAACCACTCACACAGACACACACACTCACACACACAGACCCCACACAACACACACATACACACACTCACAAAACTCACAGACAGACAAACACACACTCACACAAACATACCCCACACACTCAAACACAAAGACACACACAGACACACACACCACAAAAAAACACTCACAGAGATAGAAAGAGAAGAGAGAGAGAGAGAAAAGAGAGAGAGAGAGAGGAGAGAGAGAGAGAAAATGAGAGAGAGATAGAGAGAGAGAGAAAAGAGAGAGAGAGAGAGGGAGAGAGAAAGAAAGGGAGAAGAGAGAAAAGGAGAGAGAGAGACAGAGAGAGAGAAAGAGAGAAGAGAGAGAGAGAGAGAGAGAGAAGAGAGAGAGAGAGAAGAGAGAAGGCACTGGGGCTAGCACATCTGTGCAGACCACTTTATGTGGGAAATCAGCTATCACACACAACCTTCAACGCCTTTTCACTTTTTCGTCGGCTCCCAGAGAGGCTGAGGGCTGAAGTGTAATTTATCTTCAACACAAACTCCCCTCCATTGCTCCTTAAAAAGGCCCTTTGCAGATTTTCTGCTGTCTGTCTGTCTGTGTGGGCTTTTTTGTTTGTTTGTCTGTGTGTTTGTTTGTTTGTCTGTCTGTGTATGTTTGTTTTGTTTCTGTGTCTGTCTGTCTCTCTCTCTCTCACTCTCTCTACTCTCTCTCTCAAACTCTCCCATCTCTCTCTCTCTCTCTCTCTCTCTCTCGCTCTCCGCTCCTCTCGCTCCTCTCTTATCTCTCTCCTGATGAGTGAGTCTGTGTGTCTGTGTCTCTGTGAGTCCCGTGTAGTGTGGTCTGTCTGTCTGTCTGTCTCCTCTCGCTCTCTTGCTCTCTCTCTCATCTCTCGCTCGCTCGCTCGCTCTCTCCTCTCTCTCGCACTCT
>CM054150.1:35854621-35922121 GCA_028751875.1 Rapana venosa
AAACACCCCCCCACCCCCCCAAAAAACACACCACACCACTCCCCCCCACGAAACCCCCCCCCCCTCACATCACATACCATACACACACATACACAAACAACACACACTGACTAAATTAAACAAACAAAAACAAAAAGAACAGAGTGGGGGACGACCTTATTCTTCATAAACCCCCACATCCAACATTTAAAGCGACGCCTATCAAAAATTATTAAAAAATTGGGTAAAGTGGAAGTGGATTGGGTGGTAAAAGCAAAACAAAGATTGAAAAAAAGTACTGTTTTTTTTAATGATTAAAACAGACTCTTTTGTTTCTTTTTTCTTAATAAATTTACTCATTGATCACTTTTAAGGGTTCCCTTCAAATTAAAGGGAACTTTTTTGAAAAAATTGGGGTGTTCCTTTTTGCTGTAAATTTTTTTAAAAAAAAACAAAAAAAAAAAAGAGTTTTTCTCTATTGTATTTTCATTGGGTTTTTTGGGGAAAAACGCACACACGCGCGCAGACAATGCAACACACGCAGGGGCAACACACACAAGCCCCCTTTTAAAAATTTTTAAAAAAAAGAATCTAATAAAAATAAATCAGTATGACCTCATAATCCTCACTAAACCCACATCCAAAAGACTTGAGCAAAAACATCAACAAATACTTTAGACAAAAACGGGAAAGTGCATGATATAGCAATGATGGTGAGTAGATAGATGGTTTAAAAAAAAAAATTTTTTTTTGAGGATAAGGAAAAAAACCCTCATTTGCTTTTTTACCCAGTCCCCGGATAGCATTTTTTGTCAATGTTTCCCCGTTTATGGCGCACAATGGCCTACCTTCCTTAAAGCGGAACAGGTTTTTAAGTGTGGAAGAGTTCTGCATGCATTCGCAACTGTCTCGGGTTATATTCATCCGAAGGGTAAAGATAGATGACAGACAGACAGCAGATGATACAGATAGAAGAAGGGCGACAGACAGTAGATAGAAATAGATAATAGATAATAGATAGTAGTAATAGATAAAATGATTGAGGATGGATAGATAGATGATAGTAGATAGTAGATAGAAGAAAAATAGATAGATAATAGATGTAATACACCCCACACACACCACAGAAAAAACCACACACAAAACCCACCACACACAAAAATCACCCACCCTTTTCCGTTAAAAGTAAAAAGTACATTATACTTGATTCCCCCCCCCTCCAAAAGACTTATCAAAGATGACTTTGACAGAATGGGTCAAATGGATGATTTTATGGGAAGATAGACAAAGGGACCCCAGAACAAGAAAAAAATGATAAGTTAAAGTATTTCCCTTAACCCCATTACGAGCCTTTACCTGTCCCCTTTTTTCCTTGCCTAACCCCAAGGGTTTTGACCCAGTTCTGGGGTGTGCCTTGTTTGCCCCCATTGAAAAAGGGTGTGGGGGGGGGGGGGGGGTATTTTCTTTGAAAAACATCTCCCCCCAAAGGTGGGCAAAGGAGATAAAAAAGGGGGTGTTTTTTATGATATTGGGGCTATTTCCAAAAAACAACCAAATGCATGCAACGCACACACACACCGCGAGCCCGCGCGCGTGCGCGCAGACCACATACCACGGCTATGCACGCACCCCTCGCTCAAACATGATACACACACGATGAATTTTTACACACAATAGTGCATGCGTGCGCGCGCAAAAACGCGCACGCACGCAGCACACATATCTCCCCCCCCTCTCGTCTAATGTAATGAAAGTGAATAGACCCTTAAATTTAAAAAAAAGGAAAAAAAATGTACTTACTTACACGCGCGCGCGCGCCCCAACACACACAAAACCCCAACACACACACCACCCACCACGCACACGCACACCACACCACCACCACACACACACACACACACACACCACACCACACAAAAAATTTAACAAAATAATGATAATACTCTGTTGATGTCGTCGTCGTCCTGTCTCTTTTTCCTCTTCTCCCCTCCTCCCCCCTCCCCCCCTCTCTGTGTTGTCTCTGTCTGTCTGTCTCTTTTCTCTCTACCCCACTCTCCTCTCTTCTCTCTCTTCTCTCTCTTTTCTTTCTTCTCTCTCTCTTCTCTCTTTTTCTTTCCTTGTTCATTTTTTTTGTTCTTCTGCTATAGCTCAAAGCGATTGATGCATTAGACTTCAATCATTATTTCCAAAATAACGTGCACTTGATGATTTTGTTTTCTCAAAAAGCATGGCTCCCCAAAAAGTAAACTTCAACAAAGTCAACGTTCTCCTTTTAAATTTGGCCCCGTTAATAGCGTGGCTCAAGTTGTTTAAAAAAAGAAAAAAACTTTTGAAAATAAAAAATTTCAAAAAAAATAGCGGGAGCTTTTTAAAAGATAAAGACGCAAGTTTTGGTCAAACCTCCACTCTATTCAAAGTTTTTGATTTTAACAAAAATTTTCGGTATAAACAAAAACTTTGTGACTTTAAAAAAACATTTACGGAAACAAAAAAGGAAAAGGGGATAAGAAATTCCCGGCTTTTCTTTAAAAAAAAATTTTAAAATTTTCAGGATTTACAAGACATTGCATGCTTTTTTTTAAAAATGCTTGGGATGGGAGCCAGTGAATCAGGCGGACATTTTATGGTGTCAATTCTTTTGTACTGAAATCAGAGGTCCAAAGTTCTTCTTTAGTCTAGCCCCAGCACCAATGGATAAAGGCGAGGAAAGTTAGTATTCCCCTTTTGGGAAATGGTGATGATGATGGTGTGGTGATGATGAGGGGTGAGGGGGGGTGATTATGAGGGTGGTGATGATATGGGGTTGGTTGTGAGGGGGTGATGGGGGGGAATGATAGGGGGTGGTGGGGGTTGGTGATGGTGATGATGATGATGATTGAGGAAAAGGGGGTGGTGGTGGGGTGGGTGATGGGTTTTGGTGGTGTGGTGGGATGTTTAGATGGGGGGATGTGACGATGGTGATGATGATGTAGTGGGGGGGGTGGTGTGAGAGCTGGGAGGGGAAAAGGACGACGACGACGACAACGACGAGATTTGATGATGATCAATAAATAAATTAATAGATTAATAAAAAATAATAATAATAAAAAAATTAATAAAATAATAATAATAATAAAAATAAAATAATAATAATAAAATTCAAAATTTAAATGTGATTTATATAGCGCATTATTTTGTTTAAAAAAAAAAAAACACAAATAAAAAGGGTTTTGTGTCGGTGCTTCCCCCTTCGGCAGTGAAAATGCGTGCAGGAAGATGATTTTTCGTGTTATGGGCACAATACTACCATCCCGCCTGGGTTAAAAGGGGCGTGCTCCCCCAACACACAGCATGCAACGTGCTTCCCCCCTGTTAGGCCCCCAGTGGCCAACATTGGCAAAGCTTGATTGCAATATGGGGGGTGTGTCATTTGCAAAGTGGGGATAAGGAATTGGGAAAGTGAGGGGTTTTTGGTCTATGCAATAGTGGGGGTGTGTGCATATTGCATAGGGGGGATTAGGTCTATTGGGAAAAATGTGGTGTAGTGTCAGATTGGATAGGGGATGTAGTGCAGAGTGGAGTAGTGGGGAGGGCGATAAGGGTTTGGGGTAGGGGAGATGTGGAGATGGGATGTAGTTCAGTGTGGGTAGGTGGATGTGTGTAATGGGAATATGTGGATGTAGTGTCAGATGTGGAATGGTTGGAGTAGTGTCAGATTGCATAGAGGGATACAGGTCATTGTGGAATAGGTGGTGTGTGGATGTGGAATAGTGTGGATGTGGTCAGTTGGGGAAAGGTGGGATGAGTGTCAATTGCAAATGTGGAACAGTGTCTATTTGGATAGTGGTTGTAGGGTTTTGATTGGAACTAGTGTGGAGGGAGGTTTTGAGGGAATATGGGATTTTGTGTCAGAGTTTGGGAAAGTGGGGATTAGTGGAATTTAAAAAGTGTCAGATTTTAAAAATGTGGATAAGTATCAGATGAAATAGGTGGGTGTGTGTTGATTGGAATATTACGATGGGTGTTAGAGCTTTAGTGTGGATGTAGAGCGAGTGCAAAGGTGGGGTGTGTCAGTTAAAAAGTGTGGGGTAGTGTAGTTTTCAATAGGTGAATGGTTTTTCAGATTGGAAAAATGTGGATTAGTGTCAGTTGGAATAAAGTAATAGGTTTTGATTGGAAAAGTTGGGGGTGTTTGGATTGGGAAAGGGGGATGTAATGTCAGATTTGGAATAGTGTTGAGGAGTGTCATATTGCAATAGTGTGGACTGTGTTTTGCAAATAGTGTGGGTGTTGTCGATTTTAAAAGGGGGGTTTTTAGTGTTATTTTCCAATAGGGGGGGGCAACACCCCAAAAGCAAAAGGGCTTATAACATGTTCCGCAGCCCCGCGCCCCCAACACACACCAATTTTCCCCAACATTTTTTCAAAACACATTCAGACAAAAACAAAAGCCACAACCCACAACCCCCCCACACATACACACCCCATTTTAACACACATTTTAAAACAACACAAAAACCCTTTTTAACACAAAACACAAAACACACACACAAACACACACACACACACACCAAAACACACACATTGTTTTGCGCGTGCCCCCGCGGGCGCGGTGGGTTGTGTGAGAAGTGGTTTTGTGTGGGTGGGTGTGTTTTTGTGTGGGCGGGGGGTGTCATGGATTGGATAGGGGTGTGGTGTGTGTGGGGTTTGGTGTGTTTTGGTTTTTGGTTGTGGTGTGTGGTGTGGTGTTTTGTTTGTGGTGTGTGTGTGTGTTTTGTTTTTTTTAAAACTGAAACACGCTTCCGGGTTGTTTTATTTTTATTTTTAAAAAAATTTCATAAAAATTTTTAAATAAATTTTAATTTACAAGGATTAAACCCTTTTGCTTAAACACCCCCTTTTAAAAATGGCTGGGGAAATGAAAACCGGGCACAGATGTTTTTTTTTTAGTTTTAAATTTTTTAACCTTACAGGGGGAACATATGACTGTAGTTATGCTACGAAATTTAACGCCAAAGGGACTTTACACTAAAAATTTTAAATAACATACACAGACACATGCAAAGACACGAAAATGCAGCTTCTTTTTTTTGAACCCTAAACCTAGTTTGTGTTTTAAAATTGGATATTTTCTTTTCTTATTGTTTAGGGTATCAAAGTAAGGGTGTTCACCTTTCATGAAAGACATTATTAAATGTTGTTTCCAAAGGGGGCCCCTAAAGGCCCCGCAAAAAAAGAAAAAATTTTGTTATTGTTAAATTTTTTCACACACACACTAACACACCCACGCACACACGCAAAGCCAACACACAAAAACACCAAAAACACCCACATGCACAAGATGGGTGGTCCATAACATGCTTGGGTCGTACACGCTTTTATACACGCTGCTACCCGGGACATCACACTCTTTGATTGGGCCATACACTTGCTTTTTTTGTGCCTAATAAACACTTTTATGGAACAGACGAAAAAATTTAAGACCACTAACACACACACCACACACACCCAAAAACCCCTACACACACTCACTTTTCACTTACACTTGTTAAAAAACACACACCCTTGTTTTTCACACACACACACACACACACAAAAAACACACACACACCCCACCCCAAAAAAAACACACACACACACCCAAAAATAAAAAAACAAAAAAACCCCACACACACACACACAACCCCCACACCCAAAAGGAGAAGAGACTGGAAAGATGCCATAAACTTTTATTGTAAATCCCCGACTTTGGAAAAATTCCACGCGATTTTTACGACCTGGGCCTTTATTTCAGACAAAAATGGGGGCGATGAAAGAAACATTGCTAACCTGTAATCCATAAAGGGCCCCAGGGAAGGGGGGTACCGAGGGAAAAAGTCCCTTTTTTCACCACTTTTCCCCTTTTTGGGGTACTTGAGGGGCATTTCTGAAAAAGTGTTGTGTTTTACATTGACATCTCCCCTAACGCGGGGTAACAAACACCATGTAAAAAATCTGAACAGGTCAGCGTTACCCGGGGCTCATCGAATGTATGCATACATAATAAAATACAAACATACCTACATACATACATAAAAATACATACAAATACATTCATAAACAAAACATAAAATACGAAAATCGTAAATAAGTACGTACGACCCTACATACCTACCTACATACATCCCTACATACAAAATAAGTTTCGACGTAAGTACGTACGCAAACAACACCCATACACACACAAGCAAACGCTATTTCATGGGCGCGCGCCGCGCCGCACAAAACACCCACACAATACGTCACAACTCAAAAAACACATTCAACACAAAAAAATCACAAACGCGCACATAAACACATACACACACACTTTAAAACACAAATCAACAAAACACACACAAAACAATAACACACAAAAAACCTAACACAAAAACACACACACACACACACACACACACACCACACACACACACACACACACACAAAAACCCCCCACCAAACACACACATTTTCACTAACACTAACACTTTCAAAAGGCACGCCCTCTCTCTCTCTCTCCCCCCCAGCTTAATCCTTCGCTTCCTTCTCATTTTGGATTAAATGCGGTCATAGCACCAGCCCTCGGTGTTGATGTACTGGATAACCCTTCACCAAAAGGTTTTGCCACAACGAGAAAAATCACAACCACTGGGAGTTGTCTTTCAAACTGAAAAAAAAATCTTTTGGGGGCGGGCCGTAGTGGTGGGATTTTTTGTTTCTAAGAATTGCGCCCCTTTTGAAGCGGGCTTAGTACTTTCCAAAGGAACTCCCCCCTTTCTGTGTGTGTGGTGTTTGGTGTTTGTGTGTTTTGTTTTTGTGTGTGTGTGTGTGGTTGTGTGTTTTTGTGTGTGTGTGTGGGTGTGTGTGTGTGTGGTGTGTTTTTTTTCCCTCTTTGTCTCTTCTTTTTTTTTATTTTTTGTATTATGATGTATGTGTTTTTGTGTGATGTGAGTATTTGTAAAAAATGTGTGGTATGCATATATGTATGTATGTATGTGTGTGTTTTAAAAAAAGAAAATTTTTTTAAACTAGCGTCAACCAAATTTTTGGGCCAAATTTTTTTCTTCACAAGTGCTTTTACATAATTTTTAAATTTCCACAAAAGAATTTTCGGTTAAATTGTCCCCTTTCCAAAAACTACCCCCCAAACCCAAAACCAACTCAGGGTTTAAAGCGAATGAGAGAAAATTTAGATTTAGATAAAAAAAAATGGAGCCCCTAGACTTTCCTAAAAACCGGAAAATCAAAATGAAATTTTTTCCAACAAAAAACAACACTTTGGGGGAAAAAATTTAAAAAAATTTTATCCCAAACTAAAAAACCATCCCCTAAAAGAAGTGTTTTTGTGATTTCAAAAAATTTATAAAACATTTAGAAAACATGTAAAAAAGCCGCATGCCCTAAAAAAGAAAAAAGCTCCCAAACACAAAAATTTTAAATTGCCACAAACTTTTTTTTAAAGAACCCCAAAAAACGGCAAATTTCCACCGGACTGTTATCAAATTTAAACAGCGGACACAAAGGGGCCATGGGTGGAGGTATCACCAGGGTTAAACCAAGATAGAAAAGGGGACAGAAAGTTTTGGAAGTTTTGGCAGCCGGCTGCAGGGGCTAAGGGCCCGCTTTGCCAGAGCAAATTTCTGAATGACCGGGGAATGGAATCACAAACACTTTGAGGATCGGGCCAACCACCCAAACCCACCCCAACAAACCCAAATTATGGGCAAGAGCCCGAAAAAATTTGCCAGGGAAACAGGCAGACGACAGACAGACATATTCACACAAAAACGCAAAAAACATGCGTACCACGCTCGACGACCCAGCGAGCGGTACGCCCCGCGCATAAAAAACACACAAAAACTCTTCTCTGCCTCTCTCTCTCTTTTCTTTTCCCTCTGGTCTCTTTTTCCCCTCTCTCTGCCCACTCGTCTCCCTCTCTCTCTCTCTCTCTCTCCCTCTCTCTTCACACACACACAAAAAAAATAACCCCACACACAGGGGCCTTTTCAAAGTCTCTTTTTTCCCCTCAACGTTATCATCACCCCAAAAGTTGCAAACAACAGTAAAAATTTTCATTTATAAAGCACACAAATCCCACTAAAATAACCCCCTCCCCAAAAGAACCCTCGCCCCCAAAAAACGCTTTTTCCAGAACCCTTAAAATTTTTCTTTCAAAACTAAAAAAAAAAAATACTGCCAAACTGCCCCGGGTTGTGTCCATGACCTGGGTATAGTTTGCGTGTTAAAAAATAATGATCTGTATTTGAAAAAAGGGTTCAGAATCATTCATGTACTTTTTTTTTGCCCGGGGCCCCTTTTAAAAATTTATGAACCCCTTTGGGGGCCAGTCGCCCGTAAAAAAGGATAAAAAAACGGGTTATGAGACACTATCTTTTATTTAAGGGTTGAAAAAACGTTTGCTTCCATCCCAAGCAAAATTTTCAACTTTGGGAAAGGTAAAAAATTTTAAAAGAAAACGGGTTTTCTCTCTCCCCCTCTTTTTAAGAAAATATTTCTCAAATAAAAACTTTGAAACTTTTAAACCCTGCAACAAAACAGACGAACCCACAAAACATAAAAACCCATACAAAACAAAACAAATCTCACACGCACGAACCCCGCCCCCCCCTCCCCCCCCCCACACACAAACACACACACACACACACACCCCCCACAAACAACACACCAAACACCCACACACACAAAAACACACACACACACACAACACAACCACTTAAACACACTGGAGTGAGTCTATCCACCCCAAAATTTTTCATAAGGTTCTTCTCGCGCTGTAGAGAGATAAAAATGCCCCCTTAAAGGCCCCACTATATACACAGGGGGAAAACAGGACAGGAAAAATGAAAGCTCCTTTTTTGTGGAGAAAAAATGCAGGATGGTACAACCCCGCCTTATATCTTTCCCCAACAAAATTTTCTCTCTGTATCAAATTTTTTCCCCCCCCCCCCCCCCTCTCTCTCTCCCCTTCCCTCCCCTCTCTCTCTCTCTCCCCTCTCTCTCCCCCCTCTTTTCTCCTCCTCTCTCTCTCTTCTGTTTAAATTTTTATTTTTTTAAAAAAACCCCAAAACCTTTGGGTTATGTTTCCCGAGGCTGAACCGAATATTAGTTTTCTAAAGACCGCTCTGCTTAAGGAAAGGGAACGGTTTTTCCAAAAAATGGTGGTTTGGGATGTTTTCCCGAGCATGCCACCCAGAGTAGGAAGGAGGGCCCATTTTGGAATAGGGCACTTCTTGAAAAAATACGGGGGGTTTTTGTTGAAATCCGGGATTCATTTAAAAGAAAGACCTGGGGTTTTTTGGAGCATATCCAACAGAAGTATGAAAAAAATATTCCTTAATTTGTCCAAATATTTTTTTTTAAAGGAAGAACTTTTCCCCAAGGGGGGGGATAGGTTTTGAAAAGTTTGTGCTATAATCACACGGGATCTCGTTGACATCTCATTCAAGGGGTTTTCCTTGCATTGGGGTTTAAATACAAATTTAAAAACCCAAGCGAAACATTCCCTCGAACGGACATCGAAAAGCAGGGGGTGAAAAAACCAAATTTGAAAAATCCCCACGCAAAAAAGATGTTTTGGTTGACACCATTTCCGAAATTTTAATTGCGGGGAACATAATGGCAACCAAAAAAAGGTCGCAAAACGCCCTATCTCAAAGTTGGGGGAAACCCTTTTAACCCCCACCGAGGGAACCCCCCCCCCACCCCCACCCCCAAAAAACCCCCAAACCCAAAAAAACAAATACCAAAAAAACCCCCACAAGCATACTCCCCCAAACACTATCAAAACCCCAAGGGAAAAAAATTGTAACTATTAAGCAAATATCCTCTTTTTAAACTTTTTTAAAGGGTTTTTTTTTTCGGTTTTATAAGTCCTTTTTTAGTGCATAGCTATGGGGGGAAAGGGTTCCCAAGGCAAAATAGGGCACCGGTATGAACTATAATTTTGAAATTTATTTTTCGTCCCAACCCGGGGCAGAAAATGGAGGGAAAAGCGGTCAGCTTTTTAGGGGGAATGTGTTAGGGGTTTGGGGCCAAAGCGAAAAGGAAAACTCTGTCCCAACTGGGGGGACCAAACGATACATGTAAAGTCGGTAAAAATCGGGGGAAGGGATGTAAATTTGGAAAAAAAAAAATATAAACTTAGCCCATCCTGTTGGTGGAGAAAAATAAAGTAATGGAGGAAGATGAAAATTTAAAAAACAGGGCAAACACAAAAAGACACAAAAGACCAAAAAACACTACTTTTAACTTACACACGCGGGGCCACACAACCCCTATTTCTCGCGCGCCGCGCGTGCACAGGGAAAGATTCTTATCCCCTTAAACCTTGAAGTAAAAGAATTTACACACACACTACATAGTGAAAGACAACCTTTTCATTCATTTATTTCATTATACCACTTTAAGTCACGACAGATTTCTCTGCGTGAGATTCGGGCTGCTCTCCCCGGTGGAGAGCGCCTCGCCACAAGAGCACGCCACCTATCAAAGCATGTAACCAGTGCGCAGAAGTACAGCACAGCACAACACATCACAACACAGCACAGCACAACACATCCATCACAGCACAACACAAACACAGCACAGCACAACACAACACAGTACAAGCACAGCACAACACAACAAACACAGCACAGCACATCACAGCAGACTTCAGAGTAGCGCAGCATAGTGTGGCACGGTACAGCACAGCAGCACGCCATCTAAGGCACCATAGCAGTGGTCGATAATTATGTAACACACCAAACTGCAAAGAGAGGAATCGTGGGTTTTATCCCGTTTAGATAAGAATAATAATAATAAATGGAATTTATATAGCGCTATATCTGTATTAAAAAACCACACCAAACAAACACACCAAACAAACAAATCAAAGCGTTGCATCCATCACTCCCACACATGCAACCAACAATGGTCAACAGTTTAAACAAATTCAATACACACAAACGCGCGCGCGCGCACACACACACACACACACACCACACAACACACACACCAACACACACACACACACACAACACACACACACACACACACACACACACACACACAGGTTATATACTTCAGCAGGGTGATGGGAACTTAGCCATTGAAGGCAAGGACAGATAATTATGAGATGAAACTGTAGGGGAAAGTCTTAGGTTTGAAATAGTTTGTCTTGAGGCTGGATTTAAAAGTGTCGTAAGTAGGCTTTTCGCGAAGAGAGAGAGGAGTCATTTCCGATTAATAGACCAGAAACAGAGAAAGAGCGACGGCCAACGGTGGACTGGTTGAATCTGGGTATTTAAACCCTAACTTGTTATCCACCCACTAGACCTTGTGGAGCCCACTAGACCTTGGTGCTAGTCTTTTGACTGAGACGATAAACCGAGGTCCCGTGAGCAATAGATATTTAGTTTATGTACAAAGACCTCATGGCAACAAGCCATTATGTCACTAGGATTTTTTTTGTCGAAAAAGACACTCTAGTAGGGAATCAAATCCCCGAATTATCATACAGACAGGAGAAAAATGAGTGTCGCTGCTCTCATAGTGATGCCCTCACTCCCCGGGTCGAGCAGCCGTATATTCACACAGGCACGTCTGCTGTGATTGAAAGTGATGCACGATACAACGCATTACGTTACAATACAAAGCAATATTATATCACTATACAATGCAGTACAACAAATTGAGGAACTGCACTGAGTTTTGTACAGGTGTGTGTGGTGGTACTCAGTGAGATCTGGCGATCTAATCATACTGCATGTACAGGGTGCATGCTGGGTATGGTTATATCATCCATAACACTGCTATATATTTTTTAAAAACTTGGATAGGGTATTTTAGCTTATGCACGAAACATGACACATGAGCTTGTACACTGGACCTCGTCTATAATCTCAGCTTGAAGACATTCAGAAGAGTTGAGTTAGAACCAATGTTAGCTACAGAGGGAAAAACCAACTTCAGACAGACACCTCAGCAAAGACACAAACCCTCACCCTCGGCTACCCAGTCATCAGAATTCCACGTTTTAACCACTTTGCCACCCCTCCTGCAGACAGAGGGAATCATGTCAGTATTCTGCCATCTTTCACAAGGCAATGACAATGGAAAACTATCAGAATGGGGCATGCACATCAAAGGCAGTTTAAGCCGGCATAAAAGTGGAAGAAAAAAGTCTCGATCAGAATCAAGCTTATTCCCAAGCTGGCTTATCAAGGTATTAGTGACTACATCTTTCTGTTCCATCATTGTCTTCATTGCCAGAGGTCTTTGGGTTTGATTCCTTTTTAGTATGGGGACATTAGACAGCAGTACAAATGTTATGTAAATGCTCACATCAGTCATTGTCATATGTTAGGTTGTCATTCTACAGTTTCCTTTATTAATTCTGTTTGCAAATTTACTCTCGGCTGCTTTTTAATTCAGAGTTTCATCGATAACACGAACAAATACATTCAAATAGTTTTTAGGTTAAGACTAACTTCTTGTGCGTTGTGCAGCTGTTCAATGGAATATTCATTTAGAACCAGTATTGTGTTTTTATAGTATGTTAGGTATCAGCGCTCAGAGCACCGCTTTCCCCAGGCTAAGGCTAAGCAGCATCGAGCGTGTTACCAAGTGGATGGGGATCGTTTGTGCACCTTGACTTCAGTGCAGTTCACCAGTTCACCCAGCTGTAAATGGATACTTGCCCTCTTTAGGGTTAGAAAAGGTAAACGAGCGAGGGAGAGGAGATGGGCGCTGCCCTCAATAAATTATGCTGGCCCCTAAGAAGCTGAGATCTCTGATGTCTCGCTACCCTACGACCACATAGGTTGTGGACACCTTGACCGTCTGCCTTTTTCTCATGCCAGAATAATGTATCGATGTTCAGGCTTCTCCCCATGATAGAGGAGGATGGCTTATTCATAAGCTTTTGACTTTAGAGATCCAAGCTCACAGTTCACCCTCCTGCTCTTTGTCTGCCTGTATCTCTAACTATATGTCTGTCTGTCTATCTATCTATCTGTCTGTCTGTCTGTCTATCTGTCTGTCTGTCTATCTATCTGTCTATCTATCGATTTATCTATCTATCGATTTATCTATCTATCTATCTATTTATCTGTCTGTCTATCTTTTATCTATCTATCTATCTATCTATCTATCTGTACATATCTATCTATCTGTACATATCTATCTATCTGTCTATCGATCTATCTATCTATCTGTACATATCTATCTACCTATCTATCTCCTATCTATCTATCTATCTATCTATCTGTCTATCTATCTATCTATCTACCTATCTAATCTATCTGTACATATATATCTATCTACCTATCTATCTGTCTATCTATCTATCTATCTTATCTTTCTATCTGTCTGTGTGTGGGTCTGTCTGTCTATCTATCTATCCCCTAATCCCCTATCCACCTACCCATCTATCTATTTTAAAGGGGTTTTGTGTATCTCTGTTTTTTTGTTTCTTTTTTCTGTCTCTCTTTCCCCCCTTTTTTAATTTCTGTTTGCCTGTCTGTCGCCCCCCACTTTTCAGTCTGCTATCTAAAATTTTTGGTGAAGTTACCCCACACCCATGCACCAAACTTTTCCCCCTCCAAAAACCACTAGTGTTTCTCACTAAAACTTTCCTCGCCTCCAAATGAAATTTATTTTTCAATCCCCCAACCTTGCACAAACAAAACATTTTCCCTCTCATTTTTGTTCCATCTCTGTCTTTTCGTTCTTCTTTCGGTATGAAAAATGCCTTTTTTCCTCTTCCCTAAATTCTGTTTTCGTCACTCTCTTTCTCCTCCCCCATCTCTCTCTCTCAAATCTCTTCTCTCTCCTCTCTCCTCTTCTTTTTCCTCTCTCTCTAAATCTCTCTCTCGTCTCTCTCTTCTCTCTTTTATTTTTTTGGTAGAACTGATCCCCCCCCTGTCTTCTTTTTTTGTCTGTGTTCTTTTTTTTCTCTGTCTTCTGTTTGTCTGTCTCTGTCTCTCTCCTGAATCCCCTGCCCTGTATCCTGTCCGCCTTTTTGTTTTTTAAACTCTCTCCTCCTCTCTCCTCCGTCTCATTTTCCATCTCTCCCCCTTTTCTCCTCTTTCTCTCTCCCCTCCTCCTCTCCCCTCTCTCTCCAGTCCTTCAGAGCCCTTTTAAAAACTGAGGCCCCCTGTGCGAACGCACCCAGAACATCTTGCGCACACTTAAAACCCTTTTCCGTTTTTCCCGGAAGATTTTAACCATTGTGGGGTCCCGGTGAAACGATGATAAAATGTAACAAAGGGGGACGTTTTAAAAAAAAAAAGCACACAAAGTGCTTATTCCTTTATCCTCGAAATAAAAGAAGAAAAAAATAGATAAAAATCTCCATTCAGTCTGCCCTTCCCCTATGACATGTTACACACACGTCCAAAACTGTACACCAAGGGGCTCACCCAAAACAGCGCCAGTAGGGGTTAGTCTAAAGAAAGACATCGCCACTTCCAAAAAATTTTGGGTTTCTTTCCCACCCCAAATCCCTCCGGGCCAAAGACAAATAACACCGTTTCCTCCCCCTGTGTGTGTGGTGTTGTGTGGTGTTGGTGTGTGTGTGGGGTTGTTGTGTGGGGTGTGGTGTGTGTTTGTTGTGTGTTGTGTGTGTGTGTGGGGCTTGCTCGTCTTTTTTTCTTTCTCCTCTCGTACTGTTTGTATTTTCTCTCTGTTTTTTTTGCCTGTCCCTCCCCTCCCCTGCCTGCCGCCTGCCTGCCTCCTGCCTCCCCTGTCTGTCTTGGGCTTTTCTTCTGCTCTGTCTGTTTTTTTTCTCCTCTCATACTATTTGTTTTTCTCTCCGTTTTTTTTGCTTTTGCCTGTCGTCGTCAGCCCGTTTCTCCCTCTTCTAAATTTTGTATCTGTCTGATTGATGATCTTTTCCCCTTTTTGGGAAGATAGATTCGGTCCATGTTTTGGTTTCTACCCCAATTCGCCCGTCTGTCTCCTTGAAACCCTTTTTCTCTCTCCTCTCAAAAATTTCCTCTTTTCACCATCTCTTCTCTCTCCTCCTCTTTTCCCTCTCTCTCTGTCTGTCTTCCTGGGGAGTGAGGGGCCTTTGATAAGTATGCAACGTTTTAACGAGCTCTGTATAAAAAATTGGTTATCCTTTTCATAAGAGCCTTTTTGGGTTTTTTTTGGTTTTCATTACTTTTAAAATGCATCGGGTGAAAATTTCTTGATTTATTTGAAATTTACAAAAGAAAGCTTTTATAACCCCCCTTGTCAATAGGCCACTTTTGGGCAATGACAAAAAATTGGTCAAAGCGCAAAGCGTCCCCCGGTCTTCCTATGTCTGCTTCTTTTCTTTCTGTCGTTTGTCTGTCTGCCCTGTCTCTGTTTCTGTCGTCTTCGGTGTGTCTCTCTGTCTCTGTCTCGGTCCTTGTCTCTCTCTCTCCCTCCCCTCTCTCTCCCCCTTTTTTTCTCCTCTCTCCTTTTCTCTCCATCACCCTTATTCTTCCCTTTTTTTTTTTCATTTTTTTTTTGTCTTTTTGTTTCCGTCTATGTCTGTCTTCTGTCTTCCTGCCCTTCTGTCCCTCTCCCCTTTTCTCTCTCTCCATTTTCTCTCCCCAAACTTTTCTTTTCCTCCCCCTCATCTCCCCTCTCTCTCTCTCCTCCTTAAATCCTCCCCCATCCATATATGATGTTACACAAAAAACCCTCACCTACACATCACCAGAAAAAACGCTCCCAAAGGTTGGTCCACAAAAGACATCCCCCCCCACACCCCACAGGAAATAATAAGTTTTTTTCCCCCCCGCCTTGCACTAAAACCCCCCACTCCTCTTTGCCTGTCTGTGCCCTTTTTACTCTCTGTCTCCTTGATCTGTCTTTCTCAAATGAATCCTTTTTTCTCTTTCTCTAAATTTCGGGTGTCTGTCATTTTTCCTGTTATTTTCTCGGGAAAATCAAATGCTTCTGTCTGTCTGTCTGTCAGTCCCAGTCAGTCTCTTTCCTCCCCTTCTCGATATATAAAAATATAAATATATATATATATAATATTTAAATAATAAATAATATAAAATATATATCTTCGTTCGGGTTTTTCGGGTAGCATGTCCTTTTTTTTTCTCTTCCCCCTCTTCTGTTCTGCGCTCTCTTGTTATTTTTCCTGATAGGTTTGATGCCCCCGCCCCTTTTCGCTGTCCCCCCCTTTCCCTTCCCTCTCTCTCCCCCCCCTGTCTGTCTCGTCTCTGTGTTCTCTGTCTATTTATGTTTTTGTCTTCTCTCCCCCTTTCCCCCCCATCTCTCTCTCCTCTCTCCCGGTCCTCATCTCCCCTCTTTTCTCTCTCCTCTCCATTAAAGCTGCCCCACCCACATGTGATTTTACACAAAACCCATTGCATCTAGCGCTATCAGCCACACAACCGCCATTTTTGGTCTCACAAAAAGACATCCCCCCTCCACCTCCACAGGAAATAAAGTTTTTTTTTCCCCCCCAAGCTTAACATAAATGGAACCGTTTTGTCTGTGGCATTTGTTTTGTTTTCTTTTTGCTATTGTCTTCTGTCTGTCTGTCTTTTTTTTTCCTGTCCTGTAGTTCTGTATCTGTATCTGTCAAATTTTGGGGGGGAAGTGGATTTTCCCGTGTGTCTAGTTAACACCCCTGTCTGTGGGTCTTTTCCTCTTCCTCCCCACCCTCACCCTTTTTTTTCCTGTCTGTCTGTCTGTCGTCGGGCCTTTTTCTCTGCCATATCACCGGGTTTTCCCTTCCCCTATCTGTCGCCCGCCCTGTCTCGTCACTGCCTCTTTCTCCCCTCCCCTCTGTCTGTATCTGTTTTCTGTGTCTGTCTCTTTTTGCTGCCCAGCACCTGGGCTTATCACAGTTTTTTAAATTAAACCATTGAAAACTGGGGGCAACACAAAGTGAAAGGCGTATGCCCCGTAGTTTTCCCCCCACTAAAGGAAATTTCCCAATTTTAAACAGCTTATTCTTTGGGTGATCGACTTTGAGACTCTCTGACAGGAGGCTTGATTTTCAAGTTCTTTATGTGCGCAGCCCGGGGGGCGGGTTGGGCCTTTGAAAAACACCTCCAACGTGACTGCCCTTCTGCCCATTTAGCCGAGAGAGGGGGGAAGTACTGTGGGCAAGGCATCTCCACAAATAATAAAATTTTTCCTGCCCAATTTCCAAAAAAACAGCTCCTCCTCTGCTGTTTTGGGGGTCATCGTGGGACACGACGGACAAACAACAACAGTCTGTCTTTTTTATTATCTCTCCCATCCATGCTGTTTTTTTCATTTACATCTGTCTGTCTTTCTGTCTGTCTGTCGCCCTGTGTCTCTCTCTCTCCCTCTCTCCTCCTCTCATCTCACTTCTCCTCCCCTCTCTCCTCTCTCTCTCTCTCTCTCCCGTCTGCCTTCTCTTTTTTCCGTCCTCTCTCTCTCCCCCTCTCTCTTCCTCTTTTCTCTTTCCTGCCCTCTCTCCTCTCTCCCTCTTTTTCTCTTCCTCGTATCTCTCTCCCTTCTCTCCTCTCTCTCCCTCCCCTTTTTTCCCCACTCAGTCTGCCCTCCACATGATGATGTTACACACACCCATGCACATAGCGCAAATCAGCCACACAACCGCCATTTTTTGGTCCACAACAGACACCCTCCCTCCCCCCCCAAAAGGAAAATAAATTTTTTCTTTTCCGCCCACTTAACATCAAGGGAACCCGGGTTTGTCTGTGTGTTTTTGGGTTTTTGTCTTTTTTTTTTTTTGCTATTCGTCTGTCTCTCGGGTTTTTCTATCCTTATTTTCTGTATCGTTTGTTTTTCAGTTCTTTTTTTTTTTTTTTGGTAGAGTAAAAATTCTGTTTTTTGTGTCTTTTTTACAGCCCTGTCTGTCTGCCCTTTTTCCCACTCCCCTCAGTTTTTTTTTCCCTTTCTTTTTATCTTCTGTCTGTCCCCCTTTTTTCCTGCCACTTTTAATTTTATTCTTCTTTTTCTGTCTGTTTTCCTGTCTTTCTGTCTATCTGTCTGTCTCCCCTTTCGTGTCTAATGTTCCTATCACTTTCTGTATTTTTAATCTCCCTTTTCTCTCTCTTTCTTGTTTGTCGTTCATTTTAAATCTCTGTCTAAATCTACCCAAATTTGCCCTTTTCTTTCTGTCTGTCTCTGTCTCTCCTGCCCTCCCCGGTCTTTCTCCTTTTCCTCTCTCCACTCATCCCCCCCAAACCACATGATAAATTTACAAAAACCCCCCCCATGCACCTAGCGCTGTCACCCCCCCCCCCACCCCCACGGGGAAATATAGTTTTTTTTCCCCCATTTTTGGCACAAAAAACACCACCCGTCTGTTTGGTGCATCCCCTCTGTCTCTGTATCTGTCTTCTGTCTGCCCTCTCCTCTCTCTCTCCTCACTTTCCTCCCCCCTTCTCCCTTTGCCCCTCTGTATCTTTTCCTGCCCTCTATCTCTCTCTCCCTCTGAAATCTGTTTTCTATCTCCTCGGGCCTCTGTACCCTGTCTGTCGTCTGTTTTTCTCTGTACCCGTCTGTCGTCTGTATCTCCTCCCTGCTTCTGTATCGGGTTTTGGTCCTGCCCTCTCCTCTCTCTCTCTAAATCCTCGTCCCTTCTCCTCTCTCTCCTCTCTCCTCTTTTTTGTCTTCCTCTATCTCTCTTTTGCCTCTGTATCTTTCCCCCTGTCTCTCCTATCTCACTCTCCCCTCTTATCTGTCTGTCTGCCCCTCTCCCCCTGTTCTGTCTTCTGTCTCCCCTCTATCTCTCTCTGCCTCTGTATCTGTCGCCCGGGCCCTCTGCCCCGTATCTGTGTCGTCTTTTCTCTTTTTCTCTCTGTACCTGTCTGCCCCTTTTCCGGTCTCTCTCTCTCTCTCCCTCTGTACTGTGGGTCTCCTTCTCTCTCTCTCCCCCTTCTCTCCCTCTTTCTCTCTCTCCTCCCTCCATCTCCCCTCCCCTCTCCTCTGTATCCGTGGGTCCTCTCCTCTCTCTATCTCTCTCTTTTCTCTCCCAGGGGTTTTTCCCCTTCTCTCTCCCCTCCTCTCTCCCCTCCCCTCTCTTCTCTCTTCTCGCTCGGGTATCTGTGGGGTCTCTCTCTCTCTATCTCTCCTCTCTCTCTCTCTCCTCTCCCTCCCTCTCTCTCTCTCCCCTTCGCCTCTCTATCTGTCTGTCTTTCTGCCCTTTCTCCCCCTTCCTCTCTCTCTCTCCCTCTCTCCTCAAAAAAACTCTCTCCCCCTTCTCTCCTCTCCTTTTCCTTTCAGTGTGTCTCTCTGCTATATCACCCTGTCTCAGTCTTTCTCAGTCAGTTTTTTTTCCTCTGTCTGTTCCCCTCCTCCCTACAAAACCCGGGCCTGTCTTTCTCTTTTCTCTTTTTTTTTTCTTTGCGGGCCGTTTTTGTCAGTCTGTGTGCCCTGTCTGTCTCTGCCCTGTCTGTCTCTTTTCTCTTCTATTTTCCCTTCCCCCTCTCTTTGTCTCTCCCTCTCTGCCCCTATTCTTCTGTCTGTGACTGTCTATCCCCGGGTCGTCTCTATCTCTGTCACTCTTGTCTCTCTCTCTCCTCTCTCTCTCTCCCTCCCCCTCCTCTCTCCCCTTTTCCTCTGGTTATTCTTTGTGTCTATCCCTCTCTGTCTCTGCTGCCTCTACCCCTGCCCTATCTCCCCACTCCCCTCATCGCCCCGGGTGAACATTCTCGCGGGGGCGCAAATTTTCGGCGCAACATGTTTTCCACGTGCGCGCGTGTACGGGGGTACATGGGCTAACCCTTTTTATTAAAAAAATCTCGCCCTGTGCTTCAGGGGCAAGAAACACGGGAAAGGTAAAAGGGAAGAGGGGAAAGGGTGGGGGTGATGACGGGGGGGGGGGGGGGGAGCAAGGGGGAAAAACAAACGATGGCAAACGGGCAGGAAAAAAAAGAAAACGGTTTTCCCATGTGCACGTGAATACAGCCATACACTGTGCGGCCCACCCCCCCCTTTCCCACACTGAAACTTACTGTGGGTAAAAACCAAAAAAACAAAAAGCTAGGCCTTCTTTCTGTTTGCTCTTTTACACACACACACACACACAAACACACACACCAAAAACCGCAGGGCACGCACACAAACATACACACACTTTTTCGTAAGAGTGGGGCCATTGTGTCCCCGGTGAAACAAAATGACAGAATTTACAAAACCGAATACACACGGGGACGGGATTTAAAAAGCAAAACGAGTGTTTAAACTCCATTACCTCGATATAAAAAATGACAAATGAAATAAAATTAATAAATAAAAACACCCACACACCCCACACCATGGGAAAATTTAAAGGCCCACCCATTTAAATCCCAAAAAGGACACGTTTCACTACATAAAAAAGCAGGGGGGAAAATATGCAAACCCCCCACCCCTTTTTTTTTTTTTCCAAAAACCCTTAAAACATACATTTTAGTTAAAACCGTACACGCAGAAAACCCCGCATGCATACCAAAATAAGCCCGTAAAAAAAACCACCCCTTAATACACCCACACAAAACACAAATACCAAACATGCGGGTACGCACACATATTCACCGCCCCCACTATGCGCGCCCCAAACCCCCCTGTTTTCGAACAAAAATACCCGCGCGCGCGCACACACACAAACACTTTAAATTTGTTTAAAAACACATTCATTAAAAAAGACTTTAAATTCTCTCTCTCTCTCTCCCCTTTTCTCTCTAAATCTCTCTTCTCTCTCTCTCCCCAAAACCCTTTTCCACCCCTCTCTCTCTCTCTCTCTACTCTGTCTTTCTTCTGTCGTCTGTTTCCCTCTCCAAACTCGTTTTTCTTCTGCTGCCCTGTTTCTTCTCTCTCCTCCCCACTCTCCATTTTCCTCTCTCTCTCTCCCCTCCCCCTCTTCCTCTCTCCCTCTCACTTTTCTACCTTTTCTTTTTTTCTGTCTTTTCTGTTTCTTTTCTCCTAGCTCTGTCTTTCTTCTGCTGCCCTTTTTTCCCCTCTCTCTCTCCCCTTCCCCTCCCCCTCTCTCTCCATCTCCCCTTCTCCTCCTCTCTCTCTCTCTCCCCTAGCTTTTTCCCTTTCTTCTGTCGGCTGTTTCTCTCCCTCAAACTCGGGTTTTTCCCTTCTGTTTCTCTCTGCCCCTTTTCCTCTCTCTCCTCTCTCTTCCCCTCTCCCCTCCTCTCTCCTCTATACTCTTCTCTCCTCTCTCTCTCAAACTCTCTCTCTCATCTCAAACTGTCTCCCCCTTTTTCCTCTCCCCCCCCCCCACCCCCCCCCCCCCACACACACACACACCCACACTCACACAACACATAAAACACACACTAACACACACACAAAACACACAAAACTAAAAACCACACACACCCACAACACATACACACCCCACAGCACACACATACACGCACACCATGGGGGATAAGCCCTGGGGAAAAACCAAGGCAAACCTATCGGCAGCGCATCCCCCTCCCCCCCCCCCCCCCCCCCCCCCCCCAATCTGCCCTCTGTTCCCCCCCCTTTCCAAAAGCCACCCCCTTTCCCTAAAGAGAACAGACAGAAAAGAAGCAGAGAGAGAGACAGAGAAAACAAGAAACAAAACAAAACAAGAGAAGACAGAGAGAGAGACAGAGAGAAGAGAGACAGGGGGAGGGAGAGAGAAACAAGAAGACAGAGACAGACGAGGAAGAGCGACAGAGAGAGACAGAGACAGACAGAGAAAAGAGGGGAAAAGGGGAGAGAAAGAAGTTAGAGAAAAGAGACAAACAGCAGAGAAAACAGAGAGAGGGGAGACAAAAGAGATGAAGAAGAGACAGAGAACAGAGACAGACAGAAACAGAGAGAAAACACAGAAAAAAACAGAGAACTCGAAGTGGGAATTTGAAATGTTTATTGAGATAAAGGATAACATAGGCTTTTTTAAAACCTATCCCACACACAAAAAAAGAAAAAAAAAAAAAGAATTTTTAAAAAAGACGAGAAAAAAGTAAAGAAAACATACACACACAAAACTCCCCTTCTCCCACTCTCTCCCCCCCTCCATATCTCTCCCCTCTCATCTCTCTCTCCTCTCTCTTCTCTCCTCTCTTCCCTCCACCCCTTCTCTCTCTCTCGTCCCTCTCTCTCCTCCTCTCTTTTTGTCCTCTTCTCTCCCCTCTCTAAACCTTTTCTCTCTCATCCTCTCTCTCTCCCCTCTCTCTTTTCTCTCTCTCTCTTTAAAAACAGAAAAACCAAAACCCAAAACCCCAAAACAGCAACCCAAACAGACAAACAAACACCAATGAAAAAAAAACCCTACAAAAAAACCAAACGTTCAAACAATAAAAAATCAAAGGAAATTCAAATGACCAAGGGTTTTGTCAATGATTTCAATGGGGAAAAACCCAGAAAAGAGAGAAAAACCCAATACAAGAGAGACACAGAAAGGGAGACAGAAAGAAAGAAAGAAAAAAAGAGAACATACAAAAAACAGAAGACGGACAACAAAGAAAAACGCGGGAAAGGGGCAGAGACAATGACGGAAAAAGAAAAGACGGGAGACAAACGGGAAAACAAGAGGGGGAGATAAGACCACAACAAAAAAGACAAAGACAAACAGAGACAACAAACAGGGGGATGAAAGGGGGAGAAAAGACAGACAACGCAGAGACAGAGACTGAAAAAAAAAAAGAAGAACAAGACAGGGACAAAAAAGGGAGACAAACACAAACGGAGTTTCAGGGGGAAACAGAGAAAAAAGAGACTTTAACAAAACAGCCCAAGACAAAGCGACATAGAAAAAGAAAGAGAGAGGCAAAAGACGGGCAGACAAAACGGGGAAAAGGGAAGAGAGAGAGGGGACAGGACGGAAAAAAGAGACAAAAAAACAGCCCAACAAACAAGACAGATTAAGAACAGAAGAAATCGGTAAAAAAGATAAAATATTTTTGGTGTTCTCTCATGTTTCTTTTTAAAAATTAAAAAAAGGTAAAATCAATGAAATTATACAATTTGGAAAAACCATATTAATTTTGATCAATCAAAATTAAAATTTGAAGTTGAACGGGTAAGTGATGGTGGGGTGCGTGTTGTGTGTTTTTGCGCGCGCGCGCCGGGGAACCCATGTTACTGCGAGTGAATGTGTGTTTGTGTGTGCTTGTATCGTGTCTGTGGCTTTGGGTCTGACTGGGTTTTTGTGTGTGTGCCCTTGCCTCTGTGTCTTTTATAAAATCTTTTTGGTGACGTTTTTTTTTTTGTTTGTGTGTGTGTGTATGTGTTGTGTGTGGCGCGCGCGCGCGCGCGCGTGTGTTTGTGTGGGGGTTGTTGTGTGCGTGTGGGGTATGTGCTTTTTCCCCCATCTCTCTCCCTCTCTCCCCCCTCTTTTCTTTTTTTTTTCCCCCCCTTCCCCCTCCCCCCCCCCCCTCCTTCTCTCTCTCTGCCCTGTCTCTGTCGTTTTCTCTTCCTGTCTGTCTGTCTGTCTTTTCTCCTCCTCTCTCTCCATCTTTCCTCCTCTCTCCCCCCTCCCCCTCTCTTCCCCTAAATTCTCTCTCTCTCTTCTTTCTCTCTCTGTGCTGCGTACAAGGGGAATGAAGGGTTTAGCCAAGAGATAGGGATTAAAAAGCTCCTGATCTACCAAATTGATCTTCAGTTTAGGGTTAGAGCCCTAGACAGTGCTTACCCCAAATTTCAAGGGGGAAAACATTTTGTTTTTTTGGGTTTTTTTCTCGAGTCAACTCTCTCCCTCCTCTCCCCCATCTCCCCTCTCTCCCCTCATCTCCTCCCCTCTTCATTTTTCATCCCCTCTCTCTCTCCCCTCTCTCTTTTCCCCTTCTCTCTCCCCTCCCCTCTCTCTCTGTAAAGTTTGCCAGCGTATAACCCCGGTGCGTGTGCAAAAACGGGGGGCAGAATGGGGGGAATATTTTCTGCGCTTAAAGATCCCATTTTCATGTCGGGGTGGGTTTTTTTTTTTATAGGGGGTTTCCGAATGAGGGAAAATTTTTTGGGTTATGTACTCAAAGGTTGTTTTTTTCATTTCAGGGGGGGTTTAAATTCAAAGCGGGTGTTTATTGGGGGGGGTTTCTTGATGGGGGTTTTGGGGTTTTCCGGTAATATTGTTTAAAATATTACTTTAACTGTGGAAAAAAAACCCAAAACAACAATTGAATCAAAAAGATATTCTTCTCTGTCCTATCCTTGTTTTCCTTTTGTCTTTCTGTTTTTTTTTTTGTATCTTCATTTCTGCTCTTTCGTCTGTCTGCTGTCTGCCGCCCTCTCCATCTACCCCCCCCCTCCTTCTTCTTTTTTTCTTCTCTCTCTCCCCTCTCTCTCGTCTCTCTCTCCTCTTCTCTTTTTCCCCCCTCTTTTTCCCCATCTCTCTCTCTTTTTCCTCCTCTCTCTCTAAATCCCCATCCCTCTCGTCTCTCACTCTCACTCTCTAGCCTTTCTTTTTTCCTGTCGTCTTTTCTCTCTCCCCTAGCTCTGTCTTTCTTCTGTCTGTCTGTTTCCTCTCTCCCCTCTTTTTCCCAAAACACAAGAGACTAAAACGTACAGCCCAGCTTTGGGCTTGGGGTAAACCCCAAATTTTGGACGGGTCCCTCCAGAAACTAAATTTTCCCAAACCCCTTGTTATCTGTACAAGTTTTCCCCCTCTTTGCCCCCCCGGGAAACCACCTTTCTCTTTTGGGGGATAGGATAAAACCACGTTTTTGGGAAATCCACCCTCCTGTTCCAGCCCCCGGGAAATTTTTTTGGGGGAAGGGTAGGGGGGATTGTCTGCGGGTGTTTAAAGCTGCAGACCACAGGTTGCCCGGGGACAGCACCTTGGGTATGCCCCTCAACTCCCCCCCTATTACACCCCTATCCAAATTACATGACCCCTAACATTTTCCTACCCAAATTTTTCACCCCTTTAAACCCTTACCCCCCTTAGGGTTTTTCCTGGTAGAGACTTTCCCCAAAAAACGGGCAAATCCCCATCCCCACCCTGTACCCCGGGTTTTTACCCTCATGGTATCTGACATTTTGCAGTTGGCTCTCCCCCAACCCTCGGGCCATAGCTCAACATCTTTTTAAATGTAGAAACCCAAAATGAGGCATGGGAAAGTTTGGGGAACTGCATGTAAAATATAAACTTTGCCGGGTTGTTTGTATGAAAAAATTTGAACATAAGTAATATTTTGTATTTTGATGATAAATTTTGGAAACTATTACTTTGCGCATCCTGAAAAATTTTAAAAATTTGGGAAAAATACCTGTGAAATGTTTTTTTTTTCTGACTTAACAACTCCTGTAATGTTTTTTTTCTGTGTTTGGTATTTTGGGGTTTTTCCTATATATACCCAATTGAATTTTTTGCTGTCTTTAAGGGTAATGATTTGGGCCACGCGGGTGCTCGGACAGGGGATTTTAATTCTGTTTGAAAATCAAAAAAGGTCAGGAAAGAGTATTTCCCTTGAGAAAAATTTTGATAGCCGGGCCCATTGAACATTATTTTTGGACGGGACTCTAGGTCTTGGTTTTGATTTGCATTCACTTCAAGGTTTTGCTTGCTTTCGTTTTCCCTTTCTTTTTTTTAACCCTTTGCATTGTATTGGTAATTTTTCATTTCAAATTTTGACTTTTTGCTCTTTTTTTTGTGCTTGTTGGTGGGGTAGGCCCCAGTGTTTTTCAGATTAAAATTTTTTTATTAATAATTAGTCCCCCATTTTTCAACTTCGTATCCCTTGGTTTTTTAAGATTGTGCAAGTTCAAAATAAAATTTTTATAGGAAAGAAAAATTTTATTGTTTTGACTAATTCTATACATTATTTACAAATCTTCCCCAAATTTCCCATGGGTTTGGCCCAACTAGATATGGAAATTTAAAGAAGGGTTTTTAAATGTTTGTTTATCTGCTAAAAAAAGTTTCAGAATTTGGGCCCCCCAAATTTTTTCAAATGTAAATAGTTCCTTTTTAAATTTTTGGCTTTTCCCGAAACAAAGGTTTTTCACATAATGTGGGAGATGAATAATTTCAGTTCCGACTATAATTTTTTATCCCAAAAATGCCCCAAAACCCAAATTTTAAAAAAGGAAATTTAAAAACTTTTATACATCAGTCCCTTAAATTAAAAAGCAGATAAAAATTTTTTGATAACTATGGCTTTTAAAGTATAAGGGGTAGAAGTACCCTGAAAGGGGCCAAACCAATTAAAATAAAATAGGAAATTTTTTTAAACGAAAACCCCGATGAAAAAATTTGCTGGTTTAAAATTTGAACAAATGATGGATGATTTTGTAAACTACCCCCAAAATAAATTTAAATTTTTCTTGGGTTTATTTCAATAAAATTTATTTGCTTAGGCCTAATGATAAAAGGAAAAAAATCTTTCAGGTGTAAAACCTGCGCAACAAATAAACACCCCACAAAGGGAAAACCCCCCTTCGAAACACGATTACCAAAAATCCCCAACCCCCATCTAAAAAATTGTTGAAAATGTCTGAACCCGTCTAAGGGCCCAACGGGGCACTATCCTGTATGTTTTTTCATGGTCAAAAAAAGGGGGGAAAATACCCAATGAAACCCAAATACATTTCTTTTCGCAGGGAAAAGAACGTTTTAAAAGCAGAACATTTTTTTGTCCGACTTTTTGTAAACCCAACTTTTTCTAAAGTTTTTAACATTTACTGACCCAGACAAAGCCCCTTAAAAAATTTTTTTTTAATTTTTTTTTCATCAACCTTTGATAGTCATGCTCCTCTTTTAAAACAAACGTGTAAAAGCAAAAGATAAACCACCCCCGGGTTTAAAAATGAAAAACAAAATGAAGCCATAGCCCTCCGAGATCAAATTTCTAAAATCAACAGGGAAAAAGATGAAAAAATTTTAAAGGGGCAAACGAAATAAAAAATGGGGCAATCAAAGAAAAAGAATTTTTCAAAAAAGAAATATTTTAATTTAGTTTAATATCATCTAACCAAAGGGCACAAAGTCTCTCTGGAAAGCAATTAATCAGTTTTCCGGGAAAAACAAACTTCATCATGTGCTTTACAGGGATGGGGCTATCTGCAGAAAAGATCAATAAACACCTTTTTTTTTTTCTAAATTTCAGAAAAAATTTAAACATTGAAACCCCCTCAAAAAAACAATTTACTTACATCTTTTACAGGAATTTTGTAAAACCCAAAATCAATAAAGTCTAAACCCGTCCTTCAAATATATTGGTGTGCTGAAGTTTCCCAAAAGGGAAATTTTTTTCCCTTAAAAAAACAAACCCCGTGGTTTAATAATTTAGACAGGGAAAATTTTTAAGATTTCTGCGCCAAATAATCTCTGAACATCTTACATATTCTAAAAATCTTGTATTAAAAAGTTGCTAACCTTAAAAAGTTTAAAAATGCCAAAATTTTTTCCTGTTCTTAAAAAACTGGAGATCCAAATGACCCTTCCAACTTCGACCTATTTTTGATTCTATCTATCTTAAAAAAAACCTTTGAAAAGGGACTTTAAACCATCTTTTGTCAAAAACTTTCCCAAACATAACTTATTCATCCCCAAACAAAGTGGGTTTAGAGAAAATCATTCATGTCAAAAAAATGCACCAGCAAAAACATAGAGCAATGGCAAAATTTTAAAAAATAATAATAATACTTAACTGGAGGGAATTTTTGGAGACTTTGCCAAGGCTTTTTACTGTATTTATCACAACCCCTGTTAAAAAAAAACTGGCTTTTGTATGGGTTTTTTGCCCCAGACTCACTAAAATAATTAACCCATCTTTTCTTGATAAAAAGGGAAAACAAGCTTTTTTCAAGAATTTATTTAAGTCGTCCCTTTTTCCAGTGAAATATTTTATTCCCAAGGGTTTTGTGCAAAGGGCCCATCCTCTTTTCCCAAAATATATCAATGATTTTTCCCCCCCATGTTTTTTCACTTTGAAATCTTTTCCCACGACACTACCATACAAAACCGCGGATCAAAGGGAAACTTTTGTAGGTAAAATTTTGCAAAAGGCTTAAAAAAATCCCAGCACATGGACAGAGTGCAATCAAAATGGCCTCCCCTCCACTGAAATCAAAATTTTTTGGTTGTTGCAAAAAGAAAAAACGCCAAAACTTTAAAAAAAACCCAAACAAAATGGAAAAAAAATTTTTCATAAAGTAAATTTGAAGAAAATTTAGTCATATAAACTACTTGGGCTACATATTTAAAAAACTTTTTCATGGCTGATCATGTTTTAGTATTTCCAAAAAAAAATTAAACTTAAAAACTATTCCAACTTTAAACGAATAAAACATTTTTCCCTTTATCACCCAAATCGAAAACTATTCTTCTACGCTTATATAAAACCGATCTTGATTATCATCTACAAAGCGGGATTTGGGAAGTAAAAACTGTCCCCCAAAAAAGAAAAAACTTGAAAGAGTATATAAAACGTTCTCCAAGTTTAAATTTTCTTTGAACCCACTTTTCCCTTTGAAACTAATAAATACAAAGATTTAACATTTTTCCTTTTAGTTTTTTTATTGCTCTTTAATAAAGTTTTATTTATGTATTAAAAATTAAAGAATAAAATAGCCCCTCATTATCTTTTTCAGCGTTTTCCCCGTTTAAAAATGTTCGTAAAAAAAGCAAATGTTGTTACCCTCATCCCCCCAAACCCATCTGTTTAAAGTCCCTCCCCTTTTTTATTCTGGTAGCAAGTTATGGGGAAAGAAAAACCCCGTCAGTATAAAAAGAAAAAAACCCCCAAACAACTTTCAAAAAACGTACCACCAAAACTTGTTTAATTTTCTTTAAAATCAAAGGGTGAAAAGTGGGTTGTTGAAAATCTGTGTGTTGAGTGTGTTTTCGTGCCCAACGCGCGCAATTGGTGGTGTGTGTGTGTGTGTGTGTGGGGGGGTGTGTTTTTGGGGGCTCTGTGGGGGGTGGGTTTTTTGGGGGGTTTTTTGGGGTTTTTTTTTTGGGGGGTGGTTTTTTTTTTTTTGTTTTTTGTTTTTTTCCCCCAAAAAAGTTTATTGTTTGGTTTTTACGGTGTAATGTTTGGCTATGGGGATTTTGATGATTACGAAATTAAGGTTGGGTATGATATTTGAGGAAATGTACATGTGTATGGAATTTTTATCCTTGGGCGATTTTGGGGGAAAATTTTTGCAAGCTCGCACGGGTAGTTGCGTTTCCCCCGGGACATGTAAGCGTAGTGTGTGTATTTTGGGGTGTTTGTGCGTGCGTGCGCGTGTGCGTGCGTGTGTGTGTGTTTGATTTTTGGGGAGGGGTTTTCTGTTTAGGGGAAGCGGGGGCAAGGATGGGGGTTTTCAGTGTTAATTTGGTTTTTTTATTTAAAATTTGATTGGTTTTCTTCTGTGGGCTTTCATTTTTCAAAGATTTAGCAATAAAATTTAATGGCAAATTTTAAGTTCCCTTTCTTTGCCTTTTTTACATTATCTTGTTTTTTTTTATTTATTGGTTTTAAGTTTTTTTTCACTTTTTTTCCCCCCTGAGGGCCTGGTGAAAAAAAGCCTCTTTGGGTTTTTCCCAAATTTCCCTCAAAAAAATATTCGAGTTCGATTCGAGTTCGAGGGTTTTCTCTCTCTTTCTTCTCTCTCTTCGTGTAATTTTCCTGTCTCCCTTTTTGTCCTGTCGCTGTCCCTTTTTCATCCCCCGAATCGTTTTGTCTATACTTTTTCCTTTTCCTTTTCTTGTGTGTGGGGTGGGGGGGGGGGGGGGGGGGGGGGGGGGGGGGGGGGGGGGGGGGGGGGGGGGGGGGGGGGGGGGGGGGGGGAGGAAGAGAGGAAAGGGGGATGGGGTTTCACACGGGGAAGGCGCTTGCGCACCAAAGTTGGTTAAAGTCAACCTATCTATGGGGCGAAAGCGCATGAAACCCCCCGCAAAGCCTACCTACAAATAAATCGCGCAGCCCAAGTGTGTGCTTTTGTGTGCACTTTAAAAAACAAGGTCCCTTTTAAAAAGTTAATTTTCCCCCCTCTCATTTCCAGAAATTTCCCGATCAAATCCGAAAGGGGGGCGGGATGGCGGGCCCTCTCTGACCACACCACACAAACAGTGGTCCCTTTGGGAACTCCGGGCAGCGCTTGGGGTCTGCCCCAAAATTTCCTTTTTGCCCCCTTTACCAGTCCTCCCGTGTCCTCTCGTGCGTGGATTTTTTCTGGGTCGTTGTTTTTGTCTGTTTTTTTCCCCCCCCTGCAAACCGCATTTTTTGGCAAATTTTGTTTTTTCTTCCTTTGGATATACATCTATCTGCATACTGTCTGAATAAATTTAAAGTTGTTTTTTTTTTTTTTTTTGGCCGGGCCCTCTTTGCTAAGTTTCCCCTTTCCCTTTTTCAGGGTCATCAAAAACGCGTCCCAAAATCATATGTCCCTCCGTCATCATTTCATCATTTTCATTATCAACACTCGTCCCTCATGGTCATCCCCTCATTAACATCATCATCTTTTTTGTCGTCGCGTCGTCCCTCATCATCCCTTTTTCATAAACCGTTCCCTCGTCCCCTCGTCATCATCATTATCATCGTCCCTCGTTTGTTTATCAAATTTTTATCAAAACATCATCGCCCCCCCTCGTCGTCGAAACAAGAATACTGAAAAACAAACTGACCTTATGAAGACGAAATCTCTAGGCGTGAAAATTAGTTAAAAAGTAGAAAAAAGCAAAATTCGAAATATGGGTGTGTGGGGTTGCGTGTTTTTTTGTGTGTGCGCACGCGGGCGCATGCGTGCGTTTTGGGGAGGGTTTGTCATTTAAAACTTTACATGAACTTCCCCTTTTCCCCCTTTAAAATGAAAACCATGCATACATAATATCGCGAAGTGGGTGGGTTTTGGTTTCGGTGGTGGTGTGTGTGTGTGGTGTGTGTGTGTGTGTGTGGGGGTGGTGTGTGTTTTGTGTGTGTGGTGTTGTGTGGGTGGGGTGGGGTGTGTGTGCTTGTCTGTGTGTGTGTGCGTGCGTGAGTGCGTGCATGTTTTTTGTGCGTGTGCGCGTGTACGGGGCGTTCGGGGTAGTATCTATTGTCTGTGTGTCTTTGTGGCCGTCGGGCCTTTTTTTTTACTCTTCCCCTCACTTTAACCCTCTTAAACCCTTTTAAGTAAACCAAATGCATTTCATACGTTAAAGCGCATTCATACGCCCTGCCCTGCAAAGCCCCGCCGGGCCAGGTTTTAATTGTTTTTTGGTGTGTGTGTTGGGGTGTGCAGAGGAAAAAACCCCCGGTGGGGGGGATTTGATGAAAGGGTTTCTCAGCATCCCCGACGGTTTCTGTTTGGGTTCGGAGCCCTTTTTTTGAAAACGGGAAACAAACCCGCACGTAAACCCCACCGTAACCCACACTGACCCCGCACTGAAACCCGCAAAAAGGGACCCCGCAAATGTCGGAACCTTTGAACTCCCCACCTGGCGCTGGGGGTAAAAGCTCGCCCCTTTAAAGAATCTGGGCTTATTTTGGGGGACCCGCTTTGGCCCTCAACCGTTTTTAAAAAAAAGGGGGAATTTGGGGGAAAGGGTTTTTCTAGTGCACTTTCTTTTGAAAAAGTTGTTTGGGGCGTGTTTCCCCCTTTTAATAAATTTCCCGACGAAGTGAAAAGTAAAGAAGATAGTAAAAAAATCCGGAAGAAGGAGAATTGCTAAAAAAAGAAAAATTGCAACGAAGAAAAAAGAAGGAAATTTAAAGAAAAAAGAAGATTGCGAAAAGGGGAAAATTTTAAAGAAGAAGGGTTGCTAAAAAAAAAAGAAAAAAAAAAAAGAACAAGAAAAAGAAAAACAAAAACAAAACAACAAGAACAAAGAACAACAAGAAGACAAAAGGGGAAAAAAGAACAAGAAACAAAGAAAACAACAACAAAAAACAGAAGGAAATAAGTTAATTTAGTCAGTTTAGTCTGTCTTTTTTAGTCAAGTATCAGTCTTCAGGGAGCGGTCCTTACTCCTCAGTCATCAACAAAACGGGTTTGGGCAGCCCCGGTTTTTTTTGTTGGTTTTAAACCCGTTATTTGTCAACACCTTGGTTGGAAAGCGTGTTTGGTTTTTTTTTCGGGGTTTTTGTTTTTTTTTGGGTTTTTTGTTGTTTTTGGTTTTTTGGGGTGGGGGGTGGGAGGGGGAAAAAGGGGGGGGGTGTGTGTGTGGGGGGGGGGGGGGTAAAACATTAAATTTTTTGGTGTCTTATTTTTTTTTTTTTTTCTTTTATCACTGAGAACAAGGTTTTATACTTTTTTTATTCCACGTTAGTTTTTTTTCTTTCTTTCTTTTTTTCTTTTTTGTTCGATTAGAAAAGAAAAAAAAAGAAAAAAAGAAAAAGAAAGAGAGAGACAGAAAACAGAGAAGAAAAACAGCCCCCAACCTTTTTGACAGACAAAACAAAACAAACAAACAAGACACAGAACAGAGAGAAAGAAACAAAAAAGGGGGAAAGACAATCAATCAAGACAGAAAAAAGGGAAAGGATGAATAAATTTTAATCGATCTAATAAAAAGACAGAAAAGGAAAAAGTGAGGAAAATAAGGGAAAACAAAAAAAATGAAGAAACGAAGAATGCAAAGAAGATAAAAAGAAAATAAATTCTTCTTCTTTTTCTTCTTCTTTCTTTTTTCTTTTTCTTCTTCTTTTTCTCCTTCTCCTTCTTCTTGTTTTTCTTCTTCTTCTTCTTTTTTCAGATTAGAAAAAAAAACAAAAATAAACCAAACCCTACCCCTCACCAAACCCCCCTTCCCTTTATAAAAACCCCCAAAGAAAAGGAAGAAGCGAAAAGGAAAAAAACCCCCAAAAACCAATTTTTCCTTTTTGGGAGGAATACAAAAGACCCGGGCAGGGAGACAATCAGACAGACATAAAAAGACAAGAGAAAGGGGGGAGACAGAAACAGAAAAAAAGAAACAAAAGAGACCCGAGAGGACAGAGGCAGGGCAAAGAGACATACAGAAAACAGACAAAAAGACAAACAAAAAAGGGGGAACAGACAGGGAGACAAACAGACAGGCAACAGACAGACAGACAGACGGCAGACGACTTACAGACCCAGACAGACACAAAAAACCCCACATAAAAACACTCACACACACACTCACTTTACACAAAAACACACACAAAAACTTTCCAAAAACAACGCACCTCACACACACAAAACACATCAAACACACCCCACTCACCCCAGACCACAAAACTCACAAAACACAGCCCCACACAGACCCCACAATACACCACCACCCACTCACAGACAGACAAACACACACTCACAAAACAACATACCCACACACTCAAACACAAAGACACACACAGACACACAAAACACACACACACTCACAGAGATAGAAAAAAAGAAGAGAGAAAAGAGAGAAAAGGGGAAGAGAAGAGAGAGAGAGAGAGAGAAAAAGAGAGAGATAGAGAAGAGAGAAAGAGAGAGAGAAGAGAGGGAGAGAGAGAGAGAGGGGAGAGAAAGAGAGAGGGGAAGAGAACAGGGGAAAAGAGAAAAGGGGAGAAGAGAGAGAGAGAGAAGAGAGAAAGAGAGGAAGAGAGAGAGAGAAAAGGGAAATTGGGGAGCAGCATTGTGCAGACCACCCTTTGTGGGGAAAACAGCTATCCGCACCCAAATCTTTTTAACGCCTTTTCATCTTCGGCGGCTCCCCGAGAGGCTGAAAACTGAAAATTAGTCATCACAACAACAACTCCCCCCCCCTTGCTCTAAAAAGGCCTTTGCAGATCTCTTTTTCTGTCTGTCTTTTCCGGGGTGGGTTTTTTTTTTGTTGTCTTGTGTTTGTTTGTTTGTTCCCGTCCGTGTAGTTTTTTTGTTTTTGTGTCTGTCCTGTCCCCTTCCCCCCTTCTCTTCTCTCCCCTCCCAAACTCTTTTCTCCTCTCCCCCCTCTCTCCCCTCTCTCTCTCTCCCTCTCGCTCTCCTTTCCCTTCGCTCTCTCTATCTCTCCTCCCGAGTGAGGAGTCTGGTGTTGTGTGTCGTAGCTGTGATTTTTCTGTCGGGCTGTCTGTCCTTTTCTCCCCTCTTTCCTCCTCTCTTTCTCGCTTTGCTCGCTCCCCTCCCCTCCCCTCTCTCCCTTTGCCCTCCCCTCTCCCTCTCTCCCCTTCTCTCTCTCTCTCTCTCTCTCCTCTCCCTCCTCTCCCTCTCTCTCTCTCTCTCTCTCTCTCCTGAGGACTTTAGTGAGTGAGTCGTGAGCCCGGTTTTCTGGATCTGTTTAGTGTTTCTGGGCTGTCGTCTGCCCCGTCTGTCCCGTCTGTCCCCTCCTCTCTCCTCTCTCTCCTCTCTCCTCTTTTCTCCCTCATCTCTCTCTCTCTCTCCTCCTCTCTCTCCTCTCTCTCTCTTCCCCTTTCTTTTTCCCGATTAGGAGTTAGGGAGTGAGTGTGCCCGTGTGGGCCCATGAGTCTGTAGTGTGTCTGTCTGTCTGTACCCCCTCTTTTCCTTTCTCTCTCCCCTCCCCCTTTTCCCCTCACCCCCTCCTCCCTTCCTTTTCCCCCTCCCCCCTCTCTCTCCCTCTCCCTCTCTCCTCTCCTCTCCCTCTTCCTTCTTTTTCTTCTTTCTCTTATCGTCTCTCTTTTTTTTTTTACTCCTCGGTTTTTCCTTTCCTTTTTCCTTTCCCACTTTTTTTCAAGGGTTTTTCTTATTAATGTTGACTAAAAAAAGGGCCCCTACTATTTGGGATGCCATTTTTTTGGTTAAATATGTATAGGGAAAATAACCACGAAAACTAAAGTAACGAAACTGAAAAGGCTGTTAAAAAATAACACCAATTGTTTTTTTAAGGGGCTTGAAACAGGAAAAAAGAAAGGTGAACATGATTTTTTGTCCCGCTAAATCATTTTGACATTGTAATCCCCAATGGTACATGTAAACTCCCGCTGTTCAAGGGAAACTCTCGCCTCGGGGTCTTTTTGCTTGTTTGTTTTTTTTGTTTTTTTTCTTTCCTTGGGATCTTTTTTCGTTCCTCAACTAAAACTCTGAGGTTCACCAATGGTGAATTATAAAAATTAAATGTCATTTCTTCTAAAAACCCCCCATTTTAAAATAGCCGCATTTAAAGACTTCCAGGGAAAATTTTTTAAATATATTTCCCTTTTCCCTTAGAGGGGCGGCAGAAAGGAAAAAATCTGAAATTGAAATCCTTCTCCCCTCCCCTTTCCCCAAAACCCCCACCCCCCCCCCCAACACCCCTAACCCCCCCCCAACACTCCTCCTCTCTCTCTCTCTCTCTCCTCTCTATATAAAAATATATTTTATATAAAAATAAATATTTTATAAATATATATTATATTTTAAAAAAAAATTTAATTTTATTTAATAAATTAAAAAATTTGTATTCTATATTTGCTTGCTTTTCAGTGTGTTTTGGGGTGTGTGTTTTTTGTGTGTGTGTGTGGTGTTTGTGGTGTGTGTGTTTGTTTTGTGTGCGGGGGCCCCACACACACACGAAAAAGTGTGGGATTTTTCTATCAATTCTTTCAATTTTGCACCTTTTTCCCTTTTTATTTTTCCTTTTTTTTTTCCGAGGGCTGGATGTAAAAAAGCAATGTAAAGCTTAAACTATTACCCTCTTTAAAAAAAAAATTGTTCAAAAAATGTTCCCCTTTAACAAAAGAAAAAGAAATGAGGAAAATAGACCAGGGGCCGTTAAAATAAGCCAGTGGTTGAAAGGGGCAAGCTTATCGAATAAACAAAACTGGGGAGGGAATGGAAGTCTTTAAATCTAGGAGCACGGGGAAAACAAGGTGGTCAAAATTCTGCTGTTGAAAGAAAAGAAAATACAGACAGACGACAAAAGAGGGAGGTAAGCAAAAGGGAGAGAGAGAGAAAAGGGAGAGAGAGAGAGAGAGGGGAAAAGAGAAAGAGGGGAGAGAAGAGAGAGAGTTCATCTGAAGCACTGGAAGACAGAGGGGGTCAAAATTGTGCGTTTGGGGAGGAGACATTTCAGACAAACAGACAAGAGGGAGGTAGAGAAAAAAGGGGAAAGAGAGAAAAAGAGAGAGAGAAGGGGAGAGAGAGAGAGAGAGAGAGAAAAAGAGAGAGAGAGAAAGAGAGAAGAGGGGAGCGAGAGAGAGAGAAAGAGAACCCGGAGGGGGGGGGGGAAAAGAGAGAGAGAGGGGGGGGATGAGGGAAAAAAGAGAGAGAGAAGAGAGAGAGAGAAGAGAGAGAAAAGAAAGAGAGAGAAAGAAAGAGAAAATAAGGGAAAAGATCAAAGACAATGCAGACTTCTAAAGAGCATTCAAAATAAGGAAGGGAAGCAAAAAACCAAAAAAAAAAAAAAACGTCGAGCAAGATCATAAATCAGAATCAATTTAGAATTAAAAAACTTTAATTTTCCCCTTTAAATCAGAACAAACGTATTGCCCCAAAACATTTTAAAATTTTTCAAAAATTTGCTAAAGGAGTAGATTATTAGACTTTTTGTACTTTTTGTTTTTTTTTTCGCTTTCTGGATTAAAAAAAACTAGAAAAACATTCACGAACTATCATCATAGTATTTAGGCCGGGAAGTAACTGCATCACTTTTACATGAAAAAAAAGAACCTAAGCACCCCAGACACAGAAAAAAACCACACACAAAAAAACATAAACCACAAACTATTATTCCGTTTCAAAGCCCAAAGAAAGAAAAACTCTTAATCGTATCTTAGCCCAAATATTACCCCACATTACCTAAACTGCTTTCCCAAAATCGGAAATATGGCGCCTAAAAGTGGTTTAAGCATTTCAAAATAAAAATCACCAACAGCCCTTTTTAACCAGTGTGGGTTTTTTTTTCAACCCAGTGATTTTCCCCGGGGGGGAGGAGTGAACAGAATGCAAATTAATTGTGGGTGACTGGGGGAATGCCTGCCAACACCTCCCTGCTTGCCCTTTCCCCCTGTTTTTTGTCTGCCCCGTCCATGGCCGTTTATATTGCTGTTCAGCCTACAATGTGCCCCTCGGGCTGACTGCCCCGTTTGGGGCTAGTTGATTTTAATTTTTTCTTTTTCTTTGCAATTTTTCTTTCGTTCGTTTTTTTCTTCACAAGTCTTCTTCATTTAAAAAATTTTTCTTTCTTTTGCAATTTTTTTGCATTTCTTCTTCTCCTTTTTCACAATTCTTTGCAAATTTTTTTATTTTTTAAATCTTCTTCTTCTTCTTTTCAATTCTTCTTCTCTTTTTTCCCTTTTTCCCTTTCCCAATTTTCCCCTTCTTTTCAATGCTTCTTCACAAATTTTTTCTTCTTCTTTTTTTGCAATTCTTCTTTTTTCTTTGCAATTCTTTTTCTTTTTTTCAAAAATTCTTTTCCCGCGTAAAATTTTGTTTTTTTTTTGCATTCTTCTCTTATTATTTCTCTTCTTTGGGGATTCTTTTTTTTCTTCTGTCTATCATCTGTCTGTCTGGGCTCTTCTTTTCTGTCTGCTTCTATCATCTCTGTCTCTTCCCTTCCGGGCTTTCTCTGCTGTCCCTGGGCTGTCTCTGTCCCGACGTCTGCCTGCCTGCCCGTCATGTCTGACTTCACGTCTGGGCTATGTGTTTGTCTCTGTCTGTCTCTGTCTGTCTGACTGTTCCCCACTGCCGTCCGTCTCTGTCTCTCTGTCCTTTCTATCAGTCCTGTCTTTTCCCCCTGCTTCTGTTTTTCCTGTCCCTTTTTGTCTCTTCTTTTTTCCCCCTCTCTCTCCCTCTCTCTTTTTCTCCGACCTATACTCCTCTCTCTTCCCCTCCCTCTCTCGCTCTCCTCCTCTCAACTCTCTCTCCTCTCCCCTCTCTCTCCTCATCCTCCTCTCTCTCCCCTCTCCTCCCCCTTTTTCAGCATAGTAGCAGGGAGCAGCGCAAAAAAATTTTTCCACCTTTTTGTCTTTCAGCTTTCTCCTAATTGAAGACTTCCATTCCCGGGCCCACCTTTTATCTTGAACCAGTGCTGCACCTCCAACCCCCTGGCTTATTTTAACGGCCCCCTTTTATCTTTCCTGCACCCTTTTTCTCTTCTCTCTCCCCTCTCTCCTCCTCCCAACTCTCACAAACCCCCATCTCAATTTTTCCTTCCCCTCAGCTCTCTCTCTCCCCCCAACCCCCCTCACTCTCCCCTCTATTTGCTCTTTTAGGGGGGGGTGGGGGTTGGGGGGGGAGGGGTATGAGGGCCCCCCGGGGGTGGGGGAGGGGGGGAGAGATTTCAAATCAAAAGCTTTTTACTCCCGTTTGGGGGCCCTTTTAGGGGTAAGGAGAAAATTTTACAAACCCTTTTCTCAAAATGGGAAGGAATGCACTGCCCTTTTGGGGTTGGTGGTCTAGAGGTAAACCCCGCCCCCGTCTAGAAAGCGAAAAGGGCCCGGTCGGGAAATGTGGGGGTGGTTTTTAAAACCCGTTTGGACCCGAAAATTTTTTCCCCCTCCACTAGAAACCCTTTATGGTGGTCTTTGGGGGCTAGCTTTTGGATGAGACGAAAACCGGGTCCCGGGGTTTACACCAAAAAATTTTTTTAGCGCACGAAAAAAAGCCCACGCAAAAGAAGGAAGGTTTTTCCCTTGAAAAAATTTTGGGAGAAAAAAGCCACCTGATAGGGGAAAAAAATGCAGTTCTTGTCCTGTTTCCCTGTTCTGTTGTTCTGTCGTTTTTCTCTTCTTCCCCTCTCTCTTCTCCTCTTCTCTTCGACTCTTTCTCTTCTTCTCTCTTCTCCTCTCTCTCTCTCTCCTCTCTCTCCTCTCTCTCTCCTCTCTCTCCCCTCTCCTCTCACAGTTCACCGCAGCAAGTTACCACCTCTTGTCCAGTGCTACAATTGAAGCTCCATTCCCCTGCCCAGCTTTGATTGAGACCAGGTTGCACCCTCAACAACTGGTTATTTTAACGGCCCCTCTATCTGGCACTTATTTTCTCCCCCTCTCTCTCCTCTCTTCTCTCTCTCTCTCTCTCTCTCTCCTCTCTCTCTATCTCTCCCTCACTCTCTCTCCTCTCCTCTCTCTTCTCTCCGTGATTCTGTGGGATTTTGTTTAATATTTTTCCGTACTGTGTAAGTGTATTGCTATGGGAGTTTATTTTATTTATTATCATATATATCCTTAAGGGCGGGGACTGGAGTAAAAAGCACATGTGCTTATTCATTTCCTCGAAATAAAAGAATTTGTCATTGTCACATTGTCTCTCTCGTCATCTCTCTCCTCATCTCCCCTTCTCTCTATCTCCCTCTCTCTCTCATCCTCTCTCTCTCTCTCTTCTTACTCTCGGCTTTGACCTACTGAATAAATATCTGAAGTCTGAAGTCTGAAGTCTCTCTCTCTCCTCTCTCCTCTCTCTCTCTCTCCGTCTCTTCACTCAAATCTCTCTCTCCTCTCTTCTCTCTCTAAGGAGGGTGGTGGTGGAGGGGGGGTATGAGGGCCACCGGGGGGGGGATGGGGATGAGGAGGGGAGAGATTTCAAATCAAATGCTTTCACTCCCGTTGGCCCTTTGAGGGATAAGGAGAATTGTACAAAACATTTCCTCAAAGTGGGAAGGAATGCAGCTGCCTTAAAATGGTGCGTAAAACAAACGGGTGGCTGACACAACATCTCTCCATTGCTGAACCTACCTGGCATCCCCAGTGCACAGCGCATTCATTGTCGTACTCACTTCAAATGTTATCAACGGTATTATCGAGGTTTGGGCAATTCCTGACACCCCCAAAAAGAGATTCTATGTCTAGTGTTAAGATCTGAGGCGGTAATGATAATGTGATTCCCCTTCCCCCCCCCCCCCCCCCCCCCCCCCCCCCCCCCCCATTCCTTTCCACTGCCGTAATATCCACAGACGAATTTTGATTCTAATCGCAGATCTTTCTGTCGTTGTGTGCTTCTCTCATCTCTCTCTCTCATCCTCTCTCTCTCTCTCTTCTCTCAGCTCCTCATCTCTCTCATCTCCTCTCTCCTCTCTCTCTCTCTCTCTCTCCTCTCTCTCTCCCCTCACTCTCTCTCTCTCTCTCCCCTCTCTCTCTCTTCTCTTCTCTTTGTGACCAAAAGAGAGACAAAGACACAGAGAGAGCATGCGTCCATATGTGTGTACGCCTATGTGTATGTATGCATGTGCTTGCGCGAGTGTGTGTGTGTGTGTGTGTGTGTTGTATATGTGTGTGTGTGCACTTTGCATGCGCCCATGCGAGAGCGCGCATGTCTGTGTATGCGTGCGAGCGTGTGCGTGCATGCATGCGCGCGCGCGCGCGCGTGTATGATGTGTATCACAAGGGCATGAAATAATCTCATTCATTTTTTTTATATATACATAATATTATGTATTCCTCTTCACCAGCTAACAAAAGCAAACAAACATTAGGCAAAGGTACAAAGGCCCAGCCACTCAGAACAATGTGGTTGCGTGCAGCAGCATCCTCTTCCTCCTTACTATAATTATGTCTTCTGCCTTCCTGCGGCTGGAAAACTAAGACCTTCGCTCCATGTATATTTCCAGCTAAAAACAACCAAAGACAAATAGACAAAGACATAAATCAGAAAAGTGACAAACAAGGCTGATAGACAGACAGTATAACACACACACACCCACCACACACACACCACACACACACACACACACACTACACACGACACACCACACACACGACACACTCACGCACACCACACAACACACACAGACTAAAAAAGAGCCAGAAAAATAGAACAACACACACACACACCGCGCGCGCGCGCGCGCGCAACTCACACAGAGGCAACACGACACACACTCACACACAGAATAGAAAGAGAGCCAAAAAATAGACAGCGACAGAGAACACACATACAGAAACACACACGCACGCATGCTCGCGCGCGCACACAACACACACACACACAAATAACAAAGATCCAGAAAAATAGACACACACACACACCTCGGCAAACGCCACACACACAAGCACACACACATCACACACACACACACATCACCCACACAAACAGAGTGAGAGAATAAAAGAGAGATAGAAAAATATACACGCACGCGCGCGTGCACACATATATCCACACACGCGCGCGCGCACGCCACAATAGCGCGCGCACAGAGAGAGAGAGAAGAGAGGAGAGAGAAGAGAGAGAGATAGAGAGAGTAGAAGAATAAAAGAGAACCAAAAAATACACACACACACACACCACACTACGCGCAGCGCGCACGAACACCACTCACACACACACTCACACAACACACAACACACGACGCACACAAACGCATGCTCGCACACAATCACAAGAGAGAATAAAAGAAGCAAGAAAAAATAGAGAGACAGACAGACAGAACAGGCACTCACACCACACGAAAACACACAGAAGAAAAGAGACCAGAAAAAAAGCAAAACAACAAAAACTCACATCAGACAACTTCCGGTTAAGAGATCTAAACATATTCGGTAACGACAGTCAGAAGAAGGTTTTTTATGCCTTAAATCGTTCTTTGTTATCATTATCAAGGGCGTGTGTGAGCGCTCAGAGAGAAGAGACAGATACAGGAGAGAGAGAGACAGGAGACCGACAGACATAGAGACGAAGACAGACAGACAGTAAAGAAGAGACAGACAGAAAGACAGAAGACAAAGAGACAGACTTTGAAAGAGAGATGAGATAGAGAGAGAGAGAGAGAGATAGAGAGAGAGAAGAGAGAGAGTGTGTGTTTTTTGGTTGGGGGTGACAACACCGACAGACAACACATACAGAGCCAGAACCAGAACACAGAGACACAACAAGATAAGGTTCCTGGCACACACAAAACACACCACACACACACCACACACACACACACAACACACACTCACACATCTTCAATCACATATAAGACACACAATCTCCTGGGGTAGCTACGGCAACTCTTACAGGAGCCAGCATGCTAAAACTGCTAATGAATCACCGCCACAAGTAGCATCAGACTGACGTCGTTAACGTCTCATCGAATCTTCAGACACCTACAGTGACCTGGAGTCAGGTGTCCTTCCATCATCAATCATCATCATTATCATCACATCCAGCAATCATCATCATCATCATCATCATCATAATCATCATCACCAACGTCGTCGTGCTCTATCTCGAAATCATAGCCACAGTCAGGATGGTTGATTCAACATTTCCAGAGAAAAGGAAGATTGTGTGTGTGTGTGTGTGTGTGTGTTGTGTGTGTGTGTGTGTGTGTGTGTGCGTGTGCGTGTGTTGGGTTGTGTGTGTGTGGGGGCGTGGCATGTGTGGGTGTGGGTGGGTGAGTGTGTTTATGAAGAGGTTATCAACACATCGGCGTAGGCCGGGATGTGAATTAGAGTACTGACACACAGATATACAAACATAAAATCACAAACACACACTCGTGCCGCGCACGCCAAACACTGCACCACACTCATATCACACACGTGTACGCAACGAAACACAAACACTCCCACATAATTAACAGACACACAGACACACTTTCACTCACACACTTTTTAAACTCCCCACCCCCAAGAAGAACTACACACAAATAAATGCGACCACAACAGAGACACACAGCCACATACACACACACGCACACCACGCACACCAAACACCATCCCCCAAAACACACTTTCCACCCGCCGCCCACACACACACACACACACACACACACACACACACACACACACGTACGCACACACTTTTTACCACCCCCCCCTCACACACACACTCACATCGCACACATGCCACCCAACCACACACACACACAAACAAAATACCTCCCACAAGCACACACACACACACACACACACACACATCACACACACAACACCATATTTACATACTCAATGAAAAAAACACACATCTACTCATAGATCTACATTGTCACCTCACGCATACAAACGCATACAAACACGCACTACACAGTTTTATGAGTACCAATGTTACAGATTGTAACAGGGATGCATGTCCTGAGAGACTTGAACCCAACAGAGCTCCAAGTCTTTTTTTTTTCTGTCCTTTTTTTTCTCGAGGATAATGGAAAAAACACCTCATGTGCATTTTTTTTTGAAACATCCAGGTCCCTTGTGTAATGCGGTTTTGTAAATTCTGTCATCCGTTTCCACCGCAACACAATAGCCACTCTTTCGAAAAGCGGAACAGGATTTACGTGTTGCGCAAGATGGTTCTGCGTGCGGTCGCCCACGGGGCTCGGTTTATAGTCCCTCTCCATGAAGCAGCCTGCAACTTAGGTTCTTGTTGATATGTTTTTCCTTCAGTGGTTACAGTTCTAAAGGTTCACCAAATGTGAATTTTTGTTTATGTATCTATACCTCCCCCCCCCCCCACACACACACACACGACACACCCGATCATTAAAATAGCTGAATTCCAACATTCGGGGATCAGACATCTGTGTGTATCAAAAGTTTGATGGATCCTAGGTTGCGGGGACTGGAATGTAATAAAATAAAGCACATGGTCGTATTCATTATCCACGTAATACAAGAATTTGTCATTGTCATTGTCATTTCATTTGTGTCATCCATATCCATGTCAATCATCGTAGCTGTCCGGTACTTGTTAGGAAAGGCAACGGGTGGGGGTGTTTATTTGGTTGGGTTTTTTTGGGTGGGGATGTTTATGAAGGAGGGTGTTTTTTTTTGTTGGGGTGGGTTTCTTCTGTAGCTCGCAAGAAAACTGTGAGGGGATATTTCCCGTTATGTGTCCTTTTCCGAGCCATGATAGCACTTCACACCGACTCTAGGAAGACAAGGGTTTAAATACATACCCTAGACTTTTTCCAAGCATTTACACATCACACACACACACACACTCACACACTCACACACACATTAACACAACCCACACACAAACCCGAATTATTCTCGTCATCAACAAGACTTATTTTCCAACTATACTAGTAAAATCACACCGCAATCTCGAAAACCCATAGAGAGGAAAAGGTAAAACCCCCTAACAGAGTCTGACAAGTACAAAACAATTCTCCTCTGAAAAACTTTTTTTTTTTGGTTTAACTTGAAAGGAGCGTGCATCTCGTAAATGGAACACAGGAAAAAGTTCCTAAGCACAGATACGCCTGTGCCCTGCCTCCATCAAGTTCTGCCCAGACGATATCCTTCAGCATGAAAGGTGCTGTCAAAACAAGCGGCTAAAACCTCCGCAGTCGAGACACAACAATGGGTAGGACCGACGGCTAATGAAATCGCTTTGTACCAGCGCGTCTGCTCTACAGCACTGCTAGGGGTGGGAGGAGGACTGGGGCCGTTAGCTATCATAAATGCACTGTCTCTGACCAGCAGGACTTGGACAATTGGAAGAAGAAAAACATTAGTGAACGGGAAAAAAAATTAAGTTAGAAAGAAACATGGCGAGAGAAGAGGCAGAATGGAGGCTGGAAAGGAGGAGGAGGAGGGTGATGGTAAAAAAACGAGAGGAGAAGGTGGGTGGTGGGTGTGAGAGTGGGGGGGGGGGGGGGGGGAGGGGTAGTGATAGAGAGATGTATAAGGATTTCCTGAGGTATACAGTTTGTAGGTGTGAACTGTGAAGCAAAGAGAAAAAAATAATAGATAGGCGAACAAGTGTGAGATATTAAAAGAAGGCAGGTGGAAAAAAAGAAGACTAGCTATTCAGGAAAGTTTTTAACGACCACAAATAAGAATCACAACGTCTGCTATATCACTGAAGAGAAAAAAGAAGAGAAGAGAGAGAGAGAGAGAGAGGAGAGAGAGAGAAGAGAGAGAGAGAGACTGACAACAAAGAGAACAGACAGACAGAGAGACAGAGAGAGACAGAGAGACAGAGAGAGACAGAGAGACACAGTGAGAGACAGAGAAAGAAGACAGAAACAGTGAAGAATACTGATCTTAGAAATGATAATGTTTCAGAATTTCCCACACATTCACGCAGAGTGATTAACTGCAGACATGCTTATATGCCCATAATTCAACAAAAGATCAACCTGTGTCGTGACAAGCTATGGACAAGTGTGCGATCATGATGACAATCTCATTACATCACACAAAGATAAAAAGAACAGTTATTGTTATGCAAACACAAGCACGAAATTAGAAATAAGAAAAAAAACAAACATAAAAACCACAAAAGTTATTCAGAAAAAGATATGTTAAAGAAGAGATTATATCTAAGCAAAAAAATGGACACTAATACTAAACACTGACAAGAGAGTTTAGGGAAACAATGTCAGAAACAAAGCACTGAAGACAACAGACCAGATATTCAGCAGGGACATCTGCTTAAATGATGTACGCACTTAACAACAATACACTAAAGCAAAAATAAACCCCAGAGATGTCCTTGATTCTTATAAGGACGCAGCTGCTCAAACTGGTACGTTTGCAGAAAAATTAAATGAGGAACAATAATTTCTGTCCTCCTTGCCTTAATAAAAAAACAACTGGATTTGTGGATAAAAGTCTCTTTCGTTGCGGATCCAAGAGATAAAACAAAATTACAGCAAAAAGAAAAGGACAAACAAGTCTTAATAAAAGACCCCCGCGCAAAAACAACATATAGAGTAGATGCATAAATATATAAGTTAATATAAATGAATAAAAGTAAACGAAAAGTGTATGTGAAGGATCTTAGACAGAGAAAGATCCGCCATGGCAAACTGAACGCTAGGAAAAAAACTTGACTGACCAGATACATCAAGAGCTAAGCTTTGCGGTACAAAAAAAAACGCCCGTTAACCGAAATAGCATAAGAAAAGCAAACAAAACCAAACAACAATTACACAAACCATACCGTAAACCAAATCATAACAAAAACAAACCATAACTAAATTAAAACCAAACCAAACCAAAACAGACAAAACCACAATTAAACACAAACCATAACCAAACCATAACCAAACACCAAACCGCTCTCTGCTGCTGGCTTGCTACCCTGCTGTGGATGATGATGAAATGAGATGATGACACCACACGATGACAACGACACAATGACGATGAACTGAGATGATAAAACCTTTGAAAAGAATTAATTTCGTCACCTTTACCCAAAGGATGGATGGACTATTGTCCAGTTTCATTTTCCGTCAACTCACATCCTCCAAAAAACAATGTTCAGCCCAAACCTGCAGTCCCCAACACCCCAATGAAGAATAGGGGAGAAATTTGTTTAGGGAGAATAGTGTGGGGTTTTTTTGGTGGCTGTCACCTCGACTGAAATTGTTAGGACAGTAGTAATCTAGTCATTGGCATATTGAATACGATTTTTTTAATAAGATCATGTAGTTCAACGCTTTTTTGCCTTGGGTCAGGTATAGATAGCTAGCTGGCGTAGTTTGTGAGATATATCTTTTTAATTTGGTGCGTTATTGCTTCCTTAATAGTCTTTAAATGACTCTTGTACACTTTCTGATGTCTTCCTCTTCTTCTTCTACTTCTTCATCCTCGTACGCTCACAGCAACCTGTTGAACTAAAATGAGTTGGTTTCCCATTGAGCGCCGGACAAGTCAGGCAACAGCACATCGGCGTGGAGAAAATGATCTTTTAAACTTTCAGAAAAAACAAGGGGCAAGAATGAACTAAGAAGCAAAAAAAAAATAGACAAGAAAAGGTCACAGAAAAAGATACAAAGCACAAACAAAGAAGGGATAGAAAAAAGGGGAATTCCTAGCTCAGATTTCCAGATGGGGGCGAAGCTATTATGACTGACAGCCACCGCCGGGATCTTTTGAATATGTTGATGACAATTTTTGATGAGAACAGCAAATCATAATTTTGTGCGTCGCTGGATAATAAGTTAATTGGATGAAATGTGAACTTTTTTAAAAACTTGTTTCTGTCATGTAAAAGGGAAAAAATGGAAAACTATACCATAAAAGATAAATTATTTCAGTGAAGTCAAGTTTGTCAAGAGTGTGGGACTGACGTGTTGTTTTCCTCACTAACAGGATTCCCACCAAAAAAAAAAAGAAAAGACAATGAGAGAAGAGAAGGAATGGTAGCCAAGAATGTTGGACAAAGACAGCAGAAAGAGACAGACAAGATTGAGAAAGAAGCATCGAAAACTACAGGTAACACTATAAGACTGTGTAAATAGACAAACGATGATGCAACATGGTAAAGAAAGGAGGAATGAGCACCATGCCGATAAAATAACAACAGACCTGCTGACAGAACGTTCTGTCTTTTTTTTTTTTTTAAATTTAACCAGGGAACTCTGTCTATGTGTCTGTCTGTCTGTCGCTCTGACTGCCTGTCTGTCTGTCCGTCTGTTTGTCTGGTCTCTCTCACTCTCTGTCAATCAATCACTCTCTCCTCTCCTCTCACTCTCTCTCTCTCTTCTCTCTCTATAAATAATAAATATATATATAATATATATATATATATATAATATATATAGTTATATAATAAATAGTACAGAAAACAATACAGAAGACAGAGACAACAGTCAACAGAACAGACAGATTGATATATATATAATAGTAATATATAAAAAACTATATATTGGAGGCAACAGACAGACACAGACCAACAGACAGACACAGACAACGATAGAGAGAAACTGTAACACACAAAAACACACACACACACACACATTCAAAAAGACATTGCACACACACACACACACCCCACACACACACACACACACACACATAAAGACAGATACAAAAAGAACAGACGACAGATTACAGTGAGACAAACACAACATAGAAGACAGTGGAGATAAAGACCACACAGACAAGTAAAGCAGAAACAGAGACAGACATAGAGGACAAAAAAAAGACAAGACCCCCACACCAAGCCGAACTCACAGCCAAGCCTAGCCATTCCTTTACCGTTGCCCTTAGCCACTAGCCGGCCTGACCAATGCTGGGCTGTCCGCGAGGCAATGAAGCTGCAGCGGAACAAGCATGGGGAGGACGAGACTCCACTTACACAGAACAAACCAGAGTCTATCCTCCCTCCCCCCCCCACCCCCCACTCCCGGTCCCTACCCTCTCCCTGTTCTTAGCTGCGATTCTTCTACTCCCTCTTTTGGCTGGATACAGGATTCTAGGATGTTAAGCCATGAGTGAGCAGGAAGGTTAGTTTGCTGCACAGCAGTAAACAGCAGCAGTAGTAGCAACAACAAACAGCAACAGATATTAACAGCACTAGCATTAACAGTATACACAGCAGAAAGCAACACAGCAGCTAGCAGTCAGCATATAGTAGTACAACAGCAGCAGCAGTAATAGCCACAACAATGATAGCAGCGAGCAGCAACAACTGCAGCATCAGCAGCATAAGCAGCAGAGCAGCACAGCAGCAGTAGTATAGTAAGTAGTATCAGCAGCTTTAACAGTATAGCAGCAGCAAACAGCATCGAGCAGCAGCAGCATCCGCAGCAGCAGCGCATAGTAGTAACAACAGCAGCAGCAGTAATAGGCCATCAACAGAATAGCGCAGCAGCAACAACAGCACGACCGTATGCAGCATAAGCAGCAGAGCAGCAACAGCAGTAGTAGTATAGTCAGCATGCAGAAGCAGCAGCAGCAGCACATCAGCACCCAGTAAATCGCACAGCAATCAGCAAGCAGCATCAGTAGTAGGAGGAGAGGAGTGCAACAGCAGCAGCAGCAGTAGTAGTAGTTACAGCAGCAGCAGCAGCAGCATCAACAGCAAGTAGCAGCAGGAATAGCAGCATACCAGCAGCACATGTATATATCAGCAGTGGAATCAGCAGTAAACATAGGGTATTCCAAAGCAGCGACATCACTGTCGTCCTACCGACCATCTTATCGTGATTATCGACATAACATCCTTCATCTCTCTCTCTCTCTCTCTCTCCTCTCTCTCGTCTCTCTCTCCATCTCTCCACTCAATCTCTCTCTCTCTCTCTCTCTCTCATCCCGCTCTCTCACTCTCACCCTCTCTGTCTGTTCAAATCCTTTATGCCTAACTATCTTCTGTATCTTTATGGTTACTGACTGGTATCAACATCATCGATCTCCCTTCTCATTGTCGTTCTTTTTCTTATTCTCGTCTTTGTTCGTTTGATTTTGTAAATATTCTCTTTTTATCGATAAAATCATTGCCTTCATGCTCTCTTTTTGTGGTCTTATTTCCAGTAAACATCATGACGTGCACGGACCATTCCCGTTACGATCCTTGTCTTTTTCTTTGTCTTGTTTTCTGTTTCTTCCTTTCCTTTTCTTCATTTTGAATTTGTGTACTCAAAGTAAAATTGCCGATTCTCTGACCTACCACTTTCATACAGGTTTCCTTTGCTTCTTAAAAAAATTGTCTAGAGTATGCCTTTTCTTAATATTTATTATTTAGCGTACTTATTGGGTTATCGATTTATGAATACTGTAATTTATTGGTATTTTTCACCATCGAATTAACTCGTTTAATTGACCTTTTAGTCGGCTCCTCCAAGTGCCGTCTACGTATTCAACTTTTATTTGTTTTTGTTGGTTGTTGGGGGTTTTACAGCGCATGCGGCTTTTCCCCTATTTATTCTTTCGGATTCAATGTTTATAGTCATTGATAGCATAGCTCGCGGCGCACACACAGACACACACTACACACACACACACAAATTACACACATACAAACATACAACACACACAACCACATCCACAGAAACAAGACAGAGACACGACAACAGCACCAGCCAGACAGCCAGAACGAGCCACAGCAGACGAACAGACAATAAGACAAACACACAGTCAGACAAATACACAACCAATACAAGTTTAACTGCTAAAAAAAAAACAAAACCAACCTTACGGAGGTTCCTTGCGTCCAGAAAAGAGCACAACACCAGGGGCCAGGATGGGCCAAAGAAAATGGACAAATCGGGTTTCCAGGAAAAGCAGGGGCCGCGCATTGCTCCCTTTGGGTCCCGGCTGGATCTCCTCTGCTGTCCATGTGGACAGCAGGGCTGTGGGGAGACAGCCTGGTAGAAGTGAAAGACAGTGCGAAATGGAGCTGATGCTCTCCCATGGAATTGTATTACTTTCTTTTTCTTCTTCGTCTTCTGCTTCTTTTCTTCTTCCTCCTGCTCTTTCATTTTCTTCCCGTTCTCCTTTGCCTTCTCAGTACTCTTTTTGGTTGCTGTTTTTTGGTTGTTTTGTTTTTGTTGTTGTTTATTTTTGTTCTTTATTTTTGTGTGTTCGTTGTTCTTTCTTTTTGTGCTTCGTTCTTGTATGTCTTCTATTTGCTTGTTCTTCTTTATTCGTTTCTTTTTTCTTCCTTGTCTTTCTTTCTTTCTTTCTCCACTTTCCTCGACCACCTCGTTCTTCATCTCCTACTCCTCTTCCCTCTCTCTCTACACTCACAAACACACTCTACCACCTCACGCAACCACAACAACATCCCCAACAACCAACCACCAACCCCAAAACCAGGCATACTAACTCAAATCATACCCTTTCTATTGGAGAAGATGAATCAGTGCTCGTACACACACACAGACACTGCCTGGGATTTGCACGTACTCTCTGTCGTCAGCTGGGCGTAAAATCTAGCGAATCACCGTTCAAGTAGCATCAGACGGACTTACCTCTGATCATCAGACACCGACAGTGACCTGAGGTCAGGTGTCTTCCAGCATCATCACATCAACATCATCATCATCATCATCATCTTCTTCTCTCATCATCACCATCATCATAAATCACAACACCCACCATCATCATAACCAGCATCATCGCATTGCCTTCCATCCATCATCACCACCCAGCCGCCACCACCATCATCAACCATCATCATCATCTATCATCATCATCATCATCATCATCATCATCATCATCATCATCAACATCATCAATCATACCGAGAGTTATCTAAAATCCACAGAAAACACAGTCTCTGCTATATCAACTCGTGTGTGTGTGTGCATCGGGATGCATTTTGATTATGTCACTGTAAGATATACGCTATAAAATATTCCATTTATAAATTTTATTATTATTTTTATACGATTATTGTGCATGCGTGTCAAGCATGCACACAGCCTGTAAGAGCAGGCCAAGTATGCAATTTGTAGACGGAGGCAAAGCACGCACAAACAAAGCAACTGCTCACTGTGCTCACAATCACAAACACATGTAATTGCGCACACAGAAACGTGACGCGCAATGCACGCAACACATACATACTACATCATACATGCATGCAATAGATAATAAGAATAGAAAGATAGATAGATAGATAGATAATAGATAGATAGATAGATATATAGATAGTTAGATTGAAGATAGAATGGAAAACAAATAATTAAAAGAAAATGATTAACCGATAATCACACACATATTACACACACAACCCATCACATCACATAACACTCTCCAATTCTCCCCCCCCACCACCACCCCCCACACACACACAACATACACATACACATCATACACAAACCACACCACCCCCACCCCAACATGAACCGACATCACAACACACACACACACACACCCACACACACTAAACACAACACACACAACACACACTCCTACCTACCAACCTACCAGCGGCTACTCCTCACAGACCTTTAAATAACCATCCGTTCTTATATCACAAGCAAACTCTGCAACATACAGTAGTGTCAGAAAGCTCAAAAACAAGCTCCAACGGCTGAGGCAGGCAGGCTCTCCCGTCTGTCAGTATTCCTTCCAGACCTTTGGATAATAGACAACGACCTAGCTGACTGACGACAGACTGACTGACGACCTCCTCCCTATACTACCGAGGAATCTGTGGATAAGCAATGAGATTTCAGATTGACCTGGAAGCATGTAGTTTTTCATTTATTACCGTTAGAAGATGTACCTCATGTGGCTGGCTGAATGGTTGGGAAGCGAAGCTCAACTATAATACATAATGGGACTTAACATGCTGTGTTGCTCGCTATAGGCTGAAAATAGACCAGCCGCAGATGACTTCGGCTGAATCGCATCGTGTGCCCACAATCCCACGACGAACTTTTTGTCAGGGATGATCAATTAGATTGATCCGATTTTTCATTGTTGATTGATTGTTTCATGATTGATGGATAATTTGTTTCCTTATTGATTGATTAGACTTACTGATTGATCTTGGCCTCCCCTGTCCATATAGTAGATTGCCTGTTCGGAGGGTGGGGCCGGCATGTTTTGTGTGCATTCATACAAACACATAACTATAGCCTTTTCTCCCATGTAATAAATGAACATTTTGATTCAAAGACAGTGCAGAATTATATGCACAGCGGTTCGTGTATCATAGCACCTTGGTGTATTGTCTCATCCAACGCGATTAGTGATGTGGGTGATTCATATTTGGAGTTTGTTGCAACTGACTTGCTGAAGTCCGAAAGTAATGATACCGTCGAAGGTAAAAAGTTCCTTTATATGGACACTTCAGCGATGACATCGATTCGTGGCAACAGATTCTGACAGGGTTGAAATGTCTACTTTCGAACCTCTACGTATCTAACAACGACACACACACCACGACACACACACACACACCTCACACACACACACACACACACACACACACACACACCATACAGCACACGCGCGCACGCACATTAAGCACACATACACCACGCGCGCATGTGCACGAAAACACACACCACACTTGCCCTAGATAACTACCCAATAGAGTGGTGCAGTATAATAACCACAGTTCCGACACGACATCTATAATCAATGGAAAACAATTGAGAACAACAACAATCAACATTTGGGGGGGGGGGGGGTTGGAGGGAGAATAAAAATTACAATCAAATAAAAACCCAAATAAGGAAAACAAAGAAAAAACCCAACAAAGTGCACTTTATGCCCCGGATTAATAATGATTTTGTGATGTAAACAACTAGCAATATGAACTGCCTGCGCTGTAGCAAATGCTCCTTTTTGTATATGGGACGGAACCCTGTGGTTTGAGTGTGTATCCGTAATAATAATAATAATAATAATAATAATTATAAATTGGAATATAATATAGCGCTATATCTTGCAGAGTCAAAGCAAAGCGCTTGCACGTCAACCTTCTTACACATCATAACAACCATGACAATTAATATTCCATCAAGCCAAATGTCACACAGCAACACGCAACACACACACACACCCACCGCGCACGCGCACGCACACCACACCACAAACACACCCTCACAATAAAACACACACACACACAACACACAGAGTCACAACAACCCTGGCAGGGCAATAGAATCTTGCTGTTGTAAGGCGGGAAAAAACCATGAGATGAGGCAGAGAGAAAATCTTAGTTTGAAATAAATATGTCTTTGAGACTTGGATTAAAAGTGTCATAAGAAGCTTTGGCGGAAGAGAGAGGAGATCATTCCACAACAATGTCCAGAATTTAGAAAGAGCGACGCCGATGTGGGTTGGGTTTTGAATCTCGTAGTTCGTAAGTAAAAGGGTATCTGCAGCAAGCGAGAGAAACGAAAGGAGTGTACAAGTGAAGACATTCATGAGATAGGCGGTGCCTGTTGTGAGACATTTGTAACAAGGTACGGATCTTATAGTTTACTCCTGTGGCAAGGCAGCCCAGTGAAGATTTGCAAGAGAGGGGTAATAATGCTACAGAATTTTTTATTTCTGAGGATTAGACGAGCTGCAAGTTTTGTTAATACGGGAAGGGTTGGATTGATGATTCTGGCATACCCACCAACAGATAGTTTGCAATAGTCCAGACGTGAAAGAATGAGAGACGCAACAAGTTTGGATGTTGCATCTGTGGACAGGTACTTTCGAATTGCACTAATACGCCGTAATTGATAGTAGCAGGACTGGCAGGTCTGAGTGATGAATTTTTGCATAGAGAGTGTGTTGTCAATCTGCTTACCCGGGTTCGATTCCCTTTCAAGAGGATTTTTCCTCTGGAGTTAACATCAGTGCCGACTTCACTCTTCCCCAAAAGTCCTTGGGATGAGACTATAAACCGAGGTCCCGTGTGCGAACGCACGCAGAACATCTTGCGCAGACGTTAAAACGCGTTCCGCTTTTCGTAAGAGTAGGCCATTGTGTGCAGGTGGGAACAGATGACAAAGTTTACAAATTTGCATAAAGACCGGGACTAGATGGGGGAAAAAAGCACACGATGCTTATTCCATTATCCTCGAAATAAAAGAATAAGATCAGACATATCGCTTAAATAAAGACAGCAGCATGCTTCAGCGTAGCTAAACAGTGGTGATCAAGCTTCAACAGCCATATTTATGTCCTCTATACTTACTACTCTACAGAAACCAAAACACGACCTGCAGGGCAAACCGGGAAAAAAACATAGCAAAAAGTAGTGCTCATGTACAAAAACAAAACATTAATGCAACATTTATAAGATTAAAACTCTTCCCCAATAATTAAAAAATGACTGCTAGGAAACAAGGAAAAATCTGAATGATTGCTTATGAATGAGGCCCAAAGATGTAACACGCCAATATTTTGCTTTGTTGCATCTTCCGCCTGTTGTTATTTTCGTTCTTTCAGCATTTTGATAACAAAGCTACAAAATGGGACATTCCTCACAAATGTCATTAAAAGCAAAACAGAAAAAGTGACATAGAATGTGTTAGAAATGAAAACCCACTGTTTTGCTCGCAAAAAAAAGTAATAAACAGTTGGCAACCCTGAAAGGAATGGATTTCGCCAAAATGTACTTGCGCGAAACAAACTACCCACAAAAATACAAAACACAGAACACTTCATTGCCACAAAAAAACAGGGCAAGTTCATGTGGGTTACAAGGGACAGCCAAGACTAATCTACATGTCAGCAGTCATCAAACAGAACGTGACAAATCAGTACCACAGTTTCAGACAAGCTGTTTTCTACATCCTTCAACAAGGAACACTCTAACATCAGCGCAATGGCCCTAACTCCTAAAGGAGTTCAGGGGAAGTCAAGTTCAGTAATATAAAGTCAAAACCAGCCTGGACACTTAATTAAAATCGTTGGTTTCGAGGTAACGCGCCTGCCTAGAAAGCGAAAAGTCCGGGTCGCAAGTGTGCGGTGGTTTGATCCCCGTTTGGGCCCGAAACTTTCCCCCCATCCATTAACCATGAGCGGTGGTCTGGGTGCTAGTCTTTCGGATGAACGATAAACCGAAATTCCGCGTGTTACACAGTTTTAGGCGCACGTTAACCACCCACGGCATCAAATACTTTCCGCAAAATTATGTGGAAAAAAGTCACTCTGATAGGTAAACACATACACTGCGTACAAAAAGAATTAAAAAGTGGCGCTGTGCGTGTGGCGACGCCTCTCCCCGCGGAGCACCGGACTTTCACGCATAAAACTTCGTGACTTAAAGTGTGTAGATAGTTAGATAGATAATAGATAGATAGAAAGATAGATAGATATAGATAGATAGATAATAGATAATATACAGACAAGACGGACAGAAGATACATAATAGAATATATAATAGATAGAGAGATAGATCAGACAGACAGACAGACAGACAGACAGATAATAGATAAAAGATAACAACACGACAGACAACGAGAATAGAAGATAGATAATAGATAGATAATAGATAGGATAGATAATAGATAGATAGATAGATATAGATAGATAGATAGATAATCATAGATAATAAGATAGATATATAGACAGCACTGACAATATTTATTCTTTAGATGCGTGAATAATGGAATAAACACTTATGTGCTTTATAAACATGAAGGCCCCGTGTGTAGCGGTTTTTTGTAAATCTGTCATCTTTTCCAACGCACACATGACACTGCTCTTACGAAAGCGGAACAATTTAACGCGTGCGCAAATGTTTCTGCTGCGTTCGAACACGGGACCTCGTTTTAAGTCGTATATACCAAGATCTAGATAATAGAGAAATAGATAGAAGATAGATAGATAGATAGATAGACATACTGACAGACTGTCAGAAAATAATAGATACATAGATAGATAGATCGATAGATAGAAGATAGATAGATTAGATAATAGATAGATAATAATAGATAGAGTAGATATATAGATAGAAAGATATGATAGATTGATAGATCAACAAGAACAACAGCAATGTGGGGAGGTGTCTTGCCAGAACAGGGAATGCAAGAATCGCCTGCAGATCCTTTGGTTGCAGGCCTAGCGTGAGTGTTAGGAAATAGGATGATATTTTGTTGAGTCTGTGTGCTATCTGACTTCTGCCGTTTGGACTCGTCTCTGTTTTCTTGGCACGGTTTGTCTGTCCTGTCTGTCGGTCTGTCCTGTCGCTGCGGCGCTTCTTCGCCGTCTTTCCCTTTCCCTCCTCTCTCTCTCTCTAGCTCGAATCGATCTCTCTCTCACTCCTCCCTCGCCTCTCTCTCTCTCTCTCTCACTCTCTTCTCTCTCTCTCTCTCTCTCTCTCGTCAAAGTGCACATCCACACACACACACACAAAATTCATGATTCAAGTATTTAGTTCCTATTAAACCCGTGTTGGGGGGTACGGAGGATTACAAACAATTCAACAGGAGATTAAACTTAACTCAATAAACACCCCAAAACAACGTCAGCACTAACGCGCGCGCACACACACACACACCACAACACCACGCTCGCACAAACAAACACACAGCGGTAGAAGAGGATAAAGACAGAAAGAGACACTTAGAGGGACAGAAAGAAAGAGATGAGGCACGAATAGACAGACCGACAGTTCATAATATTAGAACAAGTAAAAATCACCACGGAGAGAAAATCAGAGAAAAAATATGGAGGAAATGAGAGCGAAACAGAAATAGAATTAAAACAATGGGCGAATGAACAGACAGTCATCAGACACGACAAACAACCAAGCTGACAGATAGAATTAGGACAAAAAATGCTATTTCATATTGTCACACAGAGAAAAAAGAACAAATGAATGACACACACAGAGAAAAACAACTGTTAGAGGCCAGTGGAAGGAAGTCAAAGAAAACAAATAAAAAAAACAACCAAAGACAAATAGACAAAGACATAAATCAGAAAAGTGACAAACAAGGCTGATAGACAGACAGTATAACACACACACACCCACCACACACACACCACACACACACACACACACACTACACACGACACACCACACACACGACACACTCACGCACACCACACAACACACACAGACTAAAAAAGAGCCAGAAAAATAGAACAACACACACACACACCGCGCGCGCGCGCGCGCGCAACTCACACAGAGGCAACACGACACACACTCACACACAGAATAGAAAGAGAGCCAAAAAATAGACAGCGACAGAGAACACACATACAGAAACACACACGCACGCATGCTCGCGCGCGCACACAACACACACACACACAAATAACAAAGATCCAGAAAAATAGACACACACACACACCTCGGCAAACGCCACACACACAAGCACACACACATCACACACACACACACATCACCCACACAAACAGAGTGAGAGAATAAAAGAGAGATAGAAAAATATACACGCACGCGCGCGTGCACACATATATCCACACACGCGCGCGCGCACGCCACAATAGCGCGCGCACAGAGAGAGAGAGAAGAGAGGAGAGAGAAGAGAGAGAGATAGAGAGAGTAGAAGAATAAAAGAGAACCAAAAAATACACACACACACACACCACACTACGCGCAGCGCGCACGAACACCACTCACACACACACTCACACAACACACAACACACGACGCACACAAACGCATGCTCGCACACAATCACAAGAGAGAATAAAAGAAGCAAGAAAAAATAGAGAGACAGACAGACAGAACAGGCACTCACACCACACGAAAACACACAGAAGAAAAGAGACCAGAAAAAAAGCAAAACAACAAAAACTCACATCAGACAACTTCCGGTTAAGAGATCTAAACATATTCGGTAACGACAGTCAGAAGAAGGTTTTTTATGCCTTAAATCGTTCTTTGTTATCATTATCAAGGGCGTGTGTGAGCGCTCAGAGAGAAGAGACAGATACAGGAGAGAGAGAGACAGGAGACCGACAGACATAGAGACGAAGACAGACAGACAGTAAAGAAGAGACAGACAGAAAGACAGAAGACAAAGAGACAGACTTTGAAAGAGAGATGAGATAGAGAGAGAGAGAGAGAGATAGAGAGAGAGAAGAGAGAGAGTGTGTGTTTTTTGGTTGGGGGTGACAACACCGACAGACAACACATACAGAGCCAGAACCAGAACACAGAGACACAACAAGATAAGGTTCCTGGCACACACAAAACACACCACACACACACCACACACACACACACAACACACACTCACACATCTTCAATCACATATAAGACACACAATCTCCTGGGGTAGCTACGGCAACTCTTACAGGAGCCAGCATGCTAAAACTGCTAATGAATCACCGCCACAAGTAGCATCAGACTGACGTCGTTAACGTCTCATCGAATCTTCAGACACCTACAGTGACCTGGAGTCAGGTGTCCTTCCATCATCAATCATCATCATTATCATCACATCCAGCAATCATCATCATCATCATCATCATCATAATCATCATCACCAACGTCGTCGTGCTCTATCTCGAAATCATAGCCACAGTCAGGATGGTTGATTCAACATTTCCAGAGAAAAGGAAGATTGTGTGTGTGTGTGTGTGTGTGTGTTGTGTGTGTGTGTGTGTGTGTGTGTGCGTGTGCGTGTGTTGGGTTGTGTGTGTGTGGGGGCGTGGCATGTGTGGGTGTGGGTGGGTGAGTGTGTTTATGAAGAGGTTATCAACACATCGGCGTAGGCCGGGATGTGAATTAGAGTACTGACACACAGATATACAAACATAAAATCACAAACACACACTCGTGCCGCGCACGCCAAACACTGCACCACACTCATATCACACACGTGTACGCAACGAAACACAAACACTCCCACATAATTAACAGACACACAGACACACTTTCACTCACACACTTTTTAAACTCCCCACCCCCAAGAAGAACTACACACAAATAAATGCGACCACAACAGAGACACACAGCCACATACACACACACGCACACCACGCACACCAAACACCATCCCCCAAAACACACTTTCCACCCGCCGCCCACACACACACACACACACACACACACACACACACACACACACGTACGCACACACTTTTTACCACCCCCCCCTCACACACACACTCACATCGCACACATGCCACCCAACCACACACACACACAAACAAAATACCTCCCACAAGCACACACACACACACACACACACACACATCACACACACAACACCATATTTACATACTCAATGAAAAAAACACACATCTACTCATAGATCTACATTGTCACCTCACGCATACAAACGCATACAAACACGCACTACACAGTTTTATGAGTACCAATGTTACAGATTGTAACAGGGATGCATGTCCTGAGAGACTTGAACCCAACAGAGCTCCAAGTCTTTTTTTTTTCTGTCCTTTTTTTTCTCGAGGATAATGGAAAAAACACCTCATGTGCATTTTTTTTTGAAACATCCAGGTCCCTTGTGTAATGCGGTTTTGTAAATTCTGTCATCCGTTTCCACCGCAACACAATAGCCACTCTTTCGAAAAGCGGAACAGGATTTACGTGTTGCGCAAGATGGTTCTGCGTGCGGTCGCCCACGGGGCTCGGTTTATAGTCCCTCTCCATGAAGCAGCCTGCAACTTAGGTTCTTGTTGATATGTTTTTCCTTCAGTGGTTACAGTTCTAAAGGTTCACCAAATGTGAATTTTTGTTTATGTATCTATACCTCCCCCCCCCCCCACACACACACACACGACACACCCGATCATTAAAATAGCTGAATTCCAACATTCGGGGATCAGACATCTGTGTGTATCAAAAGTTTGATGGATCCTAGGTTGCGGGGACTGGAATGTAATAAAATAAAGCACATGGTCGTATTCATTATCCACGTAATACAAGAATTTGTCATTGTCATTGTCATTTCATTTGTGTCATCCATATCCATGTCAATCATCGTAGCTGTCCGGTACTTGTTAGGAAAGGCAACGGGTGGGGGTGTTTATTTGGTTGGGTTTTTTTGGGTGGGGATGTTTATGAAGGAGGGTGTTTTTTTTTGTTGGGGTGGGTTTCTTCTGTAGCTCGCAAGAAAACTGTGAGGGGATATTTCCCGTTATGTGTCCTTTTCCGAGCCATGATAGCACTTCACACCGACTCTAGGAAGACAAGGGTTTAAATACATACCCTAGACTTTTTCCAAGCATTTACACATCACACACACACACACACTCACACACTCACACACACATTAACACAACCCACACACAAACCCGAATTATTCTCGTCATCAACAAGACTTATTTTCCAACTATACTAGTAAAATCACACCGCAATCTCGAAAACCCATAGAGAGGAAAAGGTAAAACCCCCTAACAGAGTCTGACAAGTACAAAACAATTCTCCTCTGAAAAACTTTTTTTTTTTGGTTTAACTTGAAAGGAGCGTGCATCTCGTAAATGGAACACAGGAAAAAGTTCCTAAGCACAGATACGCCTGTGCCCTGCCTCCATCAAGTTCTGCCCAGACGATATCCTTCAGCATGAAAGGTGCTGTCAAAACAAGCGGCTAAAACCTCCGCAGTCGAGACACAACAATGGGTAGGACCGACGGCTAATGAAATCGCTTTGTACCAGCGCGTCTGCTCTACAGCACTGCTAGGGGTGGGAGGAGGACTGGGGCCGTTAGCTATCATAAATGCACTGTCTCTGACCAGCAGGACTTGGACAATTGGAAGAAGAAAAACATTAGTGAACGGGAAAAAAAATTAAGTTAGAAAGAAACATGGCGAGAGAAGAGGCAGAATGGAGGCTGGAAAGGAGGAGGAGGAGGGTGATGGTAAAAAAACGAGAGGAGAAGGTGGGTGGTGGGTGTGAGAGTGGGGGGGGGGGGGGGGGGAGGGGTAGTGATAGAGAGATGTATAAGGATTTCCTGAGGTATACAGTTTGTAGGTGTGAACTGTGAAGCAAAGAGAAAAAAATAATAGATAGGCGAACAAGTGTGAGATATTAAAAGAAGGCAGGTGGAAAAAAAGAAGACTAGCTATTCAGGAAAGTTTTTAACGACCACAAATAAGAATCACAACGTCTGCTATATCACTGAAGAGAAAAAAGAAGAGAAGAGAGAGAGAGAGAGAGAGGAGAGAGAGAGAAGAGAGAGAGAGAGACTGACAACAAAGAGAACAGACAGACAGAGAGACAGAGAGAGACAGAGAGACAGAGAGAGACAGAGAGACACAGTGAGAGACAGAGAAAGAAGACAGAAACAGTGAAGAATACTGATCTTAGAAATGATAATGTTTCAGAATTTCCCACACATTCACGCAGAGTGATTAACTGCAGACATGCTTATATGCCCATAATTCAACAAAAGATCAACCTGTGTCGTGACAAGCTATGGACAAGTGTGCGATCATGATGACAATCTCATTACATCACACAAAGATAAAAAGAACAGTTATTGTTATGCAAACACAAGCACGAAATTAGAAATAAGAAAAAAAACAAACATAAAAACCACAAAAGTTATTCAGAAAAAGATATGTTAAAGAAGAGATTATATCTAAGCAGAAAAAAATGGACACTAAAACTAAAACTTTGAACAAGAGTTTAGGGAAACAATGTCAGAAACAAAGCACTGAAGACAACAGACCAGATATTCAGCAGGGACATCTGCTTAAATGATGTACGCACTTAACAACAATACACTAAAGCAAAAATAAACCCCAGAGATGTCCTTGATTCTTATAAGGACGCAGCTGCTCAAACTGGTAGCGTTTGCAGTAAATTAAATGAGAACAAATAATTTCTGTCTCCTTGCCTTAATAAAAAAAACAACTGGATTTGTGATAAAATTCTCTTCGTTGCTGACTCCAAGAGATAAAACAAAAATACAGCAAAAAGAAAAGGACAAACAAGTCTTAATAAAAGACCCCCCGCAAAAAACAACAACATAGATAGATGCATAAATATATAAGTTAATAATAAATGAATAAGTAAACGAAAAGTGTATGTGGAAGGATCTTTAAGAGAGAAAGATCCGCCATGGCAACTGAACTCTAGGAGAAAATAACTTGACTGACCAGGATAGCATCAATAGTCTAAGCTTAGCGCAAAAGAAAAACGCCCGTTAACCGAAATAGATTAAAGAAAAGCAAACCAAAACCAAACCATAATTACACTAAACCATAACCAAATCATAACAAAAACCAAACCATAACTAAATTAAACCATAACCAAACCAAAACAAAACCACAATTAAACCAAACCATAACCAAACCATAACCAAAACCAAACCATAATTAAACCAAACCATAATCAAAACCAAACCATAATTAAACCAAATCATAACTAAACCATAAACAAAACCAAAACCAAAACCATAACCAAAACCAAACAAAATTTGTTTTATCAGTATTACTAAATTTGTGAACATTTACTTTGTCTGTTATCTTTGCTTAAGTGAGTCTCATTTTCCTGTAGCCATTACAGGTTCCAGTCATTTCAGTAGGACTGGCCATATAGTAGAACATGCATACTGCCAGGACATTCCGCAGACAATGGGATTCATTTGCAGTAAGCAAACAATTCAAGATTCTTTTTTCGGATATCAAGGCAGTGTGTAAAGCATGTGTATTACCATATCCTCCCAAACGATCAACTTTGTGGATCTTAAAGGTCATTTTCACGTTGCTTTTAGTAAGCAGAATTTTTTTATCATCAAAAAAGTATATACCCATATCCAGGTATCTTTGAAAAAAATGGGGTAAAAATTGATTGACATTGTATTGAAAACAAATTGTCAGTCAATACATCGGGGACAGTGAAATAATATAGCAAGGTAGCATATACCTGTGCCATCATTTGCTGAGGTAAACGACCGTCTGCTTCGTAAATATTTGACTACAAACACTGCAAAATAGTGCTTAAATGCTCTTCCCCTAGAAGGCTCTTTTGCGAATTTGGAATAGGCATGTTGAGAACACACACACACACACACACACACACACACACACACACACACACGCACGCACGCACGCACGCACACGCACGCACCTCCCACTCCTACACACACACCACCCACCTCCCTCCCCATCTCCACCCCACCCCCACCCCATCCCACCCCACTCCCCACCCTACCCTCACCCCACACACCCCGTACACACCACACCCACACACTTTCTAAAAGACGCACCGAGTATATACATAATAAATAAATGTTTGATAACAGAATCGATAGTCGCCTAAGTTGTCTTCGTGGAGCTTGGCCGAACTGCAAACTGCCGGAGAAGTGTCAATCCTATTAGAAGTAAAGAAGGAGAGAGAGGAGAGAGAGAGAGAGAGAGGAGAGAGAGAGAAGAGAGAGAGAGAGAGGGAGAGAGGGGGGAGAGAGAGGGAGAGGAGAGAGAGAGAGAGCGAGAGAGGGAGAGAGAGGGAGGGAGGGAGAGAGAGGGGGGGGGGGGGGTAATGGTGTGTGCTCAGGAGAAGGCCAAGCAAAGTGAAGGTGGGGGGGAAGGAAGGAAGGATGAAAGAATGGATGGAAGAAGGAAAGAAGGGAGGGAGGGAAGGGACAGAGGGAAGGAAGAAAGAAGGGAGGAAAGGAGGGAAGGAAGGAAGGAGGGAGGAAAGGAGGGAAGGAGGGAAGGAAGGAAGGAGGAAAGGAGGGAAGGAAAGAAGGAAGGGAGGGAGGGGGGAAGGATGTAAGGATGTATGGAAGGATGGATGGAAGGAAGGATGGAAGGATGGAAGGAAGGGGGAAGGAAACGAGGGAAGGAAGGAAGGAAGGGAGGAAAGAAGGATCGAAGGAAAGAAAGAAGGAAGTAAGGAGGGAAGGAAGGAAGGAGGGAGGGAGAGAGAGAGTGAGGGAGGGAGGGAGGGGGGAGGAAGGAAGGAAGGCGGGAAGGATGGAAAGAAGGAAGGACGGAAGGAAGGAGGGAAGGATGGAAAGAAAGAAAGAAGGAAGGAAGGAAGGATCGAAGGAAATAAAGAAGGAAGGAGGGAGGAAAGGAAGGAAGGAGGGAAGGAAGGAAAGAAGGAAGGAAGGAAGGCATTTCGCCCCCACAATGTAGTGAATGTCTTGGGTTGATCATTATGGATGGCCAGGGCGCTGATACGAGGTTGGCTTGAAGTCTTGTAGTTCCAATCTCAATCTCTGATTTACATTGTGACGAGGTGACAGTCCTGATACTAGCTACCTCTGTGGTCTGCAGAGCTTTAATCAGTATGGTTAGATCGGATTAGCGTTTTGTGTTTTTAATTATCTTTTATTATCTGTACTCTTTTGGCCCCTTGTTTATTAACGTATTGAATTATATTATGAATTTATCGATCAATAACTGTCAAAAGAAATTCACACAACTTTTGACAGCAATGCTGCACATCACACATCTCAATTTAACACATATAAACCACGCGACCTGTGCTACCTCAGCTTTATTTTTTCCCCTGTGAACACCGATTTTTTTTTTCTCCTTTTGAATTCCTCTCCCTCCCCTCCCTTCCCCATCCCCTCTCCCATCCCTCCTCCTCCTCCTCCTTTTCCTCTTTTCTTTCAACTACTTGTGAACATTGCATAATCACGGTCATCTGAGACCTCGCCATGGTACAGTGCCGCAGAGAAAGGGAGAAAGGCGAAAGACGTGATTAATGACGGGACATGTACCACACCATCACTGCACTGCGCTGCACTGCACTGCAGGGTGTTTTGGTGTTTCGGAAATCCGAAAGATCTTTTGAAGTCAGCCTGCACAGAGTTTTAATGATGATTTATTTCTTGTCTGCGTGTATACCGTGTGTGTGTGTGAGGGGGGGGGGGGCGGGGAGGGGAGTAGGGGGTTGTTGTGTGTGTTGTGTGTTTTATTGTGTGTTTGTGTGTGTTGTGAGTGCGCGTGTGCATGCACGCGCGCGCGTGTGTGTATGTGTGTGTGTTTTATAATACAAGCACGAATGTCGGTTATGAGTGTGATATGTATACATGTACTCTCCCTTCAACGTATTAAAAACTCTGCAGCTCGACTAGTCCTCAGAAAGAAAAAAATCAGAGCACATTACCCCTCTCTTGCGATCTCTCCACTGGCTGCCTGTGCCACAAAGAATAAACTATAAAACCAGTACTCTCTGTTACAAATGTCTCCACTAAACAGCACCCTCCTACCTCTGTGAATGTCTTTACCTGTACACTCCTTCTCGTTCCCTTCGCTCTGCTGCAGATTCCTTGTGCTTACGAATACCTAGATTCAGCCAGTCCACCGTCGCCCGTCGCTCTTTCTTTATTTCTGGTCCATCAATCTGGAACGGCCTACCTATCTCTCTTCGCTAAAGGCCTTCTTGTGACACTTTTAAATCCGGCCTCTTGACATATTATTTGTTTCAAACCTAAGAGTTTCCTCTCCTGTTTCATTTCATAGCTGTCCCTGCTTTTCAACAGCCCAAATCCCATCACCCTGCCAAAGTGTATAACCTCTGTTGTGTGTGTGTGTGTGTGTGTGTGTGTGTGTGTGTGTGTGTGTGTGTGTGTGTGTGTGTGTGTGTGTGTGTGTGTGTGTGTGTGTGTGTGTGTGTGTGTGTGTGTGTGTGTGTGTGTGTGTGTGTGCGTGCATTGGACTTGTTAGAACTATTAATTGCTACTGGTTGCATGACTGTGTAAGAATGAGTTGAGTGCAAGCGCTTTGATTTTTCTGTGCAAGGTACAGCGCTATATAAATTCCATTTATTATTATTATGTTTTTTATATTATTATTATTGGTGGTGTTGTTGTTGTTATTATCATCATCATCATCATCATCATCATTATTATTATTATTATTATTATTATTGGTGTTGGTGTTGTTGTTGTTGTTGTTGTTGTTGTTGTTGTTGTTGTTGTTGTTGTTGTTGTTGTTATTATTATTATTTTATTTTTTATTATTATTATTATTATCATTATTATTATTATTATTATGCGAAAATACACGAGTATGTGCACGTGATTGAAAATGTCGAAGATGCCAATAAGAGACATGCACTTTGGGTATCAATGTGTCTTTGTGATGCAAAAGGTATAAAACTGTATTGTTCTTAATATGAGATATTACATGATAATTGTGTGTATCTTATACATACATGTTGCATTGTGTTGTATTGTATTATATTGTATACGACGTTCAATAACTGCAGATCTCCATGCGTAAACTTCAAGCTGCTGTTCTCCAAGAGAGCACATCAACTCAAGAGCTAGGGGAACGGGATAACCTTGTAGTTAGAACATTGCGCTCGCAATCTGACGACCCGGGTTCCATTCCCGTTCAAGGGGAATATTTTCCCCTGGAGTTAACATCAGTGCAGACTCCACTATCCCCAAAAGTCCTTGGGATGAGACTATAAACCGAGGCCCCGTGTGCGAACGCACGCAGAACATCTTGCGCACACGTTAAATCCTGTACCGCTTTTCGTAAGAGCAGGCCATTGTGTGCCGGTGGGAACAGATGACAGAATTTACAAAACCGCAAACACACGGTTACTGGATGTAAAAAAGCACATAAGTGCATATTTCATTACCCTTGATATAAAAGAATAAATAAATGAATGAATGAATAAATAAATAAAGAAAGAAAGAAAGAAAGAAAGAAAGAAAGAAAGAAAGAAAGAAAGAAAGAAAGAAAGAAAGAAAGAGCAGCGCCACCCAATATCATTCTTAAAATTATCCTATCTGTATCTGTACTTCTTTGCCTGTGACAGTGGGTTTTTTCTCCCAAAAACATTTTCCCATGGGTAACAGTGGTTATACTGCGTCCGCTAAAGGCGCGTTGTGCACGGGACCTGGGTTTACTTTTTCATCCGAAAGTCTTTTGTCTGCAGATGTGTATGGATTCTTACTGGGGGTGTCATGCACTTTCTGTGTCACTTTGAAATGTAGTGAATGACCATGGTTGTGACATATGTCCAAATGTTTACATCCACAGGATAGGGTAAGATTACATGCATTCATGACAAAATTCAGCAAGAATGTTAAATGCTTATTTGGGGAATATATTTCAAATACTCATATCATATTTGAATATGAGAAGTTAAAACCTCATCTCCCTGCCTTTTCTGAGAGTTCCATTGAAGAAATGTTGAACAATGTTAAGTTAACAATTGACATTGCTAAGGGTTTATTGTTAAGTCTTATAGGGCATTTATAGTAGTTCTTGTAGTGATTTTTGAATTTCATTTTTTTTTAAATTACTGTTCTTGATTTGTTCATGTTAAGAATACTATTTCCTTTGTTATTACTTTTTATTACACACACGAGCGCGCATGCATGCAGGGACGCCCACACACACGCATACTCACACACACAGAGTAGATTTCTCTCTCCCTACGGGCGGGGACTGGATGTAAAAAAGGCACATGAGTGCTTATTCATTATTCTCGAAATAAAAGAATTTGTCATTGTCATTGTCTCTCTTTCTCTCTCACACACATATTCAGTCTCCTACTTTAGGATCGTCTGGTATCACTTAAAGTGAAGAGACAGTTAAAAATTGAAGACTTACTTACTTACTTATTTACATCCACAGCTTCGTTTCTCTTAGCCTAAACATAGCGAAGTATTCTGCTGTACAAATGATGAGAGTGCATTCCACTGTCAGTCACCTCATGGATCCATGAAATCAGTTGCCCCGTTCTTCTTTTTCTCTCATTCGCTCTTTACACCGTCAGATGTGTTTGGGACAAATAGTGGCAAGTCCTTTCCAGCTCCTCCCGTGGGCCGTACAGCTTAGTTTGCAGGGTTATCTCCGTCGGCTAC